>JASPKZ010009378.1:460000-1030000 GCA_030220185.1 Diploptera punctata | reverse complement strand
TGATCGATTTTACGGAGGTTGTATATGAGACGGTTAGAAGCAAAGGGGTGCAAGTAATTTTTTGACAAAGAACAGTTAACTAACTGTAACTCACTGGCACTATCGAACCCATAGGTTCATGGCAGCGCGGACATAATTTCTCCATATATCCCTATCCTGAGCTAATGTTTTCGAATCATCCTCTGTATAATCTACTTCCCTCAAATCATAGTTAATGTTATTCTCCTACCTCATTCTTGGTCTACCAACTGGGCGTTTTCCCTCTGGTTTTTCTACAAGAAGCTTCCATGCACGTGTTTCATACCCTATTCGTGCCACATGTCCTGCCCATCGCAGTCTACGAGACTTAACTGTTCTCATTATATCTGGCTTCCTATAAAGACGTTATGCGGTCTTATGAAATTGCTTTAGTATTTAAAATTAGTTACATGTTCAATCATAATGTTCTCTAATACAATCATAATGTTCTCTAATACAATCATAATGTTCTCTAATACAATCATAATGTTCTCTAATACAATCTCAACTCTTAATATGGTTTTCTTACGTACGATCATCGATTTTGTCTTTCGAAATTAAATTTTCATATTATATCGTTTTGCAATATTATTTAATGAGCCCTATGTGTCATGAATTCATCTTCTGATTGTGCTAGCAGTAGTTGGTCATCCGCATAGAGAAGAGAATTTTTTTTTTTCGCATTGTTAGGTTCAAGCCACTCGATATTTGTCCTTGAAATTACTGTATACTTTTATTAATATAGATATATATATATATACATGATTATCTTAAATAATAGAGGGAGAGGTCGGAATTCCTAAAAAGTTAGTTAGACTTATACGAATGTGTCTAAATGGCACAAAGAGTAGGGTGCGTGTAGGCAAACAGTTTTCAGACACTTTTGAAATCCAGAATGGGTTGAAGCAAGGAGATGCACTATCTCCTCTACTATTTAATTTTGTACTAGAGCATGCCATTAAAACTTTAGAGAATGAGGAAGGCTTACAACTCAATGGTATTAATAAGCAGTTAGTTTATGCTGATGATGTACTATTGGCCGATAGCGAGGAGATACTAAAGGACAACATGCACACACTATTGAGTAACACTAAGAAATTAGGACTGGAAGTAAATATCAATAAAACTAAATATATGGTCACACGTAGAAATTCATTATATAATGGAAATGGACAGCTAATGACAATTGAGGGAAATTTTGAGGAAGCGGCTGAATTCAAATACATAGGAACAATAATCACAAATAGGAATGAGATGCACAAAGAAATTAAACATAGGCTCAATTCTGGGAAATTCACGCTATTATGCATTGCAGAGACTTTTGATGTCCCAACTCCTTTCAAAAAACGTTAAGCTGAAAATATATTAAAACTATTATTCTACCAGTTATATTATATGGGTGCGAAACATGGACTCTTACTTTAAGGGAGGAAAGGAGATTACAGGTATTTGAGAATAAAGTACTTAGGAACATTTTTGGACCAAAGAGAGATGAACAGACAGGTGAATGGAGAAGACTAAATAACAATTAACTACATGGTCTTTATAGGTAGCCAGATATAATAAGAACAGTCAAGTCTCGTAGACTGCGATGGGCAGGACATGTTGCACGTATGGGGAATGAAAGATTTGATGGAAGCTTCTTGTAGGAAAGCCAGAGGGAAAACGCCCAGTTGGTAGACCAAGAATGAGGTGGGAGAATAACATTAACTATGATTTGAGGGAAGTAGATTATACAGGGAATGATTGGAAAGGACTACCTCAGGATAGGGATGCATGGAGAGCTTATGTCCGCGCGGCCATGAACCTACGGGTTCGATAGTGCCAGTGAGTAAGTAAGTAAGTAATATAGGGAGAGGCCACAGCCTTGGCGAACACCTTTATTTATGTTAATACATTCAGAGATGACATTATAATTAATTTTAATGCAAATATTTGTATTTTTATCAATAGTTTTTAATTAATTTATCAATGATTTTCTTATACAATCCCCACCCAATTCCTCTTTTAACTTATTCAGTCATATTACATAACTGTATTAGCCCTACTATTTAAAGATGTTAATAAATAATGAGGTATAGAGCCTACTGTATTAAAATATTTTCTTCTTCCTTTTTTTTTTCTACTTCATGAAATTAGGCCTCTTGACCTGTTTTCACATCAAGTGGGATTTATCTAGTAAATGGGCATCCAACACTTCTATATCCTATTGGTTCGTGCTTTAATAACAGCTGGGGGATTCTATATGTAGGCATTCTTTTAACATGTTCATACAAGTTGCTTCTATATTGTCGATTCTTTTGTTAAATTTAAAATATTTAACCTTTTATAATATCTCCATTTCTGTTTCTGTCCAAAATTGTCACACCTGCTACTGAACGTAAGAACTTCATTTCTGCAGTTTCTATTTTTCTTCTGGCTGAACGCTTAAAAGTCCATAAAAATATTTTAATCCCTGTAAAACAGTAAATAATTTTAATATAAAGGCAAAAAAAAACTTTTTCAAGCCAAATATATTAATTTATCTATCTTAAACCTATTTTACTCAATACTCAAACTTGCCACATCTACACCACTATGCTTCTAACTGCCTCATATACATATACATATATATAATATATATATATATATATATATATATATACATACACTTACTTACTTACTTACTCACTGGCACTATCGAACCCGAAGGTTCATGGCCGCGCGGACATAAGCTCTCCATACATCCCTATCCTGAGCTAATGCTTTCCAATCATTCCCTGTATAATCTACTTCCCTCAAATCATACTTAATGTTGTTCTCCCACCTCATTCTTGGCCTACCAACTGGGCGTTTTCCCTCTGGCTTTCCTACAAGAAGCTTCCATGCACGTCTTTCATTCCCCATACGTGCAACATGTCCTGCCCATCGCAGTCTACGAGACTTAACTGTTCTTATTATATCTGGCTTCCTATAAAGACCATGTAGTTCATTGTTATGTAGTCTTCTCCATTCACCTGTCTGTTCATCTCTCTTTGGTCCAAAAATTTTCCTAAGAACTTTATTCTCAAATACTCGTAATCTCCTTTCCTCCCTTAAAGTAAGAGTCCATGTTTCGCACCCATATAATATAACTGGTAGAATAATAGTTTTATATATTTTCAGCTTAACGTTTTTTGAAAGGAGTTGGGACATCAAAAGTCTCTGCAATGCATAGTAGCATGCATTTCCAGAATTGAGCCTATGTTTAATTTCTTTGTGCATCTCATTCCTATTTGTGATTATTGTTCCTAGGTATTTGAATTCAGCCACTTCCTCAAAATTTCCCTCATTTGTCATTAGCTGTCCATTTCCATTATATACTGAATTTCTAACGTGTGACCATATATTTAGTTTTAGTGATATTTACTTCCAGTCCTAATTTCTTAGTGTTACTCAATAGTGTGTGCGTGTTGGCCTTTAGTATCTCCTCGCTATCGGCCAGTAGTACTACATCATCAGCATAAACTAACAGCTTATTAATACCATTCAGTTGTAAGCCTTCCTCATTCTCTAAAGATTTAATGGCATGCTCTAGTACAAAATTAAATAGTAGAGGAGATAGTGCATCTCCTTGCTTCAACCCATTCTGGATTTCAAAAGTGTCTGAAAACTGTTTGCCTACACGCACCCTACTCTTTGAGCCATTTAGACACATTCGTATAAGTCTAACCAACTTTTTAGGAATTCCGAACTCCAGCAGGATACTATATAACTTCTCCCTCTTAATTGAATCATATGCTTTTTTGAAGTCTACATATAGTTGATGTACAGTACCATTATATTCCCATTTCTTCTCTAAAATCTGTCTTATACTGAAAATCTGATCTGTTGTAGACCTGTTTCTTCTAAATGCACATTGATGATCTCCTAGAATGTCATCAATATAGGGAGTAAGTCTGCTTACTAATATATTTGTTAGAATTTTGTACGAAGTTGAAAGTAATGAGATGCCCCTGTAGTTGTTGCAATCAGTTTTATCTCCTTTCTTATAAATTGGTACGATAATTGATTCCTTCCATTCATCTGGAAGAGCTTCTTTTTCCCAAATCATACTAAGCAACCAGCGTATCTTGTCCATCAATTTTTTCTCCCCCTGATTTTATCAGTTCTGCTGGGATCTCATCTGAACCTGATGCTTTATACATCTTCAATTTTTCAATCGCCATTTCAACCTCTAATGCACTTGGCTCTGCGACTAGCATTTCTGCTGTCTGTAACTTATCCTCCTCAATGTCCTGTTCTGTATGTACATTTAATAGCTGATTAAAGTAACCTTTCCATCTATTTAATATACTCCTAGAATCTGCAATCATATCCCCATTTTCATTCCGAATTATGTTTGTTCTAGCCTGAAACCCCTTCTTCTCTATACTAATTCCCTGATATAATTCTCTAATGTTCCTATTTTTTGCATTCATTTCAAGATCATTAATCTTCTCTCTCAAATATTCCCTCTTTTACTCTTTAGTAACTTGGTGGTTTCCCTTCTAACACTACCCAATTGCTCTAAATTTACCTCATTTGGCTCGTGTAACCATTTCATTTTTGCTAGCTTTTCTTTCTTTACAATGTCGGCACATTCCTCATCAAACCATTTCTTGTTTTGCCTCTTTTTTAAACAACCAATGCTTTCTGATGCTGACAATTTAATAGTATCTCTTATAGCCTCCCATTCTTTATTTATATCAGTTTCTTCTTCGTTTGCCACATTGTCATCTGAAGATTCCAGTACTTCAAATCTATTAGCAATTTTGATTTGGTATTCTTGCCGCATTTCATCATTTTTCAAGTTTTTTTAATTCATATTTTACAGAATCATCTTTAGCGTTCGTTCCTCTCATAAGCGATAGCCGTTGTCTGATTTTCACTCTGACCAGATGATGATCCGAATTGCAGTCTGTCCCTCTAACTGATCTAACATCAATGATGCTACTGTGCCAGCGTTTATCCACTAATACATGATCTATCTGGTTCCGAGTTTCTCCATCTGGGGACGTCCAGGTGTATTTATGAATATCCTTATGCTGAAATGTTGTGCTCTTAACAATGAGATTCTTTGATGTGGCAAATGTGACTAATCAAACCCCGTTGTCGTTACTATCTTCATGAAGACTGAATTTGCCTATTGTTGGTTTGAATATATCTTCCCGCCCCACTTTTGCATTAAAATCTCCTAAGACAATTTTCATATGATATCGTGAAAGGCTATCAAATAAGCATTCTAATTCTTCATAGAACTCATCCTTGATCTTGTCATCTTTATCTTCTGTGGGGGCATGTACATTTACAATTATAAAATCATGTCGTTTACCCTTTAGAATTATGTATGATATCCTATCACTAACAAACTTAATATCTCGGATAGCGGATAGGATCCTCCTTCTGACTAAAAAACCCGTTCCAAATGCAGGTCTTTCTGCACCCCCATAGTATAATGCAAAGCTTCCTGATTCCTGACTACCTTCTCCTGGCCACCTAACTTCCTGTAAAGCGACTATATCCAAGGGCGATTTATCCAATTCCCGCGTTAATATCTCTAGTGCCCCGCTATTGTATAAAGTCCTAACATTCCATGTTCCTAGGAACATGTCCCTGTGTTTGAGCCTTTGGCATGGGTTCCCTGAAGTAGTCCCCGCCCGGAGAACCGAATGGGGGACTATTTGACCTCCGGAAAATTTTACCCCAGATGAACCCATGTCCGCATTTCTTGACGGTTGTATTTTTACGGTGAAAGATATATAAAATCTTATATATAAGAATCAATGTTTGTTTGTTTGTTCATATTCTATGAGCGGCCATGCCGTTGATCCGATTTTGATATGGCTTTTTGCAAAATGTTCAAAGATTCCCGGGATGAACATAGGATATAAGAGAGTTGTAATACTCAACCCCTTCACCTCTAAAAATCACCCTTTGTAGTGAAAAACGTGAAATAAAGTCCATATTTTGACGCTTAAATGGCTTACGCTGCCTAAACCATAACAAATACACCACATTAATGTACACAGAATTGAACATCTCAAAACACTCTACAAAAAAGACCACGACAGCATATGTTTATGTTCTACGGATAACTCACAATAACCATTTTTGTCTTGCATTGATGTCAAGAATATCGGGATAAGTAGATTCCCGAACAGTGCACGGCTATTGGTACAAACATATTAGCATTTATTTATGAGTAGCAGCGCACGCCAGGTATTAGCTAATATATATATATATATATATATATATATAAAACGTGCATAAGCATTATGAAATCGTTGCAGTCTTTGCTCGAATGTGATTCTCACGTCCGCCCGTCCGTGAACTTCTGTGTTCGTTAATGCTAGTGAAATAGAAATTCGAAATAATGATTTAATAATATCCATAAAACAGAAGTTAGAAAGGACATTGTTCCAACAGGATTATTGTTCCAACTTGTAGCCTCGATATAATATTGCCCTCATTAAAACCAATTTGAAAAGCTACAATACAAAATGAAATGACATGATAAAAAAACTCTAAATAATAGGTTTCACATTGAATTCAAGGCTGTGGATTTTAATTGCGTTTGACTGAATGTTGAACAAAAATCTTTATCATTTAATTTATTGATGACGTGTATTGTAGAAGCATACTATTTGTTTATAACAAGATATATATAAAAAAAGTTTATTTTAACAGTTTGGTATTTGGGTAATTTTATTTTGGTACTGTTTCTCATCAAATAAATATAAAATAAATAGTTTTATACTGACTTAGGCTTACTATTATTCTAACAGTTATATTATATGGATGCGAAACATGGACTCTTACTTTAAGGGAGGAAAGGAGATTACGTGTATTTGAGAATAAAGATCATAGGAAAATGTTTGGACCAAAGAGAGATGAACAGACAGGTGAATGGAGAAAACTACTTAAAAGTGAACTACATGGTCTTTATAGGAAGCCAGATATAATAAGAACACTTAAGTCTCGTAGATTACGATGGGCAGGACATGTGGCACGAATTGGGAATGAAAGACTTGCATGGAAGCTTCGTGCATGTAAATTCTTTTGTTTGGTTAGGAAATGGGAAATTGGTTTACGTCCATTTTTTTAGCATTTGGGAATATGTAATATGCATGTAAATTGTTTTGTTAGGTCAGGAAATGGGAAGTTGGTATACGCCCATTTTTGTTAGCATTTGGGAATTTATTCCCAAAGTTGGTAACGCCGACTTCAGAGCCATCTACCGAAAGCTAACATTAACCATTACAGCAACTCCCAAAACTCGCACATGCGCACTGCGATTCTGTGGAACTTAGAAGAATTCTTGTGCACCCAATTCTAGAACTTATCCAAACAAAACATTCAAAAGATGGGTCCACATTACCCGAAGTTCCTCTGTAGCATTGAGTAAACAATTGTACCGAAATCACCTTTTCCGTACGGAATACTACGCAACAACTACGTCATCGTGTCTTCCCTCTGCAGTGATGTTGTAGAACAGTGCCAAATTCCTACCTTCGTTGTCCTCTCTCCTACGTACCTCCCCCTTCCTTCTTTATGCGCTGCGTGTGACTGCGCATCTTCCCCTCGTTATCGGAGGCCTCAAATAAGCTGTGCAAGCTAATATCACCGTCATCATCTACTTTGGAATCTTCGTGGTCAGATCGACGGTAGTTCGAAGGAGCTGTGTGGTTTAATCAGTCCCATAAGCCAGGGTAGGGCAACCAGGACTGTGAACCCTAGCCCTTGGCTGGACTGTATTGAGTGTGTGTATGTACGTATGTTTATTATTATCATTGTTATTGATTTTTTCTTTGGATGACCGATCTATATTATTTCATTCATGTCTTTTCTTTCAATGGTCAAGAAGATAAACTTTTGTTATATTATTTGTATTTCAATTATCTGACTTCTATCCATAGTAATTCTGCCCGAAGGCAGGTCTTTCACTGCAATCATAGCATTTTCATGCTATGATTTGCAGCTTTACTAGGGAATTTTAGGTGTGGTAGCTTCCCGTTGCTTTCCACAACGATGAAGGATGATGATGATAAGATGAATATGAATGATGATGTTTGCGATGGCCATATGATTTCGGGGACCGTTTGGGCCTTAAACGTTTTCCTGACATTTGTCTTACAGGTGAGGAAAAACCCCGATAAAAACCTCACCCAGAAAAACTGTCCCGAGTGGGGATCGGACCCGGGCCCGCTGCGTGACAAGGCAGTACGCTACCTCGAGACCACAGCGGTGGACTCATCTGACTTATGACTCTAATTAAAAGTTGCATATTTTTTAGTTAACTTATGTTTACTAATTGCGTAACTAGTCATGTATTAATAAGCTGTTAGTTTATGCTGATGATGTGGTACTACTGGCCGATAGCGAGGAGATACTAAAGGCAAACACGCACACACTATGAGTAACACTAAGAAATTAGGACTGGAAGTAAATATCAGTAAAACTAAATATATGGTCACACGTAGAAATACATTATATAATGGAAATGGACAGCTAATGACAATGAAGGGAAATTTTGAGGAATTGGCTGAATTCAAATACCTAGGAACAATAATCCACAAATAGGAATGAGATGCACAAAGAAATTAAACATAGGCTCAATTCTGGAAATGCATGCTATTATGCATTGCAGAGACTTTTGATGTCCCAACTCCTTTCAAAAAACGTTAAGCTGAAAATATATAAACTATTATTCTACCAGTTATATTATATGGGTGCGAAACATGGACTCTTACTTTAAGGGAGGAAAGGAGATTACGAGTATTTGAGAATAAAGTTCTTAGAAAATTTTTGGACCAAAGAGAGATGAACAGACAGGTGAATGGAGAAGACTACATAACAATGAACTACATGGTCTTTATAGGAAGCCAGATATAATAAGAACAGTTAAGTCTCGTAGACTGCGATGGGCAGGACATGTGGCGCGTATGGGGAATGAAAGACGTGCATGGAAACTTCTTGTAGGAAAGCCAGAAGGAAAACGCCCAGTTGGTAGACCAAGAATGAGGTGGGAGAACAACATTAACTATGATTTGAGGAAGTAGATTATACAGGGAATGATTGGAAAGCATTAGCTCAGGATAGGGATGTATGGAGAGCTTATGTCCGTGCGGCCATGAACCTACGGTGTTCGATAGTGCCAGTGAGTAAGTAAGTATGAATATATTCAACTGGAACGAATATAGTAGAATATCTCAGCTCACAGAATTCAATGTATTTTATTTTCAGGTCACCTTATTATGTAATATAAAGAAATACTTGAAGTAGAGGTTCACGTTATGTGAAACAGTGGGGATCCGTCTTAGTAATATAGTGGGAGAACACAGAACTGTATATGCGCAATATGAAATCAATGAGACAAAGGCCCACGACACGGGTGGTAGAATATTTCATCTAATAAAGCATAGTTGCGCATAATTCAATTCAAAGCTATGACTACGTGAGGGTTTCCTTTATGAGATTGCATTACTATTGTTCCATTTGTTTTTAATTTAGTTTTTATTGTTTTTCTACATTTTATTGGAAATATTTCATTCATTCTTTCATTCATGTTTGGCTTATTTACTCATCTCTGAGTCCTGACCTCCTCATGGAGCTTCCTACAATTAAAACGATCCAGTGCTTCTTCCATCAATCTCTCAATCCAATTCTCTAGTCTTCATCCACCTCATTCTTCCAGCTTCTTTATTATTTTACCTGGCAGAGTTAAGGCCTTAAGGCCTTGTTAGCCTTCTTCTTTTCCTGTTACCTTCGGGTTCTTACAAATTTCTTAATCCTCCTTTTGACGTGATTACATCTTTAAATTTGCGCCCACAGTGGGAGACAATTCAGAAAACTGATGATAACAAAATCGGGGGATAGAGTTTGGTGTCGCAGCTACATATCTATCATCTACATCAAAAATTTAATTACACCACGCGATAGAGAAAAGATAAAAAATGCGTTACGTTTTGTGTGGACTGTGACGCATCGCGCGCGACGGAGGGAGCAGCGCCACCATTTTGAGGTTGTTTCACTGCGTCGCATAATTTTCGTTTAGTGTGAATTTTGACTCGGAGACGTTATGACGTTCGTCTGAGTTTGAGTCGTCAGCTCTCGTCAAGATCTATCGATTCCTTAAATAAAACATTAGTGTAAAATAATTATAGTGAATGTATATGGTATTAAAGTGAAAAAATAAATAATGTAATGTCGGCTTACATCTGAAAGAGAGAAGAAAATCGCACTGCCTAATTCTCTTATTTAAGATCCTACATACCTCGATTCCCAATATTTTATCATCCCGTTTCCAGTATCTATCCTCAAACCATAACTTAAACACAAGATCACAACATAGTCTCTTACTTAATATACCGCAACATAGGACATCACATCACTCCATGTCATATACCATCTTCACTTCTCGCAACTGGAATTCCCTACCACAAGAAATAAGGGGCTGCCGGACATTGGCATCTTTTAAAAGAAATCTAAATTTATATTTGCTCTAAACTCGACTTCATTATTATCCAGTGTAAGATATATATATATTAATTGGTGTTTCTCGTATAATTTATCATATTTATATTATTTTATTATTATTATTATATCATTATTATTATTATTATCGTAAGTATTACTATTGTTATTATCGTATAAAATGTTGTTTATAGATGAAATTTACATTGCAACATTTAATAGATCTTTAACTGTTCATAATTAGTATATAGTGTATATATATATTTGTCAAATATTTATTTGTATTTGTACTGGTTGAATGGAAGAGAAGCCTTATGGCCTTAACTCTGCCAGAATAAATAAAACATTATTACTATATACTCGTCAAAAAGCCAAATCAAAATATAGAGATTGTATAAGATAGGAAAGGGTTTCTCAAGAGCATTCCAGTGGTACCCATAAAACACCATATGGCAGAGCGAAGAGTGAAGGTAAATCCAGTTTTTCAAAACATATAGTAGAAGCAGGACATCAATTCAACACAATAGAAAATGTATTATCGACCTATATAGAGAAAACGATACATCGAAAATCAACGTCCTCGAAGAGATAGAAATCATCAAGGAAACCACAAATAAACACCAGTTGAATGAGAACGTACCCAGAAATATGAATCTTCTATACAAAATAATTACCAACAACAGTCAGTACCAAAATGAAAGCAGAAGATGATACTTAAGTTATCGAAAGGCCTCCTATAAAACAACACTGCAGATTATTGAGGACGACTGAGATATCAGGTACTGTTTTACAATTATTAAAACTTTAATATAGTATATTCAGTCATATCAGCCGCGGTGGACTAGTGGTTATGGTCCTTGCCTCTGGTCCCGAAGGTCGCGAGTTCAAACCCGGCCGGGGTCGATGAATTTTTTTAGGATGGAAAAATCCAAGGAGTAAGTCCTCCGGGAGGGACTTAAACCGTGGGTCCCGAGTCTGAAGATTTTCAGGCTCGTAAAAGATCCTTAAGCCTGAATGAAAAGGCCTCTAAGCAACATTTATTGAATTTTCCCATCCTAGTACTACCTTGGTTTCCTAGGTGTCAGTATGAGGCGGAACGCTGACCACGGACTACTCAAATGACACCTATACAAAAATAAGTGTAACTAAATTAGTTTGGTTCAAATTATTCCCCTTAAGGGGAGAGCGCCTAAATCTCTGTTAAGGAAAACATTGGCTTACAAGATATTCAGTCAAACTCTTCAAAAACCTCTTTCAGAAGTTGTTATACCTCGATAGAACTATCCTTAATAGTAGTGATGCAACCGCCATTGTTTTACAAAATTTTAAAAGTCTCTTTTTTCTTGTATGGAGGGTAATTATTGGAAAATATCTCAAGATAGGAATGTTTGGAGAGCTTATGTCTGCGCGCAGATGAACCTTCGGGTACGATAGTGCCATACTGCATAAAATTATAGATCTATTTGTATTTTAGTAGTTTTGCCTCTATTTGTATTCATAAAGAGTATAAAGTAGAATTCACTCGATTAACAAGTGGACTTTTTATGACCCTCATACTCATGCAAGTAAAAGCATGAAAAGTTTGAATTGCTGGTTTCAGCGACGTCATTGACCAAACTTGCAAAAGGTCAGCAAAACTTTCTTAGGTTACAGATATTGTAATATAAGAATTCCAAAGAGAATTCAACTTCTTAAGCGAGATAAAGGAAGCAAAAAACATTTTGGTTTTGAAAATTCGCAGCAAGTATTTTAATCTTGCGCGGGGAATTAGAAGTGACATTATCCCCCTGATGATAATCCTGGCGAGGAAGTCAATGTTTGAGAGCGCCGAAACGTGAGGGGAGTCCATAACTAGCGTCACCTTAGTGAGGGGTTCGATATCTTGCTAAGTGCGTAATGGTAATCCCCGTACACCTACATGAAGCGTAGGTCTCCCTCGACGACAATCCTGCCAACTGTTTCAAGCTTTGACTTTAGGCTTCCAACAATTTCTACTTTCATTAAATTAACTGTAGGCCAACTTTCTTAAGAGGATCAAGCATTTACATTCAGTTTCATTTCAGCAAAGTGTCTGTTACGCAGGAACTGCGTAAACAAAGCGAATTCCTCTAACATAACAGGCTCTATCGAACCCGTAGGGCCGTAGCCGCGCGGACATAAGCTCTCCATACATCCCTATCCTGAGGTAATGTTTTCTAGTCATTCCCTATATAATGTAAAAGTAAAGTGATCCCACAACAGGCCAGGAGGCCCTTGGGGTAGTAGGAGGTTAAGGCTCCCATATTTTCTAGACAATCGGCACTTTGTCAGCTGGGTTGTCAGCCCTGCGTGACGGCCGCCTTTACCCCCAGAACAAGCGTCTGGTACTCATTTCCGTTAGAGGCTGAACAGTGCCGCCAGAGGGTTTGGGTCAGTTTAAAAATCCTGACCCCAACGGGACTTGAACCCTCGACCCTCCGGCTCGTAGCTCAGTGCCTTAACCACTACGCTACGGTGTGCCCCCCCCCATATAATGTACTTCCAACAAATCCTGGATAATATTATTCTCCCACGTCATTCTTGGTTCACCAACTGGACGTTTTCCCTCTGGTTTTCCTAAAGAAGCTACCTTGCACTTCTTTCTACCTTTGGCATGGATTTCCTAAAGTAGTCCCCGCCCGTAAAACCGAATAGGGGGCTATTTCTTAGCTATTCGAAATTTATGGTCCAATTTTACTCGTTTTTTAACTCCACAGCCTAACAGCTGGCTGCTGGGCTCACATCCACATGTGTTAATCACATAGGTAGACAATTATACAGTAAGTATAGCTGGGGATAAAGGCGGCCGTCACGCAGGGCTGACAACCCGGCTGACATAAAGTGCCGATTGTCTAGAAAAAGTGGGAGCCTTAACCTCCTACTACCCCAAGGGCCTCCGGGCCTGTTGTGGGATAAAAAAATAAAAATAGGGGTAAAATGTCAGCATATCGAGTCCCCCAGCCGTTATAGCTTATTTTCTCAACCTGGAGCAACTACTTATTGTAGTTACCCAAATGCCTCAAGATGCTGAGTGGGCACCAGTCCCATACTGAGTGAAATTCCATGAGAAAACATTTTCCCCCATGGAGACTCGAACCAGCGCATACGCATAAAATTTACCTTTTCACAAATTGTTGCATGATTTAAAACAAGTTAAATAATAATTATTTTCATTACTTTATTAAAAGTATTAAATAATTAAGAACATATTTTATATAATACATTGCCAATTTAAGGCTTAATTATATTGTATTGTACCGGTATACATTGCGAAGAAACAAAAAATAGCTGTTAATATTTTTAATTTTTCAGGTAAATCTTCACTTCTAATTGTTGGATTTCGATTATGTTTTAATAATGTCTTTCTTATTTTATTTTAACAGCATGTACTGAGTTTCGTTGCGAACCATTGAAAATTGCGATCGCTAGAGAGATTTTTATATTTTCGATTCAGGTGAACTCCTCCACTTTAAGGTGCAATTTTCCTAGTTAACGAACTCGACTTTAATTAGTTTCTATATGCAAAATGTAGTTCCGATGAAACAAATTTGCGGCCGCTAGAGCTGTAACGAATATATATATATATATATATATATATATATATATATATGAATTTGAAAGTTTTCTTGGATTTTCCGCGTCCTGGATTCAAGTTCGGCCTCTGGCCACTGATTCCGACGTTTCGGCATGATCCTACATGCCATTATCAAGGAATCAGTGGCCAGAGGCCGAACTTGAATCCAAGACGAGGAAACCCCCCCCCAAAAAAAAAGAAAAACTTTCAAATTCATACTTATATCCGCGAAAATCTGCAATATATATATATACCAGAAGTCCCGGCCACGCGTTACTGTGGTTAAGATATACGTTAAAAATTTAAATTAAGTTGCTGTCTTTCAGCCAGATTACTTAAAACTAATACTTACACACGAAAATTAATAATATTGAAAATAAAATAAACACTGAACACACTTAAATTATGAAATAATCAATATTTGTATTCAATTGAAATTCGCGGTTGTAACAAAAGCACACCATCTGGATTTCTCTCTGTAAAATAATAAACCCATTACCTTACCAAATCACCTTACACCGCCATCTGTTAGAATCGTATGGAACTCACAGATAATTACACCGCCATCTGTTAGAATCGTATGGAACTCACAGATAATTATAACTCTGTTGTTAAATAATAACAAATAATTTTCAATAAAAAAATAATTGCGACAATATAATGGTAGTTATAAACTACCCTAAGTCTCAAGTTGGATCAAACCGCACACAGTGTGCAAAATTTTATTAAATCGGTTCAGTAGTTTAGGATTCCATCGCGGACAAACACGTGACACGTAATTTTGATATATTAAGATATATTTAAAGGCGCATAAATCAGACTATACTTCATTTTAACAAACCAGATTATATGCTTATTTTTCCTCAAAACGCACGGCAAACTAATCGCCTAATCTTTCATCACAATAAATATTTCTAAGTTTAATAAAAGTCCGTATTTTATGTGTTAGATGAGATTAATGTTGGAAGAGGATAAAGTTGATTATCATCAGTGATATATGACATATCACATTGGTTGACATTGCAAGTTCATATAACTGCAGCCCTGGGATTACTTTACCATGTCAGAGCACATCATGTCTGTCATATACCTGCGTCGCGTCATCAAGAGGTCAACATAATGCGGGTACATCTTCCGTTGAATTTTGCTTCAATAAAGTACAAGTGCACCGCATCCATGTACAGTATATATCATAAAAATGCCATGGTATTCTTGCGATAGTATATTTACCTTGTCTGCCTACATCTATGTTATCAATAGCCTACATAGAGAATTTTATTTAAGTATTTTATAGAGTATTTTAATCATTCAAATAAAATTTTGTTGAAATAAAGTTTTATACATGATATATTTCAGAACAGAGTTTTCAAGGAAGTTAACTGTAAAATCTCTACATTTAGACTATGGAATGTTAGTGAGTACAGTTAGGGTAACTATAGGTCAAAGCTTAGTATATAACCCTGGGGAAATAGGGGACTCGCGTCTGTCTGTGAAAACAAGAGCAGCTGATGTGTGAGTAGGCTACCATTTTTGTTAATATGTATCCAAGATTTTGGAAAGGAAGGAATCAATTACTTTAAATATGTTAATACTATTTTTCAAAAGGGATGCTGAAATGAGATATCTTCGGAGGACTGCAGGATACACACTACTAGATCACAAAAAAATGAAGACATCTTAGAAGAATTACACATGGAATCTTTAGAAACAAAATTTCTGATTATAAGTCAAGATGGATACAACATGTTCATCGAATGGGAGATCACAGAATACCCAAACAAATGTTAAGATATCAACTGCAGGAAGAAGAAGACCAGGACGTCCACTCAAAAGACTTTTGGATGGTGTTTCTCTTGAGGCCGAAACAGGTCAACAAATGGCCTAAATTCGTGAATGTACTATGATGATGATGATATTAGAATTATAAAAATGTAGATTAGGGTAGATTTATAACCCCACATCTCCCGTTCTCAAACTCTAAGAAAGTTCGAATGTAGGGCTTCATACTATAAGCTTAGATTAGTTATTTAGGACTAGAGTACTTAGTTATTGTAATCATTATTCTCTAGAAATAAAATAGTTAAATTAAAGAATACATTTGTTTATTTCAAACACATATGCATATAGGCCCTATAACTGTACATCCTCATACCAACGCTCGGCTAGAAACTCACGCTACCAGATTTTCCAAGTCCCGAAGGTCTTTTAAGCCTAAGAATACCAGCGGGTCGTAATATTAATGACGTAACCGCCAAAGTTGGACCTTAGCCTCTCCCTTTTTAGGAGTTACTAGACCAAGTTAATTTCTTCTTCTTCTTCTTTTTATATTCACAATTCTCCCTTCACTGTTTAAATCAAATAAGTACAGAATTTATATTGTATTGTAAGCCTATGTTATCCCTTTACAGAGATTTAGGCGCTCTCCCCCTACAGGGAAGAATTTGAACCATACTAATTTAGTTACATTGTTTTCACATAGATGTCATTTTTGAGTGGTCCGTGGTCAGCCTTCCGCCTCATACTGACATCTAGCAAACCAAGGTAGTACTAGGACGGGAAAATTCGGTAAATTTTGCTTAGAAAGCCTTTTCATTCAGGCTTAAGGATCTTTTACGAGCCTGAAAATCTTCAGACTCGGGACCCACGGCTTAAAGTCCCTCCAGGAGGACTTGTTCCTTGGATTTTTCCGTCCTAAAAATCCATCGACCACGGCCGGGTTTGAACCCGCGACCCTCTGGACCAGAGGCAAGGAGCATAACCACTAGTCCACCGCGGCCGACAAGTACAGAATACTATTTTAAAATATCTATAGAGAAGGCAAAAATAATGGTCTTATAAGGAAAGTCGCCCATAAGGTTGAAGATAATATTATAAATAAACTTCTATCACAAGTGATACATTTAAATTATCTAGGTCGTGAATTGTCTTCTGGATAGGAACAATTAATTATATAGACAATCATCATCATCATAGTACATTCACGAATTTAGGCCATTTGTTGACCTGTTTCGGCCTCAAGAGAAACACCATCCAGAAGTCTTTTGAGTGGACGTCCTGGTCTTCTTCTTCCTGCAGGTTGATATCTTAACATTAGTTTGGGTATTCTGTGATCTTCCATTCGATGAACATGTCGTATCCATCTTGACTTATAATCAGAAATTTTGTTTTCTAAAGATTCCATGTGTAATTCTTCTAAGATGTCTTCATTTTTTTTGTGATCTAGTAGTGTGTATCCTGCAGTCCTCCGAAGATATCTCATTTCAGCAGATCTAAGTCTCTGTATATCCTTCTGTTTTCAACGCCCATACTTCGCTACCATACAAAAGAGTTGGAAGAGCCAGTGTTTTATACACTTTCAGTCTTGAATGCTTTTGGACTAACTGTGGCTTGAAGATAGAATTTATTAACCCTAAAATTCTTAAAAATTTAGATATTTTTGCATTTACATCCTTTTCTTCTTCATATGAGATATTGCATCCTAGATATGTAAAATTATTCACCTGCTCCAAAATTTTATTGTCCAGTACAATTTTACTTCTGATTATTTCATTGCAAATAATAAGATTTTTAAATTGTTTCTCGATGTCAGAGCCTACAGAGGATATGATATTGGTTCAGATCACTATATAGACAATAAATTATCAAAATTTCAAATGATATGTGGCACCATTGATATGTGTAACACTAAAACATAAAAAAAGAAGGATACGGATTGAACTTCTACAAAACAATGGCGGTACCGGTACTTTTATACGGTAGTGAGTCCTGGTAACAAATAAGAGGAGTTCCAGTAGAATGCAAAGTGCAGAAATGTCCTATCTAAGAAGGACAAAGTCCACCGCTGTGGTCTCGAGGTAGCGTGCTGCCTTGTCACGTAGAGGGCCCGGGTTCGATTCCCGGTCGGGAAAGGCTCCTGGGTGAGTTTTTTTCGGGGTTATTCCTCACCTGTAAGACAAATGTCAGGAAGCTTAGGGTCCAACGGTCCCCGAAAATCATCCGGCCATCATCATCATCCTTATAATTACCACTCTTCATCGGTGTGGAAAGCAACGGGAAGCTACCACACCTATAATTCCCAAGTAAAGCTGCAAAGCTTCTTCTTCTTCTGCCTTTCATGTGATAGACCTAGTGGTCTGTTACGGTCTCAATCCAACGTTTAAATGTCTGCCCAAAGATCTCTTGCCTGGTGGCTGGTAATTTAAGATCTGACGTGGTATTCTTGTTCTACTCATTCTTGTCACGTGAGATTTCCAGAATGAAAATGCCATGATTGCTATAAATGACCTGCCTTCGAGCAGAATTACTATGGATGGATGGAAGAAGGACCAGAGGACCCACAAAATTGGACCACATAAGAAATTAAGAAATAAGAAGAGAATTAGAAATATATTCAATAAATTATAGAATTCAACAATACCGCGGCATTGAGTACCCAATGAACAGCTTTGATAATGGAACCGGGTCCTAAAGCCTAGCTGAATATTTTATACAAACATAATTTGTTAAGGAAGACTGCCACAACAGGTACAAAATTGTATTGTTTTTTAATATTTAACGAAAACCTGAAATGAAGATGTTGAGAGCAATAGCAGGATACCAAAGGACCGATGAAAAGAAAAACGAAGATATAAGAACAGAACTTAATATATTTAATCTCTGTGAAAGAACAAAATATTATCAAAATTCTTATCTTCAACACGTATTACGAATGAATGAACAGCGCATACCAAGAAGAATATATGATTATAAACCAAAAGGGAGAAGAATGTTGGGAAGACCATTGAAGAGATGGAAGGATCAATTCGACCTATAATGAGATCGGAACAGGCCATTGGGCTTAATCCTTGATGATGATGATGATGATGACGAAAACCTCATCGGAACAAAATGTTTCTTAAAAGTGCCACTAGGATAGTTGATTTACAATAGTTTTTTCCATTACTTATCGAATACCCTACCAGTTCCAGTAAATTGTAATATGATTTTACAACATAAAAGTTCTAACTTTATTTTGAGATAAAAATGTTGGTCTCAGAAATAAAAGCGTACAGTCGACGCACAAAGCTTTCCTCTATAATTCTAAGAAATGACGCACTAATGAAAATAAATATCTCAGAGTTGCTTGAAAGCCACTTCCTTTCCTCACAAAGAACTTCACTGAAATATCTAAACCCACATACAGAGTTCATCCTTATTAGTACCGGGAAGTGTTTGCTTTCAGAGGAATTTTACGACAGAAGTCACAAGTAAGAATCGTCTCATTGTGTCTACACACAGAAAAAGCATATCTGTAATCCTTGTTTCAAATTGGGCCACATTCTGCAAAAAAAGGAACCAATCCTCTAATAAGTATAACCCAGGCTCTATCTAACCCGTAGGTTCGTGGCAGCGCGGACATAAGCACTCCAAATATCCATACCCTGAGCATTTTTTTTTTCAAATCATCTCCTTTGTAATCTACAACTCTCAAATCACGGCTAATGTTATTCTCCCACCTCATTCTTGGTCTACAACTGGCCGTTATCCCTCTGGTTCTCCTATAAGAAGCTTGCTTGTCCCGCTTTCATTCACAATTCGGGTGTCACATGTCTTGCCCATAACGAGACATAACTCTCTGTCCATTCGTTGATCTTCCACCAATCCTCTGATATTCATAGCTGTTTGTACCCGTTCTCCAAGTTTTCTTCGGTCTTCCTCTCTCTTCTCTCTTCCTCCTTTCTATTGGGATCCATTCCATAACAATTTTAGGCAATCTTTGCTCTAGCACTCTTTTGATATGGCCATACGACTGTAATGTTTTCTTTTCTATAATGTCTATGATGTCTGGCTCCTCTTGTACACTCATAATTTCCCTATATCTTTATTTTTATTCTATCCATTCTAGATTTTCCAGCTGATCATCTTAAAACATTAATTTCTGTACTTATATATATCTTGTAGCCCATGTTTCCCTTAACAGAGATTTAGGCGCTCTCCCCCTACAGGGAAGAATTTGAACCGAACTAATTTAGTTACACTTGATTTCGTACAGATGTCAATTGAGTGGTCCGTGGCCAGCGTTCCGCCTCATACTGACATCTAGGAAACCAAGGTAGTACTGGGACGGGAAAATTTGGTCAATTTTGCTTAGAGGCCTTTTCATTCAGGCTTAAGGAATTTTTACGAGCCTGAAAATCTTCAGACTCGGGACCCACGGCTTAAAGTCCCTCCCGGACGACTTGCTCCTTGGATTTTTCCATCCTAAAAAATCCATCGACCCCGGACGGGTTTGGACCCGCGATCCTCAGGACCAGAGGCAAGGAGCATAACCACACTAGTCCACCGCGGCCTATTTTATATATATATATATATATATATATATATATATATAATGGCTAAGGACTTATAGACTATTAGTTTGCAACAACATTCACAAATTTCCCTTAAATTAAAATTCTTCATCGTTCTCTGTCCTTTGCTTCTTCTACTTGTTCTTTTTCTTTTTCCGTAAATCCAATGTTTCCGAAGCTAAGATTCGGTTTTTTTAGCATTTTATATTTTTTACGATGAGCTAGGAGCTGGCCACACATCAACGTCTAACCTGATGGATCGGGTGATTTTTGATCAAGGTTGTCTTCCTCTAGCCTTTGATGAACCAACATCAAACTACAAGGCAGCAGTACCTGTTAACCTTAGGCATGGGCTCTCATAGGGTACTATCAGCCGAGCGTACTGAAACCTGGTTTTTTAACCCTTTATTTCGTAATGTATCCATTTGGATACATCGGTTGCTTCAGTTAATTTAATGTTTAAAATAAATCAGAAGAAAATGAACAAAAGAAACCACGTAAATGTGTGTTTAATTATACGATATACATAATAACAGTTACACAAGATTCCGTTTTCACTGCGGTCCGCCACATTCAAATAATTAACTGAAGAAATTTGTGTTTTGCCAATTTAAGGGTTAACGAGGTTTGTATTCCTCTCGCTGACCCTTCTTCAACCTGGCTTCTCTCTTCAACCAGACTTCGGCTTCCTAAGAACTTTATTCTCAAATACTCGTAATATGTTTTCTTCCCTTAAAGTAAACACCATGCTTCGCATCCTTAAATAATATAACTAGTACAGTAGTGGGAACATTGAAGACGAGACAAATATACTAGGAAAATGTAACGATTTGGAATTTTGTAGGTGTCAGTTATTACCGGAAAGATTTCTAAATTCAAATCGTGAAAGATTGGCATGCTACGAGTTATTGGTAAGCCCAGAAAATTGGATAAACTTGGGTAGATTTCTGGACAAAACGTGGAAAATAAGAACAACACTCATTCATGAATAAATAAATATGTTAACAAATTGCAATACAATTAATTCTTAATAATTCTACATAACTAAGTAAATGTATAATGTAATTGTATTTAATATCTAATTGGATAATATTGTGTTTTATTTCTTGTTTTAAGTATACTATTACCAATTATTAATTTATTGTAACGGACTGTCAACAGCACGTACGGCTATCTGCCCGTACGTCCCATATTTGTAAATAACGTTGTATGTATTTTACTTTTATACTAATATAAATCCTTATAATATAACTAAAAGATTAGCAGCTTTATATACCTTCAATTTAACATATTTCGGGTTTGGAATAAATAATGTTGCTGTTGAACAGCCGCCGGGAGAACATGCTTGTATTAGTACAGAGCCTAGGATCTTGTGAAGGGGTTGATAGCTCGCGCGTTGATGCAAGGTGATGGGAATGGGGGAGAGTACGGTCTGGCCAGCAAACCAATTACATGCTGCAAGAGCCCTTGGAAAGGGGAGAAGCAAATGGGCAACACTAGACATCTTAGATGTGCATACTGCAAGGGATGCCAACATCAGAGATGCCAGCGGTTTTCATCTCTTCTACACAAACATGCTCCAGTTCTGCAATGATATTCCGTACATTTACGTTAGAGGAAAAAAATCATTGGATAGTGTTAGTTTTTTTAGAAAAAACCAATATATCCCAATTAATATGTGTTGCTAAATTGAACTTTTCAATCCAAATTTAATATACTTAACAAAATTAATTTTCATCAAACATACTTAAATCCATTTTCATCATCATCATCATCCGGTATCATGGCAGTTGCCGCCGTATTCCGGAAACCAAACGCCATTCCTCTCTGTCCACCCACTGATCTTCCTCCAATCCTCTGATAGTAATAGCTGCTTGTATCCCTTCTATCCAAGTTTTCTTCGGGCTTCCTCTCTTCCTCCTTTCAATTGGGATCCATTCCATAACAATTTTAGGCAATCTTTGCTCCGGCATTCTGTGTGACATGGCATATCACTGTAATGTTTTATTTTCTATAATGTCGGTGATGTCCGGCTCCTCTTGCACACCCATGATTTCCCTTATTTCTTTATTTCGTATTCTATCCATTTTAGATTTTTCAGCTGATCTTCTTAAAACATCCATTTCTGTACTTAATATTCTTTTCATTTCCCTGGTAGGAATTTGCCAAAATTCAGCACCATATGTTAAAATGCTCTGAATTATGATTTCATATATTTATAATTTTCTATTTTTTTTAATATTCTTGCTCCACTATTGTATCATATAAAAACTATCCTCATTAGAGGATTGCCACAAGGACAAAGTGATACAGACAATTAGTTTTCGAAATTGATTAAATACATTTTGTAAATATATTTAAAAATTTCAAATTTTAATTGAAGTATATGGTATTCTGTAAAGTAGAAATTTTGTAAAGATGGTTTCTTAAAATTGAAATTGATCATCTAATGACAGCGATGGCAATTTTAGAGAGGTACACAATGTCCAAATATAAGATATTCCAAATTTGGCTAAGAATCCTGGTATAGTACCTCTTGCCCCGATCATCAATCCTGTGACAGTTATACTATCTAATTGGTATTTATCTTTGTAATAGTTAATTGTTGGCTCATATATGGCTTTCTTCTCATAGTCAACTCTTCCTCAGGTTGGCCACTATGAGTCTCAAAACGAATTGTGGGATCTAATACAGTCTGTCTAGTCAAGATTTTTTTAACTTATTATAATTTTATTAATTGTAGTAATTCAGCATTTTATGCGTTTGATGTCATATAGTTATTATTTTACTCCACAGGTGGCACATCTGTACTCTTCAGCAGTTATATTAAAGATATTGATAGACAAAGTTTTTTTTCAAGTTTTCTTCCAAAACTTAATAAATATAGATTTTTCTATCAAAACTTTGTATCTCCACGATTAATTCCAAATATTTGTATTTATGATAGGAGAAAAGATTGTAAGTGTATGATAACAAAATGCTTAGGAACATTTTTGGACGTAAGAGAGGCAGATAGGTGAATGGAGAAAAGTACACAATAATTGTTGTTACACGAACTCAAACTTACTTTTTAAATTTACTGCTATATGTCGAGTTTGGTGCAGGGGAAAATAATGACCAGTAGATCATTAATAGTAAGACACAGACACAAACACACATCTAATATTTAAAAAATGTTTGTTTGTTTGTTTGTTTGTTTGTTTGTTTGTTTGTACTTTATGCGCGGCCATACCGTTGATCCAAACGTGATGGAGCTTTTTGCAAAATGGTCAGGAGATTCCCGTCGATGAATATAGGCTATAAGAGAGTTGTGATACTCAACTCCTACACCCTTAAAAATCGCCCTTTGTAGTGGAAAACGTGAAAAAAGTAGTTCTTTGGACGATTAGATAGCTTACGCTGCCTAAACCATAACAAATGCCACAAAAATTAATGTATACAGAATTGAATATCTCTAAAAGATCTACAAAAAAAGTCAGCGACACCATAAGTTTATCTTTTACAGATAACTCATAATAACCATTTTTGTCTTTCATTGATGCCAAGAAGATCGAGACAAGTACGTAGATTCCTGTGCAAGCATAGCAGCACATGGCGGGTATTCTTTTACGGATAACTCACAATAACGAATTTTGTCTTTTATGCTCATTTATGCCAAGAAGATCGAGATACGTAGATTCCCGGGCAACATCGGGTAATCAGCAAGGAGAGTCTTAAAATAATTACGATATACATACATAATTATTTTTTATTTTACTTATTCAACGAATCATAAGAAGTACATTCATTTTTGTCTTTCAGCTCATTTATGTCAAGAAGATCGGAATGAGTAGATCCCCGGACAACGCCGGGTAAACAGCAATGGGTATCTAAAAATAATTACGATATAATTTTTCCCTCTACTTATTTTAACTGGTCCACCGCTGGGGTCTCGAGGTTGCGTGCTGCCTTGTCACGCAGCGGGCCCGGGTTCGATCCCCGGTCGGGGCAAACTTTTCTGAGTGAGGTTTTTATCGGGGTTTTCCCTCACCTGTAAGACAAATGTCAGGAAAACTTTAAGGCCCAAACGGTACCCGAAATCATATGGCCATCATCATCATCATCATCATCATCATCCTTCACCGGTGTGGAAAGCAACGGGAAGCTACCACACCTACAATTCGCTAGTAAAGCTGCAAGCATAGCATGGAAAATGCTATGATTGCAGTGAAGGACCTGCCTTCGGGGCAGAATTACTCTGGATGGACTTATTTAACTAAACATAAAACACAATTTTCGTATTTCAGCTCATTTATGTCAAGAAGATCGGGATACGTAGGCTCAATTCTGGAAATGCGTGCTATTATGCATTGCAGATACTTTTGATGTCCCAACTCCTTTCAAAAAACGTTAAACTGAAAATATATAAAAATATTATTCTACCAGTTATATTATATGGGTGCAAAACATGGACTCTTACTTTAAGGGAGGAAAGGAGATTACGAGTATTTGAGAATAAAGTACTTAGGAAATTTTTTGGACCAAAGAGAGATGAACAGACAGGTGAATGGAGAAGACTACATAACAATGAACTACATGGTCTTTATAGGAAGCCAGATATAATAAGAACAGTTAAGTCTCGTAGACTGCGATGGGCAGGACATGTTGCGCGTATGGGGAATGAAAGACGTGCATGGAAACTTCTTGTAGGAAAGCCAGAAGGAAAACGCCCAGTTGGTAGACCAAGAATGAGGTGGGAGAACAACATTAACTATGATTTGAGGGAAGTAGATTACACAGGGAATGATTGGAAAGCATTATCTCAGGATAGGGATGTATGGAGAGCTTATGTCCGTGCGACCATGAACCTACGGGTTCGATAGTGCCAGTGAGTAAGTAAGTAAGTAAGATCGGGATACGTAGATTCCCGGGCAACGCCGCGTAATCAGCACGGGTATAAATTTATAATTATTTTTTCTTTTACTTATTCAACTAAAGATAAAATCACATTAATTTTTTTTTATTTAGGCGAAGCAGCGCACGCCGAATATTAGCTAATTAATGTAGGCAATATATATATATAATATATATATATATATATATATATGTGTGTGTGTGTGTTGAATGTTTTTTTTTTTCCTTCACCGATTCTATCTAATTGACACAGAAGAAATAACTATATAGGCCCTATATAAAAGGTAAAGTGATCCCACAACAGGCCTCAGGAGGCCCTTGGGGTAGTAGGAGGTTAAGGCTCCCACATTTTCTAGACAATCGGCACTTGATGTCAGCCGGGGTTGTCAGCCCTGCGTGACGGCCGCCTTTACCCCAGAACAAGCGTCTGGTACTCATTTCCGTTAGAGGCTGAGTCGACCCCAGGGCCATAGTGCCGCCAGAGGGTTTGGGTCAGTTTAAAAATCCTGACCCCAACGGGACTTGAACCCTGGACCCTCCGGCTTGTAGCTCAGTGCCTTAACCACTACGCTACGGCGTGTCTCCACTATATATAATATATATATATATATATATATATACATATATATGTGTGTTTTTTTCTTCATCGATTCTATCTAGTTGACACCTAAAAAATAAAGTATATATATACTCGTATGTTTTATTTTTTCTTCTTCACCGATTCTATCTAGTTGACACCGAAAAAATAACTATATATATATATATATATATATATATATATATATATATATATAACATATTCAAGAGAACAACCTCAATAGCTTAATTCCTTTGGAATTCGCCAATAAAATGTCATTTATCATAATTTCACTTTTTAAGTTAAGAGAAAGTCGTGGCATCATTGTGCAGAGGACAAAAGAATTAACCTCTGGACGGAATGCTTTCTCTCCCATCCAAACTCTATAATTTCGATGGCTTAAAATTCTACTCCCTCATATGGCTTACTTGTGACAGCGGGATATATAGATCCACACAAATAGCATTTAGAACGTCTCTGCACAAATAAAATAAGAGCTAAGGTGCAAATTTACAGCCCTTACGCTAGCCTGTACAGATACACAATCCTACCAGAGTTCTTTAGAAATCCAAACCTCGTTACAGGATGCCACTGAAGCGGAACCTTCTCTCTCTGCAGGTTATAGAGCTTTTTCACCTACAACCCTCAGGTAACTTATTGGATTCTCTTCCTGCCGTCGAATTAGATAAGAAGAAGAAAAAAAAGATAGATTCAGTGGAACCAGCAGAGTTTTATAGAGCTAACTATGTCATCAAACTGCTACCAGTTGGTCTCTTGTGGATTACCTACCATTTTTATAGCCGACTTTACTTATCTTTGTAATTGAGGGTTTGGTACCAAACTCTCCAGAGATATCTCTCGAATTATCTTTCCTCCTGTTTTAATTTTTCGCATCAAGTGGCACAATTTTCATTCTCAGATGAAATTATGAAAATATTTACCTTCAATTATAGTATTTTTTGTGCTCTCTATGGGATAGAGTTCTGTGTACTTAAGGGACTAAGAAAAAAAGGAATCCGGCTAAACTTTACAACCTGTGACGTACTTTTTAAATTCCTTCATACAGTCCTGTAAAGTTTTATTCTTAGGGTTTCATTTTTATATACAGATATATCTGTCTTCCTATAAATACCATGTAGCTCACTTATGCAGTTTTCTCCATTCACCTGTCTGTTCATCTCTCTTTGATAGCCAAACTGATTAATAATCCTTCTCCTTCTTCTCCTTCTTCTTCTTCTTCCCGGTTTAGGCTACTTTTCTAGCCTGTTCCGGCACCAAATTGCTGCTCTTTCCATCTTTTCCTTGGTCTTCCCAAACTTCTTCTTCCTTGTTGTGAATAGTTGTATGCTGCTTTTGGTATTCTATTCTCAGTCATCCTTGCCAAGTGTTCTTTCCAGTTTGTTCTGTATTTCTCTATTGTGTTGTTTAATTCCTCTACTTTGGTTGTCTTATTTCTGTGTTGTGTTTTTTGTCTGTTCTTTGATATCCTGCTACTGGTCTGAGGAATCTCATTTCAGCAGCTTGTATTCTGGCAGATTGTTGTGTTGTCACTGTCCATGTTTCGGATCCATAAGTAATAAAAGGCACTGCCATTGTCTTGTATAATTTCATTATAGAGTCTTTCCTGGCTTTATTTTTTAAAGTTCTTTTTAGTGTACCTGTTATATAATAAAACTTATTTGTTATTTATATCTGTTTCTGCTGTGTATGATATTTCGCAACCTAGGAAGTTATATGTTACCACTTGTTCTATTGGTTTATTTTCTGATATTATCTTTGTCCGAACTGGATGAGCGCCCTTGAAGGCCATTGTTTTTTATTTTTGTGAGGATATTTCCATGTCGTATGTTTTTGATATTTCATTTAGTTTATATAGAATTCTTTGTAGTGCGTCCTCTGTTTCTATTCTGATTAATAATAATAATAATAATAATAATAATAATAATAATAATTCCTTTTCAGGATTAGGTCAATGCGACCTGTTCCGGTCTCAAGTCCATCGTTTCCTTGGCCGTCCCAAGATCTTTTCCCATGCGGTTTGAAGGTGTTGAACTTTTTGGGTAATCTTGTATTGTCCATTCCGTCTAAATGTTCTTTCCATTGGTATTTGTGCTCTTCTAGTTTATAGACTATTGAAAATATCTCCAGTTCATTTCTTATTCATTCATTGTGTAATCTACCCATGTGTGTACATCCTTTTACGGATCTTAAAAAATTAATTTCAGTGGCTTGAATGTGTGAGATATCTTTTTTTCGTAAGAGTTTTACCCAAGATTCAGATCCATTTAAAAGAACAGGATCAGCCATAATTTTATAAAACCTGAGCTGAGTTTCTCTTCGAGTCTTTCGGAGGGTTCTTCTTATGGTGCCACACATAACTTGATATCGGTTTAATTTATTATGTATATCCCAATCGAGCTATATGTTGTATCTGAACCAAGGTAGTTACAGTGTGCTATCTGTTCTATTATTTCATTATTGATTATCATTTTGCCTCTGTAGCCTTGTAAGGCAGTCTGTCCAGGAGAAAGACAACTACGAATTTAAACTCTGGTCCTCCAGGTTGGGGGTTTTGCGGTTGGGCTGGTTAACCCACCCAAGTATAAAAAAATATCACTCAGAAGTCTCAAGTGCGAATACGAAACCCGGACCCGGACAGATTCAATGGGTACAATAATAATAATAATAATAATAATAATAATAATAATATAATAATAATAATAATATCTATTAATACAATAAAGTTGAAGATAATTAAAATTAAACTAATAGAATAATATATGAACAGAAAAAGAACGGCTCCAATCTAACTAACTAACTCACTGGCAATATCGAACATATAGGTCCATGGCCGCGCAAAATAAGCTCTCCATACATCCCTATCCTGGGCTAATGTTTTCCTATCATTCCCTGTATAATATACCTCCCTTAAATCATAGTTAATGTTATTCTCCCACCCCATTCTTTGTCTACCAACTGGGCGTTTTCCCTCTGGTTTTCCCAAAAAGGACGTCCATGCACGTATTTCATTCCCCATTCGTGTGACATGTCCTCCCCATTGCAGTCTACAAGACTTAATTGTTATTATTATATCTGGCTTGCTATAAAGACCATGCAGTTCACTGTTATGTAGTCTTCTCCACTCACCTCTCTGTTCATCTCTCTTTGGTTCAAAATTTTTCCTAAGAACTTTATTCTCAAAATACTCGTAATTTCCCTTAAAGTAAGAGTCCATGTTTCGCACCCATATAATATAAACGGGTTAGAAGATAATAGTTTTATATAATTTTCAGTTTAACGTTTTTTGAAAGGAGGTGAGACGTCAATACTCCCTGTAATGCATTAATAGCACGCATTTCCAGAATTGAGCCTATGTTTAATTTATTTGTGAATCTCATTCCTATTTGAGATTATTGTTCCTAGGTATTTGAATTCAGCCACTTCCTTCAAAATTTTCCTAATTTGTCATAAGCTGTCAATTTGCATTATATAATGTATTTCTACGTGTGATCATATATTTAGTTTTATCGAAAAACAGCTCCAATCTACTATATATATATATATATATATATATATATATATATATATCCATAGTAATTCTGCCCGAGGGCAGGTCCTTCACTGCAATCATAGCATGGAAATGCAGCTTTACTAGGGAATTGTAGATGTGGTAGCTTCCCGTTGCTTTCCACACCTGTGAAGGATGATGATGATGATGGCCATATTGATTTTCGGGGACCTTTTGGGCCATAAAGTTTTCCTGACATTTGTCTTACAGGTGAGGAAAAAACCCCGATAAAAACCTCACCCAGAAAAAACTGCCCCGGACCGGGAATCGAACCCGGGCCCGCTGCGTGACAAGGCAGCATGCTACCTCGAGGACCACAGCGGTGGATATATATATATATATATAATACATAGAAAGTGATATAACTGTAACGAGTTAATCTACCAGTTATAAATAGGCCTATATAAGATTTTAGATAAAAATTGATTGAAAAAAAAGGAAAACATTAATTATTGGTTTTTTAAACAAATACCATTAGTGAGATGTTTGGGTAAGTTAGTTAATAAAAAATAAATAATAGTTTTAAAAACTAAAAGGAACACGCTTTATTAGAAAACTAACAAATGAAAAATAATTTTTATTTCCAATACGCTTGGGATAAATTAAAGTGGTCAACAAAAAATCATCTCCAACACATATAGAATAAAATTAGAGTTATCAACAAAAAGAAAATAATTTCACCATCAAAAGCGTGGGGTGCTCTATATCAATTAATATATATCAATTAATATATTTGATAATAAACAGCTATTGGTAAAAGTAAGCTCTCTAAGAAGAAAATGTAAAAATCATTCAAATCACCCCACGCTTTTGATGGTGAAATTATTTTCTTTTTGTTGATAACTCTAATTTTATTCTATATGTGTTGGAGATGATTTTTTTGTTGACCACTTTATTTTATCCCAAGCGTATTGGAAATAAAAATTATTTTTCATTTGTTAGTTTTCTAATAAAGTGTGTTCTTTTAGTTTTTAAAACTATTTTTTATTTTTTATTTTTTAGTTTTAATATTTTACAGAATAAGATAAAAATGTAAATATCTTTCAATTCGATACTATTGTAGTATGAGCTAAAAGTAATACTCTTCTATAAAAAAAACATCCCAGCCGGATTTGAACCAGCGAGCGTATGGATTATTGAAAATTATATACCACACTAAGAGTTCACTGCTTCTACCAACTGAGCTCTTACAAACGATTGACTAAAAAACTCGACAAGTCAGCAACCTATTATACCTGTTTTCATTTTTTTTTTTTGTGATTGATGTGGACCAGGATTTAGAAACAAATATGAAATTATTGTATTGTCACGGGTCCTCTACACGTATACAAAGTTTTCAAGTCGATTCCAATGTTTCTAAGTGGGTAAAAATCGCGTTGAAAGATTTCGTTACATTGATACAAAAACACCGTTTTTTTTTTTTATTTCTGATGATTATGGCCAGGATTTAGAAAATAAATATGAAATTATTGTATTGTCACGGATCCTCTACAGAGTATACAAAGTTTCAAGTCGATCCGATGATTTACGTGGGTTGAAAATCGCGTTGAAAGATTTCCGTTACATCGATACAAAAACACTTTTTTTGATTTTCTGATGATTATGGCCAGGATTTTAGAAAATAAATATGAAATTATTGTTATTGTCACGGATCCTCTACAAGTATATAAAGTTTCAAGTCGATCCGATGATTTTAAGTTGGTGAAAATCGCGCGTTTGAAAAGATTCCGTTACAGTTAGATAGATAGATAGATAGATAGATAGATAGATAGATAGATAGATAGATAGATAGATAGATAGATAGATAGATAGATAGATAGATAGATAGATAGCTAGAGAGATAGATAGATAGATAGATAGATAGATAGATAGATAGATAGATAGATAGATAGATAGATTAGATATATAAGATGATATGAGATAGATAGATAGATAGATAGAATAGATAGATAGATAGATAGAGATAGATAGATAGATAGATAGATAGATAGATAGATAGATAGATAGATAGATAGATAGATAGATAGATAGATAGATTAGATAGATAGATAGATAGATAGATAGATAGAATAGATAGATAGATAGATAGATATAGATAGATAGATAGATAGATAGATAGATAGATAGATAGATAGATAGATAGATAGATAGATAGATAGATAGATAGATAGATAGATAGATAGGATAGATAGATAGATAGATAGATAGATAGATAGATAGATAGATAGATAGATAGATAGATAGATAGATAGATAGATAGATAGATAGATAGATAGATAGATAGATAGATAGATTTGATAGATAGATAGATAGATAGATAGATAGATAGATAGATAGATAGATAGATAGATAGATAGATAGATAGATAGATAGATAGATAGATAGATAGATAGATAGATAGATAGATAGTGATAGATAGAGTAGATAGATAGATAGATAGATAGATAGATAGATAGATAGATAGATAGATAGATAGATAGATAGATAGATAGATAGATAGATAGATAGATAGATAGATAGATAGATAGATAGATAGATAGATAGATAGATAGATAGATTAGATAGATAGATAGATAGATAGATAGATAGATAGATAGATAGATAGATAGATAGATAGATAGATAGATAGATAGATAGATAGATAGATAGATAGATAGATAGATATAGATAGATAGATAGATAGATAGATAGATAGATAGATACAGGTTCAAGCTAATATAAAGCGTGTAAAAATACATACACGAGAGCAGATAAATCTTATATTGAATGAAGGAAAGTGTTAATGAAATTCGGAAAACGGAATAACCCCGAGGCAAACACGAAACATCTCAGTGTACCCCCTACAATACTTTTCCGGAATCGCCAGGATTCGAACGTGGGATCCCAGTCGTGGCAGCCGCGCGTGCTATCCATGCATCCAACGAGACGCTATTGTAATATTATTTCTGTAATCGTGTTGAATATTCTCAAAATATCTTGGCGTGGAGAAGTTACAATTTGAATTTTTTTAACCTGGGGATGTGATTCGTTTGCATAGCATATTACAAATCCCGGGCACGAGAGCGAAAACGTCCTTCTGTTGACTGAAGGCTACTTCAAAACAAACACTGTCGCTTTCTATTCCCCATCTGTGTGTCATATACTGAAATATTGACCAGATTTACACTTCACAAGCTGTAATGTATGCTTTCAGGAAATAGGATCGGCTTGTTTGTGTTCAATCTCCAACACGGAAAGAATACATTCGCCTGTGTGCTGACAAGAAACTCCTTTCTAAAGTTACTCACTGTATTTTGTATTACTTCGACTCTTTAACTCATGCCCCAAATGGGAGTCAATGACCAATCACGTTTCAACGATTTCTGTTTTACAACCAATCAGAGTCGTGTATCACGAAATATTTATCAGTGTTATAATTACCATATTAAAGAAGGCTCCTCCTTTTAAATATTCTGCACAGGTCTGACGTTTATTTTGCAGTGACTGACTCTCTAAGAAATACGGCTACCAGATTGTATATATAGTGCATGAATGTCAACACATGCCGCATGCGGGAGTTAATATAAAAAACATTTGTAGCAATTGATTATACCACCAAAAAAAAGAAAACACTGTTTGCACTTTCTTAAATGTATTTTTTCCCAGGTAACAATCCAGAAAAAATATAATTGTCATATTTACATCATACGACATCAGAAATGAATTAATATACAGTTTGATGTGTTTCATTTGTTCTCCACTGAGAGAGCATTCTTACAATATTGCGTTCCTTTGGCAATAAATAGTATGATCTGGTTGCAGTGATAAACAAAAGAAGCAGATGAAGCGTACCTATCGTTTCTCATTTGTTTTCAAACATCGCCGTTTACATTAAATATATACATATTTTAAAATAACTATAGTTAAATAATGATTTGTGAGTAAACAGCTTAATTTTATTCGTTAAATAGTCCTAACAAATGCCACTCTTGATTTCCAAATTCTCTAGATAAATTCACTCCTCACTTCCGTCAGTCATGAATTTATCGATAATTTGGAAATCACTCGTGGCATTACTTATGATAATACTTAAATGTATAACTCACTGATAAATACCCGGCGTTCGCTGCTACGACCAAATAAATGTAATATAATATTCTATCAACTCTGTTTGGTGGAGCAAAAATATTAAAAAAATAGAAAATTACAAATATATCAAACTATAATTCAGAGCATTTTAGCATATGGTGCTGAAGTCTGGCAAATTCCTGCCAGGGAAACGAAAATAATTTTAAGTACATAAATGGATGTTTTAAGATCAGCTGAAAAATCTAGAATGGATAGAATATGAAATAAATAAATAAAGGAAATTATGGGGGTACAAGAGGAGCCGGACATCATAGGCATTATAGAAAAGAAAAGATTACAGTGGTACGGCCATGTCAAAAGAATGCCAGAGCGAATATTCCCTAAAATTGTTACAGAATGGATCCCATTGCAAAGGAGGAAGAGAGGAAGACCGAAGAAAACTTGGATAGAAGGGGTACAAGCAGCTATGATTATCAGAGGATTGGAGGAAGATCAATGGATGGACAGAGAGCAATGTCGTTTGGTTTCCGGAAGACGGCGGCAGCTGCCATGATACTGGATGATGTTGATGATAAATTTATATTTTTAGTTAAATAAATAAAAAGAAAAGTAATTTAAAATTTAACTCTATTGAGTAACACTATGTAATTGGAAGTAAGTGTAAACGTAAATAAAACTAAGTATATATCCACTGCAAAATGTAAACCAGTTCAAATATCTGGGGATCACACTGCAGAGCCGAGGTGACACCTTCGATAAGCACATCAAAGAACGCGTCTTAGCGGCCAGAATAGCAACGAACAGCATTAAAAGCCTGAGTAAACTATCCCTGGAGACAGCAATGACCATCTTCCGCTTAAAAATAGCACCAATCATGACCTATGGAATAGAAGTGATTTGGAAGAACGTAAATAAGGCAAACCTAGAGGAAATAGAGAAAGTCAAAGTACACTTTTTAAAGATAGCGCTAAGCGTATCAAAATACACGCCTTCACGCCTAACATACATACTGACAAAGGAACCATTCTTCATAGAAGAGCTACACCTGGACCTTCTCGTGCCGGCAACAGATGCCTACAAAGAACTGATGTGGGAACTCAACGAGAAGAGAGAACAGATATGGCCTGAGTTCTACGCAACGGATGCGATGATCTACAGGGAATGGACAGCAGCCAGATACGACCTGAGACACACCGTGACGAGAGTTGCGGTCCATGGTTTCCACCACAGGATATGCAAGCGCCATAACCCAGAAGAAAAGTGCAAGTGCACTGCGACCGATATCACCTATTACAGTGTAAAAACATAGGAACATCGATAACAGACTTTTGTAAGACATGAAAACAGTTCTTTCTACATGGCCATTGGCTGCAATAATACCTATTATTATTATTATTATATATTCACAAATAAAAATACATCGTATAATGTAAATGGACAGCTAATGACAAATGAGGGAAATTTTGGAAAAGTGGCTGAATTCAAATATCTAGGAACAGTAATTAAAATAGGAATGAGATGCAGAAAGAAATTAAAAATAGGCTCAATTCTGTAAATGCATGCTATTATACATTGCAGGGACTTTCGTCGTCCAAAATTCTCTAAAAAACTGAAAATATATCTTCTTCTGCTTCTTCATCACGGTTGAGACTTATTTACTAGCCTGTTCCGGCACCAAATTGCTGCTGTTTCCAACTTTTCCTTTGTCTTCCCAAACTTCTTCCTCGTTGTGAATGGATGTATGCTGCTTTTGGTATGCTATTCTCTGTCATCCTTGCCAAGTGTTCTTTTCAGTTAGTTCTGTATTTCGCTATTGTTGTGTTTAATTCCTCTACGTTTAGTTGTTGTCTTATTTCTGTGTTATGTTTTTTGTCTGTTCTTTGATATCCTGCTATTGGTTTGAGGAATTTCACTGAAAATATATAAAACTGTTATTCTCCCAGTTATATTATATGCTTGAGAAACATGTTCTCTTACTTTAAGGGAGAAGAAAAGTTTATGGATATTTGAGAATAAGTTTTTAGGAAAATTTTTGCACCAAAGAGAGATGAACAGAGAGGTGAATGGAGAAGACTACATAACAGTGAGCTACACTCATGATATTTAGAGGAAACCAGATATAATGAGAACAGTTAAATCTCATAGACTGTGATAGGCAGGACACGTGGCACGAATGGAGAATGAAAGAGGGTATAAAAGCATCTTGTAGGAAAAGCGGATGGAAAATCGCAGTTGGTAGACGAAGAATGAGTGGGAGAATAACATTAACACCGATTTGAGGAAAGTAGTAGTAGTAGTAGGACTTTATTAGACTAAAAAAGTAAGATATATACAACGCTATTTACAAATGTGGGTCGCACGGGCAGTAAGCCCTACGTGCTGTTGAGAATCCGTTACAATAATGTAATATTTGATAATAGCATAAAGAAAAACAAAAAGAAAACTATACTATTACAATTACATAATAATACAATAACATTCTACATTAAGTTATGTAAAATTATTAACAATTAATGGTATTGCGTTTTGATAACATGATTCATGAATGAGTGTTGTTCTTATTTTCCGCGTTTTGTCCAGAAATTTACCCACGTTTATCAAATTTTCTGGATTTACGATTAACTCGTAGCATGCCAATCTTTTATGATTTGAATTTAGAAATCCTTCCGGTAATAACTGATGCCTCCAATATTCCAAATCGTTACATTTTCCTAATATATGTATCTCGTGTTCAAAGCTCCTGCACATTGGACATATTCGCATATCGTGATCGTCGCTAATTTTTTAAAACTTCCATGCCACTAACCTGAACCAAGCAAGCCCTGATCTCTCTTTAAATCCTAGATTGAGTATATAAGATTATTTTCCCCAAACTTGTTTTAGGTCTCTTTGTAAGAACAGTGATCGTTTTCCCGCACATTCGGAAAAAATATTTAGTCGGTTTATGACCGCCTTCTTATTTTTCTCCACACATTTTTGCGATTTTCAGTCCCTTTTTCCCATATCCAATAAAGTAGTAGTAGTAGGACTTTATTAGACAAAAAGTAAGATATTTACAATATTATTTACAAATATGGGTCGCACGGGCAGTAAGCCGTACGTGCTGTTGACAGTCCGTTACAATAAAGTAATAATTGCTACTAGTGTGAAGAAAAATAAACAACAAAAAAAAGCAATAACATTGCAATTACATAAAGAAAACGCAATAATATGCCAATAAAGTATATTATACAGAGGTTGACTGAAAAGCATTAGATCGGGATTGGGATGTGTGGAGAGCTTATGTCCACGCTGCCATGAACCTACGGGTTCGGTAGTGCCAGTAAGTAAGTATGAAATAGGTATCATTGTTACGTCAGATATCAATCAGAAGTTTATCAATATCTCGCGAAGCCACCTGTCGCATCAAACAATCTACCCGTAGGAGATATTTAGAACAGATTCAATCAAACGTGCATTGTTCATCTGGAAGGCAGTTGTTTGCGCACTGAAATATTGACTAGAGTTATCCTTGGTTGAATATAATGCATGTTCTCGGGGTAACCACATTTGCGGGCTTGCGGAACGGCCCTCTGTTAGGATGGGAGATGCGATCATCAACATCCGAGATAGATCGCATGCCTCTAGCTATTGCCATTATCAAATATACAGGCATCCAAACCGACAACTATTCACGGTGTTGCAAAGGTGTTGAGAGCTCCTCCAGTTTATTAATGCTAACACGTAATTACGTTAGTTCCTGTATGCTGCAGACCAGTGGCGGCTCGTGACCTTAATCAATAGAAAAATATTTTTTTATCAGGGGCGGTTTTTACATGTTTGCGCAACCATCAATTTTCAAATACCTTATTATTTTTGTGTTAAGATTTTTAAAAAAATTAGGTCAACTTTCCTACAGGGTCGGACATTTAAAGCAGAATTTTAATATTATAATGAATAAGTCCACCGCTGTGGTCTCGAGGTAGCGTGCTGCCTTGTCACGCAGCGGGCCCGGGTTCGCTCCCCGGTAGGGGCAGTTTTTCTGGGTGAGGTATTTATCGGGGTTTTTCCTCACCTGTAAGACAAATGTCAGGAAAACGTTAAGGCCCAAACGGTCCCCGAAATCATATGGCCATCATCATCATCCTTATCATTATTATCATCATCATCATTCTTCACCGGTGTGGAAAGCAACGGGAAGCTACCACACATACAATTCCCTAGTAAAGCTGCAAGCATAGCATGAAAATGCTATGATTGCAGTGAAGGACCTGCCTTCGGGCAGAATTACTATGGATAGATAATGAATATGAAAATTAAAGTTAATAATTTTGTATTTTAAAATTATTTTAATATTTAAATATAACTTAAATAAATAAAAACATCTAAATAATTCGTTTTTGGTTATTGTTGAATAAAAAATGTCTCAGTAACAATTAAAAAATTGTATTATTATTATATAAAACTTTCCTCATTAGAGGATTGCCTCAAGGACAAAGTGATACAGACAATTTTTTAATTGATGAAATACATTTTGTAAATATATTTTAAAAATTCAACTTGTAGGCCTAATTGAAGTATACATACTATAAAGTAATTTTGTAAAAATGGTTTCTTAAAATTTAAATTGATCCTCTAATGGCAGCGATGGCAATTCTAGAAATATACACCTTGTCCAAATCTAAGGAATTCCAAAATTTGGCTAAGAATCCTGGTATAGTACCTCTTGCCCCGATCATCAATCCTGTGACAGTTATACTATCTAGTTGGTATTTATCTTTGTAATAGTCAATTGTTGACTCATATATGGCTTTCTTTTCAGGGTCAACTTCCTCAGGTTGGCCACTATGAGTCTCAAAACGAATTGTGGAATCTAATATCATGCCAATTTTAGAGTTAATTTAACAGTTTTTGTAAACAATGCTTTTAAAAATTGTTTTAAGTCATTGTTGTCAAAATTATAAAGCATTCTGTCATAACTGTAATAAGAACACCTGCCTAACTTCATATTCTTAAATGAAAGTAAACTAAACTCTGATTGGATGTTAAAACAATTAACATTTTGATTTAACAAATTAATTCAAACCTTATATTTAAAGAACTATTAACCGATAGAATTTAAATGTAACATCATGTGGTGTAATAATGTTCTTTAAAATTATAAAAGAAATTCACTAGTCATTCTGCATACAACTTTCCACAAAGATAGAAGCAAGAAGAGATCTCCTGATAAAATGAACTATTTAATACAAGAATAATAATTGATTCAAGATAAGAAAATATTTTTATTTTAATTGACGGTGAAGAATAATACCATCTACATTTACTTAATCTGCTGGGCAATTTAGAAGTGAATCAATTTTCAATTATTTCTACAAGAAACAGTTTTTAGTGATTATGAAGTGTTTTCCTATCCAGTGTAACAACTTCCGACCCTAAGAAGAGAATCCGGCTCTACCGAAAATCAAACCCAACCTGAACCAGTAATTCTTTTTGGGACACCAATCCTTCTTCAATATGTTACAACAACATCGGGCATGAAGAGAAATACTGCTTCAAAATGTCATCACAACGTGGCAAAGCTATTTACTTCTTCACATTTTAAAACACCTTTAAACAGATTCTGTCTTATTTTACTTTCACAGATTACTTTTTTTTAACACTAATTAGCAATTAAAATATATTTTTAAACGTTCTCTAGTTATTATGTTTGGATTATTGAACACGTCTAAATATTATTCCCTGAGGGTAGTTAATTATAATAACAATAATTAATTCGATATCTCAGTCAAATATTCAATTTTTTCAAATCGACGTTTCAATCTCATTGTGTGAGATCATTTTCAAGACATTTGACATTTCAGTTATCCATTCTGTAGTATTATCGCCTCACTATGATGCTTAACAAGCGGCTCGCTTTGTTTCCCCGCAGCTGTTATATGTTATTAAAATACAAAGATCTCGACTGCCGTGACTACCACGATGTTACCACATTGCTATTCTTCCCTCAGTTTCAATTAAAACTCGGAACGTGAAGCAGTCGAACCAGTTATAAAATTGTATACTGTAATTAATTGTTTTAATTATCAGTGATTCATTGTGATGTAGCTCGAATAATAATACATATCTGTATATAATATTTGTTTAATATATATGTGATTTCAACATGTGGCGGCCATGAGAAAATATTTCACACTGAACAGTTAATAATAATAATAATAATAATAATAATAATAATAATAATAATAATAATAATAATAATAATAATAATAATATAGATCACTGAGCCGTCCTATGAAACGCTGGAGGGAAAATTTTCTATAGGATCGTAACAGGCCTTGGCCTAATACTTGGAAGGAAGAAGAAGAAGAAAATAATAATAATAATAATAATAATATATAATATTTTCAGCATGATGATGTATGAGTATTAAATGTATGTAGACGTACAAGCTATACAATGTAGTAATTAAATTATTTCCGATCCGATTGAGGGTCTTTCCACTTTTCAGCGGTTGCCCTTTTACCAGCCGGATGCTGGCCCTTCACATCCACATGTGTCAATCACAGAGGTAGATGATCAACAGCCAGTGTAGGGGTGACATGTGGTTAGCATGTCGAGTCCCCCACCCGTTATAGCTGGTTCCTCAACCTGGAGCCGCTACTTATTGTAGCTACCCAATTGCCTCACGATGCTGGGTGGGCACCGGTCCCATACTGGCCGAAATACCATGAGAAAATTTCTTCCCCCATGAAGACTCGAACCAGCGCAAGTCCCGTAGCTCTGCGCCAAGGCTTCCTACCTTAACCGCTCGGCTACTGCGCGGGACATTTAATAAATAAATACATATATAAATTTAATTTTAAAAGTTAAACAATACAAAATAGTAACAAAAATTAAATAATAACAAATATATAATCAATGTCTTCTGTCCTGGTGTAATAAGCTCTCATAGCGTTATGAGAAACGTGACAACACCGCATGTCAAGTATTGCCGCGCGGCACCCGCTTTTATATAAACTGTTAACCATCAGAGTGAGGCTGTAATATACACATCCGCACCAACTGAAATTTCAAAGTCTTTAAAATGATCTCACACAAGGAGATTTAAACCCCGACTTGAATAAATTAAATATTTGAGTGAGATAACAAATTAATGATTGTTATTATTTTTCGATTATATTTTAATTGAATATTGAAATGTGTGTACCGGTTTGATGTGGTAGCCATATTGCTTTTCCAGCCATTTTCTTTACATTTTCATTCTTTGTTCCAATGCAGCCAAGATATATTTCAGAATTTCAAAACTTACTATTCACCCTACCTATTTTCGGCCATTGCATTACATGCCATTCTATTTCATACTTTCACAGGTTAGAGTACTTAAATTTCGTTAAGTTAGCTTTTAGGTTATTGTAGGCCTAAAAATACTTCAAATTATGTTCTACAACATTTAATTCAAATTGGCCGACCGTTATATATCGATACTAGTAAAATTCATGGTGATTTTCCGTTGAGGTATTAGTTCACAGTAATATAATGTACGGTTAAAAACTATAATATAGTTAGTTACCTTGTAGGTCCGTCTCCTCAACATAAGTTCTTTTAAAACTCTGTAGACCTTTTGGGACTAGTCCCATCATCAGCAGAATGCATTAGGTCCGTTCTTGTTGCACTTCAACAAGGGTCAACAAGAACGGACCTAATGCATTCTGCTGATGATGGGACTAGTCCCGAAAGGCCTACAGAGTTTTAAAAGAACTTAAGTTGAGGAGACGGACCTACAAGGTAACTATATTATAGTTTTTAACCTACATTATATTACTGCGACCGTTATATATAATGTAAGAAATATTTTCACTTCTGCAAATTTACAAATTTAAAAATACATTCACAATATAGGGTATCTGAAATTGTTTACAAAGGGTGAGGTTCAAGTAAGGTAAATTAGGAAAAAGATAAAGTTAACTATAGACTACCAATAAATAATTACCAATCAAATATTTTAATGAAGAAGAATATACGGTTATAACTAACTAACTCACTTGCACTATCCAACCTGGAGCTACATAATCGCGAGGACATAAGCTCTCCATACATCCCTATATATATATATATATATATATATAACTACAATGGCACAACAGCTCAGTGTTGTGTCTTCGCCTCTCCTATTTTATTAGGATTTACAATATGAAGATGACTCACGCACTTATTTCTCTACATATGTCATGAATGGTACGCGGTCAACATACAAACCCAATGAGACATCTAGTAGCCAACCAAGATATTACTAGGATGATGAATACCGATACATTTTGTTTAGTAACCTCTCTATTCAGGCTTAAGGTTCTTTTAAGAGCCTGCAAATCTTTAGACTCGGGACACACAGCTTAAAATTCCTAGCGGAAAATTTGCTCTTTGAATTTTTCCATCTTAAAAAATCCATCCACTTCGGCCAAGAGCAGCATTCAACTACAAGCCGAGAGGTTCAAGAAATGTAGGAAGGCCAGTGAAAAGATGGACAGAACAACTGTGAGGCGGAACAGGCAATTTTTGCCTAGACCGTAAAGTGAAGAAGAAGAAGACTCCGGCCGGGTTCGAACCCTCGATCCTTAAGGCCAGAGGCAAAGAAACAAACCACTAGTCTATGGCGGCCGATCCCATACATCCTTATCCTGAGCTAATGATTTTGAATCATCCCTGTATAATTTACCACCGTCAAACTACCGCTGTGGTCTCGAGGTAGCGTGCTGCCTTGTTACGCAGCGGGCCCGTGTTCGATCCCCGGTCGGGGCAGTTTTTTGGGTGAGGTTTTTATCGGGGTTTTTCCTCACCTGTAAGACAAATGTCAGGAAAATTTTAAGGCCCAAACGGTCCCCGAAATCATATGGCCATCATCATCATCCTTATCATTATCATCATCATCATCCATTACCGGTGTGGAAAGCAACGGGAAGCTACCACACCTACAATTCCCTAGTAAAGCTGCAAAGCATAGCAGGAAAATCCTATGATTGCAGTGAAGGACCTGGCTTCGGGCAGAATTACTTTGGATGGAAACCATGGTTAGTATTATGCTACCACCTCATTCTTGACCTAAGAACAGGCCATTTTCCCTCTGGGTTTCCTTCGGAAGTTTATATGTCCCTCTTTCATTCCTGCTACATATCCTGCCCATTGCAGTTTACGAGACTGTTTCCCCTTAAAGATTATGCAACTCACTGTTAAATAGTATTCTCCATTCCCCTGTCTGTTCATCTCTCATTTATCCTAAGAACTTCATTCTCATATACACATAATATTATCTCCTCCCTTAAAGTAAGAGCCCACGGTTTCACATCCGTATATCTGCCGGGTAAAATAAATCTATTATTATTATTATTATTATTATTATTATTATTATTATATAATTGAGTCGGCCGCGGTGGACTAGTGGTTATGCTCCTTGCCTCTAGTCCCTAGGGTCGCGGGTTCAAACTCGGCCGTGGTCGATGGATTTTTTTAGGACGGAACAATCCAAGCAGCAAGTCCTCCGGGAGGGACTTTAAGCCGTGGGTCCCGAGTCTGAAGATTTTCAGGCTCGTAAAAAATCCTTAAGCCTGAATGAAAAGGCCTCTAAGCAAAATTTACCGAATTTTCCCGTCCTAGTACTACCTTGGTTTCCTAGATGTATGTATTAGGCGGAACGCTGACCACGGACCACTCAAAATGACATCTATACGAAAACAAGTGTAACTAAATTAGTAAGGTTCAAATTCTTCCCTGTAGGGGGAGAGCGCCTAAATCTCTGTAAAGGGAAAACATAGGCTTATAATACAATCATCATCATCATCATCATCTGCATTCGTGGATTAGGTCTGTTGACCCGTTCCGACTTCAGCCCATCTCTTTCTAGGTCAGCCCACATCTCGGGTGCCTTTAGGTTTGTATTTTGTTATTTGTTTTGGATATCTATCTTCATTCATTCTGTCTATGTGTTGCTTCCATTTTTGTCTATATGTTTCTATTTTATCAGTTATTGCAAATATTTCAAGTTCCTGTCTTATTTCTGTGTTCTTGATTCTGTCTTCCTTAGTGCACCCTTTAACAGATCTCAAAAATTTCATTTCTGCCGCCGTTATCCTTCTTAGATCTTGTTTTTTATGTATCCAGGCTTCTGATCCATAGAGCAGTACCGGTACTGCCAACATTTTATAAAATTTCAATTGGCTCTCTCTTGTTGTTTTGTTATTTAGTGATTGTTTTATCGTACCACATATTCTCTGGAATTTTGCTATACAATATAATAATATAGGGCCTAATTGAAAGAAAAAGAGATTTATATATTTTTTGCTTTATTTTTTTAGAGAAGTTGTAATGACAAGAATTCCTGTTATATCTTAATTAAAGTCATTTTCATTAGAAAACTTGTATTCAATTTCAACTGAAATTTATAGACAAGTACGTCTCCTGCAAGAACCATTAAAGTGATTTCCTATAGCTTCCATAAACTTACAACCTTGAAGGCTTCCTTTGATGCATCAAGATATTCAACTAGTTCCATGCTTCTTTAACGACTTCTTCCCAGTCTGGGAGAGAGAAAGAGGAAAGATATGGAGGCTGTAATACTCCAAAAGTTTAATTACATTTTTTTCTGAGAGGTACACGACGAAGTAAGGAGAAAATCGTTATTCATTTAGGTCACATCGGCTTGTGAAAGAGAGAAAAGGATTCGGAGAGTAAGAGGGGAAAAGAAGAACGACAAAGGCATACACAAACAAGGTATTGCCTTAGAAAAAACAAAGTGCTGATTACATTCATTCTTTAAAGACAAAATTAATTTTCACAAAAGCTACAGAATCCAAACCTTTGTTTAATTTAGCGAGAATTTATGGTGTGTCAAAAACACCTAGATCAGATGTCAGCAATCCTCAAAGTTAAAGTAATATGTACTGATATAAAAGACAATTTATTGTGCCATGTTGACTATGGTGGTATCATGTCTGCTTCGTAACTGGCGGTCCGGTTCGATACCCGATCCCTCCTTGAAGGTCAGTTAATTGAAGTTGTATGAAATATGGAGATTTCAATATTTATCGATTTATTTTTCTCGTCTTTTTATTTGTTATGTCTATAATATTTTTTTGATTATTAGCCCAAATATGATTAGAATTCTAATTGGGTGGGATGGATTAGGCCTAGTGTCATCTAGCTATCATTTTATGCCTCTTCTTCTTCTTCTTATTTTTCTTCTTCGCTTCACGGTCTAGGTTAATTGCCTGTTCCGCCTCACAGTTGTTTTTGTCCATCTTTTCACTTCCTACATCCCTTGAACCTCTTGGCTTGTAGTTAAATGTTGCTTTTGGTAATCTTCAATTCATTATTTCTATATGTCTAAACCATTTATATTTATATTATTTGATTTTATCATTCATTGGATATATTTAACACTATTCTTATATCTTCATTCTTTATCCGATCCAATCTTGTACAGCCTTTTGTTCTTCTAAGGAAGTTCATTTCTACACTTTGTATTTACTTTGTAATGTTTTGGTAATTGCCCAAGTTTATTTAATGTTTTATTTATAGTTCAGCATATCATTTGAAATCTGGATAGTTTCATATTTATTTATACTTACTTGCTCACTGGCACTATCGAACCCGTAGGTTCATGGCCGCGCGGACATAAGCTCTCTATACATCCTATCCTGAGCGAATGCTTTCCAATCATTTCCTGTATAATCTACTTCCCTCAAATCATAGTTAATGTTATTCTCCCACCTCATTCTTGGTCTGGACGTTTTCCCTCTGGCTTTCCTACAAGAAGCTTCCATGCAAGTCTTTCATTCCCCATACGTGCAACATGTCCTGCCCATCGCAGTCTACGAGACTTAACTGTTCTTATTTTATCTGGCTTCCTATAAAGACCATGTAGTTCATTGTTATGTAGTCTTCTCCATTCATCTGTCTGTTCATCTCTCTTTGGTCCAAAATTTTTCCTAAGTACTTTATTCCCAAATACTTGTAATCTTCTTTCCTCCCTTAAAGTAAGAATCCATGTTTCCCACCCATATAATATAACTGGTAGAATAATAGTTTTATATATTTTCAGTTTAACGTTTTTTGAAAGGAGCTGGGACATCAAAAGTCTCTGCAATGCATAATAGCACGCATTTCCAGAACTAAGCCTATGTTTAACTTCTTTGTGCATCTCATTCCTATTTGTGATTATTGTTCCTAGGTATTTGAATTCATATTTATTTATCTCTTTCAATGTTTTGTGTTTACAGTACATCAGTTAAAACCCAAATAATTAAAATTCGTTACTTGTTCCAGAGAACATAACAATGAACTACATGATATGTATAGGAAGCCAGATATAATAAGAACAGTTAAGTCTCGTAGACTGCGATGGGGAGTACATGTGGCACGAATGGGGGATTGAAAGACGTGCATGGAAGCTTCTTGTAGGAAAGCCAGAGGGAAAACGCCCAGTTGGTAGACCAAGAATGAGGTGGGAGAATAACATTAACTATGATTTGAGGGAAGTAGATTATACAGGGAATGATTGAAAAGCATTAGCTCAGGATAGGGATATATGGAGAGCTTATGTCCGCGCGGCTATGAACATACGGGTTTGATAGTGCCAGTGAGTAAGTAAGTACTTGTTCCGGAGGTTTGTTGTCTACTATGATTTTTGATCTTATAAGTTTATTTCTCCAAAATGTCATGTTTAATCTTTATTGCAATTCCTTCAATATTGAAATCACGAATACTCAGGCTTCTTAAAGGCTGAGTTTGTTTCATATACACTGCTCAAAACAATTAGAGGAACACTATGAAATATGCAAATATTTTTTCATTGGATAAAGGTACAAACATGAAATTAATAAAGTACATTATTTGTGGTTATTTATTTATTTATTTATTGCTCATGTCAGTAAAAACAAATGAATAACGCTGACAATTAACTTTTCAAATAATTCCGCTATGTAAGCAATTTAATCTTGTGCTTATTTTTCAAAGTTAAACACTCGTTATATAGAGTTAGTATCGTGTATGGTCTCCACGACATTCGATGACAGTTTGGCACCTTCGTGGCATGCTCCCAATAAGATTCTGGATTTCCTCTTGTGGGATATTCTCCCATTCCTCCTTCAGAGCATCTCCAAGTAGCTGCAGTGTTTGTGGAGCTTGATGTCGGTTCCTGACCTTCCTGTCTAGAAGATCCCACAAGTGTTCAATAGGGTTGAGGTCTGGGCTGACCGCTGGCCACTCCATTACCTCAATTTCATTCCTCCTCAGGAAATCCCTGGTGACAGCCGCAGAATGTGCCCTGGCATTATCCTGCATAAACAGAAATCCAGGGCCTACTCCAATGGCAGCAGGTACTACATGCTCTTCCAGAACGTGCTCGACATACCGGACAGCATTCAGTCGCTGGGGAACAAGTACAAGGTCCGTACGATTGTTGTACATAACTCCGGCCCACACCATTATGGAACCTCCTCCGAATCTATCAATTTCCTGTACAGCCTCTGCAGAAAATATTTCTCCTGGCCGTCCCCACACCCTCAATCGACCATCACAACGTGTAAGACGATACCTGGATTCGTCCAAGAAGATCACAGACTCCCACTGGTTCAGGTTCCAATCAGCATGGTTTTCAGCATACATACGTCTTGCTGCCTTATGCCCATTTGTTAAGCGTGTTTTTTTAACGGGCCTTTTTGGACGAATATTCTCTTTCCTTAATCTGTTCCTTATGGTTTGGTCTGAAACCGGATTCCGAAAGCCATATGAAGGTCATTCTGCAGGTCTTTTGCAGTTTTTGTACGCTGTCGAAGAGCAGAAAGAACAACGTATCTGTCATCCTGAGGGCTTGTTTTAAATTTAAGGCCCTGGCCACGTCTTCTACAATACTGACCTGTCTCTCTGTGCCTGTTGCGTAACCTGGACACCACGGAAGGAGAAACCCCTAGCTCTCTAGCCACTTGTCGCAGAGATTGACCTTGTGGTAAAAGATGTAGAGCATGATACACTTCAAACTCATTTAAATGCCTCATTTTGTCAGAGACTTCAATAAACAAGGCAATAATCAACATTCGTCACTATAGCAACATCAGGAAGCTTACCAATTAGAAGTGGCCAGTGCCTTCCAAAATAAAAATAAAAAATCTCTATATTTGTTATTTGAGGTAATTTCTCTGTATTTAGGCCATGGATCTTTAAAATTTGTATCCAATGATAAAATTAATAATTCAATTTACATATTGTCCAACTTTCAACATCACAGTTTTAAAAAACAATTACTTATTCAATTTATTACGTGTTCCTCTAATTGTTTTGAGCAGTGTATTTTATACTGTTCTGCCCAAAGGCAAGTCTTTCACTGTAATCATAGCATTTTCATGCTATGCTTCGCAGCTATAGTAGAGAATTATAAATGTGGTAGCTTCGCGTTGCTTTCCACACCGTGGGATGATGATGGTGATGACAATGTTGATGATGATGCTGATGGTGATGATGATGGCCTGATAATGTTCGAGGACCTTCTGGACCTCAAAGCTTCCTGACACGTGTCTCATAGGTAAGGAAAAACTACGAGAAGACCTCACCCAGGAAGTTCGTCCGGACCGGGAATCGCTGCGTGACAATGCAGCACGCTACCTCGTGACAACAGCAGTGGACGATTCTATTAGTCTAAGATCCGGCTGCAAGATCACTACGTTCATCGAGTGTATGAACAAAATCAATTTTTTTCATAAAATTGTGAATTACTGAATACATTTTTGCCGATTTGCTTATTAAAATTCGGCCGCCAGTATGTTTAATTAAAATATTATTTATTTATTTATTCGAAATAATTTGATTCATTTGTTATTAAAATAAATTATAATCCAGTTCGCAGAAATCGATGTATAGAGCTTGAGAAGTTTCGGTTGCCATTGCAAACTTGGACGTAAACCTCCTCCCGGCTACAGCAGGCTATGGCACCAATCAGTAATAAAATGGCGGTAAGTACGTATTTGTTTTATATTGTTTCAAATAAAGTTCAGTTCATTTAAAATGCTGTGATTTGTTTTGTAGAATGTATATTAACACTACCTTTTGGATATGTTTTTGTATATACATTGTACGTAGTATACATAAAGGGCAGTGGTTTTACTTCCCGCTGCGAGGGAACAATATAGTTCTGTGTGTCAATTTTTGTTGTCTAGTAAGTTTAGAGTATCCATTATAGGATACCGCCGTTTTTATAACAATGTATTATTATTATTATTATTATTATTATTATTATTATTATTATTATTATTATTATTATTATTATTATTATTATTATTATTATTATTGTCCCGCGCCGTAGCCGAGTGGTTCAGGCAAGAAGCCTTTGCGCCGAGCTACGGGACTTGCGCTGGTTCGAGTCTCCACGGGGAAGAAATTTTTCTCATGGAATTTCCGCCAGTATGGGACCGGTGCCCACCCAGTATCGTGAGGCATTTGGGTAGCTTTGGGTAGCTACAATAAGTAGCGACTCCAGAATGAGAATACCAGCTATAACGGCTGGGGGATCCGACATGCTGACCACATGCCATCCCTACACTGGCTAGATGATCGTCTACCTCTGTGATTAACACATGTGGATGTGAGGCCAGCAGCCGGCTGGTCAGCCAGGGGCCTTCTAGGCCTGTCGCGCTTGGACTGATTATTGTTATTATTATTATTATTATTATTATTATTATTATTATTATTAAGAAAATGTTTTTTTGTTTGGCTACTATTTCCCTCCGTGCATGGAAGCTTCTTGTAGGAAAGCCAGAGGGAAAACGCCCAGTTGGTAGGCCAAGAATGAGGTGGGAGAACAACATTAACTATGATTTGAGGGAAGTAGATTATACAAGGAATGATTGGAAAGCATTAGCTCAGGATAGGGCTGTATGGAGAGCTTATGTCCGCGCGGCCATGAACCTTCGGGTTCGATAGTGCCAGTGAGTAAGAGTACTATTTCCCTCCCCCACTCGGCAATGTTCCCTCCAGCCACGCACCAAGAGGGCTATAGTTATCAGAACTGGACTGTAACTATATGAATTTTTGATATTTTGACACCCCTGAAACGGGTAGTTTGTGCTCTTCTGAAGTGTCAAGGTGAGGTACATTAAGTAGAAGTGACAATGAAAACGAGGAAACAAGACAAAAGCAGTTGGGGTGAAGACAGGTTGGAACATCCTGTGGTGGCCGTAAGGAGCCTCGAGCTAAGACTTAACGATCTCCAGGTCTGTAATTATCACATGCACTGATAGTACAACGCATTACACTCCCTGGGTCTTTGTTTTCAGCTATGTGATGGGGTATATAAGGTGCAAAGGAAGGAAGGAATGAAGTTTCAAATGGCATATTCTCGCCTGCCCACAAATGTAGATGCTCTTCTTCCCACGCACTTCACTTCGCTAAACGATACGACTCCACATTTAAAACAGCACATATGCGCTGGTACTTTGCTGTTAAAACAACCCAAGTGTAAACAACACAACACTCTGAATTTAAGGAAAGTCAGTTCCGAAGAAATGTAAAAAGGTAACCAGCAATTAATAATGTAAATTTCTGATTCCAATTACCACTCGGCTACGGCGCGGGACAATAATAATAATAATAATAATAATAATAATAATAATAATAATAATAATAATAATAATAATAATAATAAATTGTTATAAAAACGGCGGTATCCTATAATGGATACTCTAAACTTACTAGACAACAAAAATTGACTAACACAGAACTATATTGTTCCCTCGCAGCGGGAAGTAAAACCACTGCCCTTTATGTATACTACGTACAATGTATATACAAAAATATATCCAAAAGGTATTGTTAATATACATTCTACAAAACAAATCACAGCATTTTAAATGAACTGAACTTTATTTGAAACAATATAAAACAAATACGTACTTACCGCCATTTTATAACTGATTGGTGTCACAGCCTGCTGTAGCCGCGAGGAGGTTTACGGCCAACTTTGCAATGTTAACCAAAACTTTTCAAGCTCTATAAATCGATTTCTGCGAACTGGATTAAAATTTATTTTAATAACAAGTGAAACAAATTATTTCGAATAAATTAATCAATTATATTTTAATTAAACATACTGGCGGCCGAATTTCAATTAGCAACTAGGCAAAAATGTATTCAGTCATTCACCATTTTATGAAGAAAATATATTTTGTTAATACACTCGATGAACGTAATAACTTGCAGCCGGATCTTGGACTATCATGTGAGAATTTATTTTACACTGTTGGCAAGTACAGTATATATCATGAATCATAGTTCATCGCAGCAGAAAATAAAAAGGTCCTAAAGCAGTGTGTGTCTAGTGAAATTTTGATCATACCACGGTTCTTTGAGTTGACTTGTTCACACTAAGAAATTTTGCAGCTTCTAAATTCGCCATGACAGTATTTCATTCCTCCATCCGTCAGGGAGGTTTGCAAGGAGCGTGGCGGGGAGGGAGGGTTGAGGATTATGTGCTGCTGGCATTGTGAGGCACGTGACAAGAATGCACCAATCAACGTACGTGAAGAGCAAAGTAAATATAAGAAAGTAGAAAACCCATCCCACAATTTTTTTTGTAAGATATGTGAGGAACTTAGTGGAAAATAGGCATTCGTGTAAACCCAATTTAGGATTGTAACTGAAAATACAATTATAAGTTTTCCTGCGGAAACTGTAGCAAAGCGATGAGGTAATTGAGTGCTTTTTCACGTCAATCTCCTGCAGACTAATGCTATAAGAGAGGCAATGTTTTTTTCCAGTTAAAAAAAATTGGATAAATTTATAAATTCCCAGGGGGTAATTAAATGTTTTTCTAAACTTTCTAATAGTCTAGCACAAGGCTGTCCAAAACAGCTCTTAGCTTAATCTTTCTCAAGCTTGGCATTGTGTTCACAAAATCGTGTATGTATGTGTTCTTCTCTTCTTGTTTCCCATTATAGTTTAACAACTCATAATTTATAGGTACAGCTAGGAGCTGACAAGAAGACTAGCGGGGCATAAAGAGAGGGAGGCTGTTATCCCTGTGAATCTCCGGTGCATGCGGTTCTACGCACTGAACTGTACTAATGTAATATATAAAAATGAATGTTTGTTTGTACTTTATGCGCGGTCATACCGTTGATCCGATTGTGATGTTTTTTTTTTCAAAATATTCAGGAGATTCCCGGGATTAACATAGGATATAGGAGAGTTGAGATACTCGACTCCTACACCCTTAAAAACACCCTTTGTAGTGAAAACGTGAAAAAGTCCCTTTTTCTTACCCTTAAATGGCTTACGCTACCTAAACCATAACATCCATCCATAGTAATTCTGCCCGAGGGCAGGTCCTTCACTACAATCATAGCATTTTCATGCTATGCTTGCAGCTTTACTAGGGAATTGTAGGTGTGGTAGCTTCCCGTTGCTTTCCACACCGGTGAAAGATGATGATTATGATGATAATGATTATGATGGCCATATGATTTCGGACACCGTTTGGGCCTTAAAGTTTTCCTGACATTTGTCTTCCAGGTGAGGAAAAACCCCAATAAAAACCTCACCCAGAAAAACTGCCCCGACCGGTGATCGAACCCGGACCCGCTGCGTGACAAGGCAGCACGCTACCTCGAGACCACAGCGGTGGACTAAACCATAACAAATACACACAATTAATGTGCACAGAATTGAATATCTAAAAAAAACTCTACAAAAAGGTCCGCGAGAGCATAGGCTATGTTTATCTTTTACAGATAACACACAATAGCCATTTTTGTCTTTTCACTGATGCCAAGGAGATCGGGATAAGTAGATTTCTGGGCAAGCATCTGATTTTCATAGGTCTTTTTGCAAAATGTTCAGGATTTTCCCGAGAAGATTATAGGTTATAAGAGAGTTTCAATGCTCGAGCCCTTCACCCTTAAAAATCACCTTCTGTAGTAAAAAAAACGTGAAAAATGTCGCTTTTTGGACGCTTAAATGGCTTACGCTGCCTAAAACATAACAAACACACAAAATTATTGTTCACAGAATTGAATATCTCAAGAAACTCTACAGAAAAGTCCGCGACAGCATATGTTTATATTTTACGGATAACTCAAAATAACCATTTTTGTCTTTCATTGATGCTAAGAAGATCGGGATAAGTAGATTCCCGGGCAAGCATAGCAGCGCACGGCGGGTATTCTTTTATGGATAACTCAAAATAACGAATTTTTGTCTTTCAGCTCATTTATGCCAAGTACACTCGGGATGCGTAGATTCCCGGGCAACGCGGGTAATCAGCTTGGGGTAACTAAAAATAAAATAACGTTATAAATTTATATCTATTTTTTCTTTTACTTATTCAACTAAATGCAAAAACACATTATTCATTTAGGTGCAGCAGCGCACGCCGGGTATTAGCTAGTTATTCATAAACGTTATGCTCTTGTCTTGCACAATCGTGTTATAAGTTCATGTATTGCGGTTACTAAAACTGTTTGCTTACTCCTATACTAATAATGGCTAATTATCGTTTTATTTTAAGCAATTAAGTTAAATTTACCAGAGAGGCCTTGGTATGCATTGACAATGACACGTAATTGCTCAACGTACTTGCCTAGGGAAGAAAAGTAACTGACTTAATTAATAATGTATCTTTTTTTTTAATTTACACCAGTTCTTTAATATTCTGTAGCCTATGTTCTTTTATATATATTTTTCGATTTTTCTGGTAATAGAAAGTGAACCGCAGCATTCGCCGCTTTCTCTACATCACAATTAATAATATCTGTAATTACTATGCAGTATGAAACCGTTAGGGGCCTATGTAAAATGTCTGCCACTAATTCAAAAAAACAATAAACAAAAGCAGTTGTTTTATCAACATTCCCTTGCTATCAAACAATTGAACTCTTCAAACCGATTCCGATTGAGGGTCTTTCCACTTTTTCAGCGGTTGCCCTTTTACCAGCCGGCTGCTGGCCCTTCACATCCACATGTGTCAATCACAGAGGTAGATGATCAACAGCCAGTGTAGGGGTGACATGTGGTTAGCAGGTCGACTCCCCCAGCCGTTATAGCTGGTTCCTCAACCTGGAGCCGCTACTTATTGTAGCTACCCAATTGCCTCACGATGCTGGGTGGGCACCGGTCCCATACTGGCCGAAATACCATGAGAAAATTTCTTCCCCCATGGAGACTCGAACCAGCGCAAGTCCCGTAGCTCTGCGCCAAGTCTTCCTACCTTAACCGCTCGGCTACGGCGCGGGACTACTCTTCAAACCAAGGTATAAATTCACATGAAATATAAAATTTAAACGTACAGGATTGAACAAGATTATATACGCAATTCGGGAAGTAAGTACATTAATAATCTCGAACTTAATTCCTAGCCCTTACAAAAACTCTTCTTTTTTTTCTCTCCAAAGCACACACTACTCTTTCGCTAAACATATTGTTCCCGGAATAAATTAAATAAATTTCAGTAACAAAATATACTAAGTAGTTACCTTGAAGGTCCTTCTCCTCACTTAATTTGTTTTAAAACTCTGTAGGCCTTTCGGGACTATTCCCATCATCAGCAGAATGCATTGGGTCCGTACATGTTGACCCTTGTTGAAGCACTGACATGGTTGTGAGTGTTTTGTACAGAGGATTGTGTTGACTGGGTGTGTTTTCATTAAGAATCAGGTTGTTGTTAATGAAAACACACCCAGTCCACACAATCCTCTATACAAAATACAACCAAGTCAGTGCTTGAACAAGGGTCAACAAGTACGGACCCAATGCATTCTGCTGATGACGGGACTAGTCCCGAAAGGCCTACGGAGTTTTAAAACAACTCAAGTGAGGAGACGGACCTTCAAGGTAACTATTTTATAGTTTTTAACCGTACTGTGAAATAACACCTCAACGGAAACTTGCCATGAATTTTACTAGTAACGATACTAAGTATATAACATACGCTAAAACATTCCGAACGTAGATAAAATATTGTAGACAACACATTAAAAATTTGGTTTAGTAACTAGTCGTCTAAATTACTATTAATTTTCATTTATAAAGATAGTGTTTTAAAACATGGACTCTTACTTTAAGAGAGGAAAGGAGATTACAAGTATTTGAGAATAAAGTACTTAGGAAAATTTTTGGACCAAAGAGAGATGAACAGACAGGTGAATGGAGAAGACTACTTAACAATGAACTACATGGTCTTTATAGGAAGCCAGATATAATAAGAACAGTTAAGTCTCGTAGACTGCGTTGGGCAGGACATGTTGCACGTATGGGAAATGAAAGACTTGCATTGAAGCTTCTTGTAGGAAAGCCAGAGGGAAAACGCCCAGTTGGTAGACCAAGAATGAGGTGGGAGAATAACATTAACTATGATTTGAGGGAAGTAGATTATACAGGGAATGATTGGAAAGCATTAGCTCAGGATAGGGATGTATGGAGAGCTTATGTCCGTGCGGCCATGAACCTACGGGTTCGATAGTGCCAGTGAGTAAGTAAGTAAGTAAGTAAGTGTTTTATTCGTCCTTGCGTTGCAGTTTTTGAAATAGTTTCATTTCCATTACAATGTTTATAAACATTGAGTTTATTTACATGTGCCACATCCTTCAGTTGCTACAAGGAAGAGTCTGATGACTAGAAAGTCATGATACAGGATGTGACCTGACCTCCCGTGATTATTCACTGTGGGGATAGGCCTATCTAAAGTAATTTGTGTTTGAGACTCCAGTGAAAACGAACATGGAATTAGTTGTATTATGAAAGTTAAAAATTAAATTTTACCTGTTGGTAGGTGCCGTCGTCCTCAACTTTGTTAAAATATTGTATATAAAATTAACTGGAGCGCTTTCGGAAGTTATCTTCCATCTTCTGCAGGTTGAATCTACGTTATTTGTTGTTGTTTACTCCAACTGTTTGTAGCAGCAACTGACTTGTTTTTGACGATCTCGTATAATGGGTTTGACTGGGGTGCGTTCTCATTGAGAAATGAGGTGTTGTTTGATTCCTTTATAATTTCGAGGTCTTCAAATACCTCAAACACCTCACTTCTCAATGAGACGCACTCCAGTCAAACCCATTATACGAGATCGTCAAAAACAAGTCAGTTGCTGCTACAAACAGTTGGAGTATACATCACCGTACACAACAACAACAAGTAACGGAAACTCAACCTGCAGAAGATGGAAGATAGTTTCTGAAAGCGCTCCAGTTAATTTTATATACAATATTTTAAAAAAGTTTAGGACGACGGCACCTACCAACAGGTAAAATTTAATTTTTAACTTTCACCATATGACTTCACCTCAACGGAAATTGATATGAATTTTACTAGTATTGATGGAATTAGTTGACAGGATTGTAGCTGCCTCTCATGTGATTCGAAACACGCCAGGGTGCGCAGAATCTTGTTCGCCGATATCATGCTTGTATTGAGGTTGATGGCCGTCAGTTTGAGAAACTGCTGTAAGATATAAAATGGTACGTTAACTGTGTCAATGATGGTACTTCAACTGATAATGTAAATAAAAAAGACTACACAGTAATATGATAGACAAGTTTACTCCCATATCTCCTTCAGCTGGCTTCTGGAACCCTAGGTTTCTTACCTCAAATTGTTCAGTGGAGTATCTTCCATGTCCTGTTTAATGTTTACACACTCTTACGGAATCACTCTGTATGTGAAACTGAATGCAGCAGCCGGCTGGTAGGTCAATGACCTTCTATTACATAACCAAGTTAACTTTGCACGGGCGGAGGGGAAGAGTTTTAGCGCTAGTGTCGCCGAACTATTGAATCTGTGGAAGGGATGTAGGAGAAGACTATATTAGATCACGTACTGAAATGGTTAAATTTTAGGCGTAGGCGGAGAATCCCTAAACACGTATGAAAGATCTTAACATGGTTGTCATATTAGTCATTTAAGCGCGGAACGCTCAAGCGGTCGGATCATTTAAAATCACAGTATTTGTCGTATCTCCGTTACCAGCCTCACAATAAATCACAAGTGGCAACATGTAATGAGAAGGGGCAGCTCATTCCTACACGTAACCCCAATAGTAACAGGGTTGTCAAATTAGTAATTTTGCCAATGACCTCCTAGAAGGACGGACCATTAAAATCCATAGCATTTGTCAGCTCTCTACCTACCAGACAAAGAACATATACAGAGGACAGGAAGTGGCAACATAGTAAGGAAGAGAAAGAGAAAGACAGCATGTTAGTTAACGTATTTTTCGCAAGCACAGACTACTTGGTGGAGTAATAGACCTTAAATGGTGTAACGATTTTAACTAAACTAAAATTTCTGGCAGGACGATTGTCTTTGTAGTTGACTCAACTTTACAGGAAATAAGTAAAATGCCTACTATGCTCTAGGGGTAAAGAGGTGCATGGAAGCTTATTGTAGGAAAACCAGAGGGAAAACGCCCAGTTGGTAGACCAAGAATGAGATGGGAGAATAATATTATCCATGATTTGAGGTACGACTGGAAAACATTAGCTCAGGATAGGGAAGTATGGAGAGCTCATGTACGTGCGGCCATGAACTTAAGGGTTCGATAGTGCCAGTGAGTTAGTTCTTCTTATTCTTCTTCACTTCACGGGCTAGGCAAAATGCCTGTTCCGCCTCACAGTTGTTCTGTCCATCTTTTCACTGGCCTTTCTACATTCCTTGAACCTCTTGGCTTGTAGTTAAATGCTTCTTTTGGTAATCTTGTTACGTTCATTCTTTCCACATATGTAAACCATTTTTCTCTATATCCTCCGATTTTATCATTTAATGGATATATATTTAACTCTGTTCTTATATATTCATTCTTTAACCGATCCAATCTTGTGCAGCCTTTTGTTCTTCTAAAGAAGTTAATTTCTACACTTTATATTCTACTTTGTAATTTTTTGGTCATTACCCAAGTTTCACTCCCATAAAGTAATGCAGGAACTGCCAATGTTTTATAAAACTTCAATCTAGTATCCCCTCTTGTTTTTTAGTTAGTTAATAATAATAATAATAATAATAATATGATGTTGAGTGATTCCGGGTTCTGTGGCCGTGGTCCATAGTTGGTGTTGATACCAGACGTTTCGCCCTCAACTGCGGAGGGCATCTTCAGTGGCGAGTGCTTCTAGGCGTGTTTCCTGGTCGGAAGCTCTACTTAGAGTGAACGCTGCGGGTGTTGTATTGATACTAGTGGTGGGAGCAGGGTGAGCGGGCGTGGCTCTTGCTGATTGGCTAATGGTCGTCTCCTTGTTGTCCCTAGTGTTGATGCATTTATTTTCTAGTGTACGGTACCAGGCCTTAGACAGTTTAATACCTTCCTCTTTTCTGTTAATATTTTCCTTATGCTTGTGTATTTCTATAGCCTCTCGATATAATCTAGGGAAATAATAGGAGTTTGTGGCTAAAACTTGTTGTATCATCGAATAGAATCTGGTGTCCATTCATAATGGCCATGTTTCTGCTACAGCCGATTTATCCATTTCTCCTTGTCTGCAGTTTCTTTTGTGTTCTGATAAACGGGTGGCTATACTTCTTTTTGTGGTCCCTATGTATGGTTTACCACACGAACAAGGAAGTCGATATACGCCGCAAGTGGAGAGAGGTGGCCGAGGATCCTTAGCTGAGCGAAGGCAGTCTTCTATTTTTCTTGTAGGTCTGTAAACTGTTTTTATGTTGTATTTTCGTAGGAGTTTTTCCGATACGATCTGTGACTCTTTGTACATATGGTAAGTAGGCTATGCTGGTTGAGGGTGTGTTATCCATTCTGACGTGCTGTCTTCGTGGATGTATTGGTTTGTCTTATTTCCTTGGATGTGTAGCCATTTTTCTGGAAACAATTGAACAGATGGTGTTGTTCTTGTTTAAGGTGTTGTGGTTGGCATAACTTAGTCGCTCTGTCGAACAGTGTCTTAATGACACCTCGCTTTTGTCTTGGATGGTGGTTAGAGTCTTTGTGCAGATATCGGTCTGTGTGTGTAGGTTTTCTGTAAAACTGTATGTTGAATTTCCCCATTGCCAGTCCTTATTATTTGAACATCCAGGAAAGGAAGTCTTCCATTATCTTCTTTTTCCATAGTGAACTGTATTTTGTTGTGTCTGCTGTTAAGGTGTTGAAGGAAACGTTCCAATTCTTCACTGCCATGTCTCCATACTACGCTATGGTTTCGCTATGTTGATGACACATTCGTAGTATGGAGACATGGCAGTGAAGAATTGGAACGTTCCTTCAACACCTTAACAGCAGACACAACAAAATACAGTTCACTATGGAAAAAGAAGATAATGGAAGACTTCCTTTCCTGGATGTTCAAATAATAAGGACTGGCAATGGGGAAATTCAACATACAGTTTACAGAAAACCTACACACACAGACCGATATCTGCACAAAGACTCTAACCACCATCCAAGACAAAAGCGAGGTGTCATTAAGACACTGTTCGACAGAGCGACTAAGTTATGCCAACCACAACACCTTAAACAAGAACAACACCATCTGTTCAATTGTTTCCAGAAAAATTGGCTACACATCCAAGGAAATAAGACAAACCATACATCCACGAAGACAGCACGTCAGAATGGATAACACACCCTCAACCAGCATAGCCTACTTACCATATGTACAAAGAGTCACAGATCGTATCGGAAAACTCCTACGAAAATACAACATAAAAACAGTTTACAGACCTACAAGAAAAATAGAAGACTGCCTTCGCTCAGCTAAGGATCCTCGGCCACCTCTCTCCACTTGCGGCGTATATCGACTTCCTTGTTCGTGTGGTAAACCATACATAGGGACCACAAAAAGAAGTATAGCCACCCGTTTATCAGAACACAAAAGAAACTGCAGACAAGGAGAAATGGATAAATCGGCTGTAGCAGAACATGCCATTATGAATGGACACCAGATTCTATTCGATGATACACAAGTTTTAGCCACAACTTCCTATTATTTTCCCTAGATTATATCGAGAGGCTATAGAAATACACAAGCATAAGGAAAATATTAACAGAAAAGAGGAAGGTATTAAACTGTCTAAGGCCTGGTACCGTACACTAGAAAATAAATGCATCAACACTAGGGACAACAAGGAGACGACCATTAGCCAATCAGCAAGAGCCACGCCCGCTCACCCTGCTCCCACCACTAGTATCAATACAACACCCGCAGCGTTCACTCTAAGTAGAGCTTCCGACCAGGAAACACGCCTAGAAGCACTCGCCACTGAAGATACCCTCCGCAGTTGAGGGCGAAACGTCTGGTATCAACACCAACTATGGACCACGGCCACAGAACCCGGAATCACTCAACATCATGATTACCGGCCGTGAAAGCCTGCATTCAACTAATAATAATAATAATAATAATAATAATAATAATAATAAATAATAAACAATAATAATAATAATATAATAATAATAATAATAATAATAATAATAATAATAATAATAATAATAATAATAATAATATGAAATAAATAAGGAAAACTCCGGTTAAAAATATTTTTTTGGCTGTTTTAATCCCAACCCTGTAGAAACCAACATGCGTTAGGTTTATTCCCAGCTGCAAATTACGTACTTCATTCTCTCTCCAGTTTATTGAAACTTGTTTGGTTGACGCTCGGATATTCCAGACCGTCTTTGTTCGATTCAAAAGAAACACCTCCTGATATGTGCTATACCATTCTTTTTAAACTGCTGAGTATTCTTTTTTGTATCAAACACATCATTCCAACTGCTGGCGTATCGTTTTTCGTCGCCATGTTATGTGATGAGAATACTTCAAGTCTCTGGAGATGCAGCAGCTCACATTTGGATATTGAATGTGAAGAGGGCACCAGCCATTGTGAATCTTTTCTTCCATTAAGATAAACAACCCTACGTATCGTACTCTTGTATGAAGGATACGTCTGAAATATTCTTATTTATTTATTTATTTATCTGGAAATGCGTGCTATTATGCAATGCAGAGGCTCTTGATGTCCCATCTCCTTTCAAAAAATGTTAAACTGAAAATATATAAAACTATTATTCTACCAGTTATATTATATGGGTGCGAAACATGGACTCTTACTTTAAGGGAGGAAAGAAGATTACAAGTATTTGAGAATAAAGTACTTAGGAAAATTTTTGGACCAAAGAGAGATGAACAGACAGGTGAATGGAGAAGACTACATAAAAATGAACTACATGGTCTTTATATGAAGCCAGATATAATAAGAACAATTAAGTCTCGTAGATTGCGATGGGCAGGACATGTTGCACGTATGGGGAATGAAAGACTTGCATGGAAGCTTCTTGTAGGAAAGCCAGAAGGAAAACGCCCAATTGGTAGACCAAGAATGAGGTGGGAGAATAACATTAACTATGATTTTAGGGAAGTAGATTATACAGGGAATGATTGGAAAGCATTAGCTCAGGATAGGGATGTACGGAGAGCTTATGTCCGCGCGGCCATGTACCTACGGGTTCGATAGTGCCAGTGAGTAAGTAAGTAAGTAAGTAAGGTTTCACAGTGTTTCACATCATCTTCCTGCACCCAATATTAATCCACTGTCATTCTCCTCCACATCTCTCTGTCATTCCAATCTCCATCGTCGAATCTTTCTCCCCTCATGCTGCTAAAACACCATCAGTCCATGTTATTTTTTGTCGTTCTCTTTTTATTCTACCAAGTGGTACCCATTCTAATATCCTTCTTCGGAATCTGTCTTCTGCCATGACCATACCATTTTAATGATTTGTTTATTTTTATAAAATCCACAACTGAAGTTTGTACATTCTTTTGTTTAATTACACTATTTCTTATTTTATCTCTTCGAGAAATTTCAGCTGAACATCTCCAAAATCCATTTCTACAGAATTTAATATACTTAGGTCTACTGTCCTATATTTTAATTCCTATGTCAAGAGTGAGAATTAATACTACAGAAATGATCCTGTGAAGTATGATTTATAATGCTATTGTGTTATTACCTAATTGTAATATTATTGTGTTTTCTTTATGTAATTGTAATGTTAATGTTTTAGTGTAAAATGCTATTGTGTTATTATTTAATTGTAATATTATTATTGTGTTTTCTTTATGTAATTGTAATGTTATTGCTATTGTGTTATTACTTAATTGTAATATTATTGTGTTTTCTTTATGTAATTGTAATGTTAATGTTTTTAGTGTATAATGCTATTGTGTTATTATTTAATTGTAATATTTTTATTGTGTTTTCTTTATGTAATTGTAATGTTAATGTTTTTAGTGTAAAATGCTATTGCGTTATTATTTAATTGTAATATTATTATTGTGTTTTCTTTATGTAATTGTAATGTTATTGCTATTGTGTTATTACTTAATTGTAATATTATTGTGTTTTCTTTATGTAATTGTAATGTTAATGTTTTTAGTGTATAATGCTATTGTGTTATTATTTAATTGTAATATTTTTATTGTGTTTTCTTTATGTAATTGTAATGTTAATGTTTTTAGTGTAAAATGCTATTGTGTTATTATTTAATTGTAATATTATTATTGTGTTTTCTTTATGTAACTGTAATGTTATTGCTATTGTGTTATTACTTAATTGTAATATTATTGTGTTTTCTTTATGTAATTGTAATGTTAATGTTTTCTTTATGTAATTGTAATGTTATTGCTATTGTGTTATTACTTAATTGTAATATTATTGTGTTTTCTTTATGTAATTGTAATGTTAATGTTTTTAGTGTATAATGCTATTGTGTTATTATTTAATTGTAATATTTTTATTGTGTTTTCTTTATGTAATTGTAATGTTATTGCTGTTTTTGTTTATTTTTCTTTACACTAGTACCAATTATTACTTTATTGTAACGGACTGTCAACAGCACGTATGGCTTACTGTCCGTGCGACCCATATTTGTAAATAATATTGTAAATATCTTACTTTTTGTCTAATAAAGTCCTACTACTACTACTACTACATTAATTCCTATGTTTCTGCACTATATGCCATTGTATTTCTTATCTTTGTATTAAAAGTGTTGGTTTTTGTTTTAGAACTTATATTCTTATCCCATAAACACTATTTAATTTTAATATTGCAGATTTGCCCTTATTTATCCTCTCATTCGTTTTAGCATCATGACTTCCATCTGCACTAATTTTTGTTCCCAAATATATTATCGTTACTTACTTACTTACTCACTGGCACTATCGAACCCGTAGGTTCATGGCCGCACGGACATAAGCTCTCCATACATCCCTATCCTGAGCTAATGCTTTCCAATCATTCCCTGTATAATCTACTTCCCTCAAATCATAGTTAATGTTATTCTCCCACCTCATTCTTGGTCTACCAACTGGGCGTTTTCCCTCTAGCTTTCCTACAAGAAGTTTCCATGCAAGTCTTTCATTCCCCATACGTGCAACATGTCCTGCCCATCGCAGTCTACGAGACTTAACTGTTCTTATTATATCTGGCTTCCTGTAAAGACCGTGTAGTTCATTGTTATGTAGTCTTCTCCATTCACCTGTCTGTTCATCTCTCTTTGGTCCTAAAATTTTCCTAAGTACTTTATTCTCAAATACTTGTAATCTCCTTTCCTCTCTTAAAGTAAGAGTCCATGTTTCGCACCCATATAATATAACTGGTAGAATAATAGTTAATATATACATATCGTTACATGTTTTTATTTTTCCATGTCCGTTTTCTAAATCAGATTTTTTGATTGATCTCCTATTACCATATACCTCGTTTTTTCATATTCCTCCTTTAGTTTTCTTGTCATGTATTCTAAACCTTGGTAATTTTTTGCTATCAGTAATCGATCATCAGCAAATAGCAACGAATAAATAGTAGACCTATCTTCTTCTAGGTCCTAATTAAAAAACATTAATTAAAATTAACAAATGAAGGCAACATACAAAAGAAAAAACAGTAAGGTGTATATTAAGATTAAATTAAAATGATTCATACCTCAACTCATATCCAAACAAACAAGAAAGAAAAACTTATGAACTACGAAATTCCCGCTGATTCTGAATGGATCCAGAGGTTTTGTCGGTCCACCAACAGAGGGAAGAAGAAGTTGTTCTGATCGACATAACATCAGTCAACGAGATATTAGTGACTATTTAACTCATGCCCCAAACGGGAGTCAATGACCAATCACGTTTCAATGATTTCTGTTTTACAACCAATCAGAGTCGCGTTTCACGAAATATTTATCAGTGTTATAATTACCATATTAAAGAAAGCTCCTCCTTTTTAATATTCTGAACAGGTCTGACCATTATTTTGCAGTGAATGAGCCTGTGAGAAATACGGCTACCAGATTGTATATATAGTGCATGAATGTCAACACATGCCGCATGCGGGAGTTAATATAAAAACATTTGTAGCAATTGATTATACCACCAAAAAAAGAAACCACTGTTTGCAGTTTCTTCAATGTATTTTTTCCCAGGTAACAATCCAGAAAAATATAATTGTCATATTTACATCATACGACATCAGAAATGAATTAATATACAGTTTGATGTGTTTCATTTTTTCTCCACTAGAGAGCATTCTTACAATATTGCGTTCCTTTGGCAATAAATAGTATGATCTGGTTGCAGTGATAAACAAAAGACAAAAGAAGAAAAAACAAAAGAAGCAGACGAAGCGTACCTATCATTTCTCATTTGTTTTCAAACATCGCCGTTTACATTAAATATATAAATATTTTAAAATAACTATAGTTAAATAATGATTTGTGAGTAAACAGCTTAATTTTATTCGTTAAATAGTCCTAACAAATGCCACTCTTGATTTCCAAATTCTCTAGATAAATTCACTCCTCACTTCGTGAGTCATGAATTTATCGATAATTAGGAAATCACTCGTGGCATTACTTATGAAGGTGAAGCTGCCAAGACTTTGAAACCGCGGTCTAATTAGAGGACTGTATATTAGGTGAGGTAAGAAGTACTTTCAATATAATCTTAAAGTAAACCAAATAGTGATATTTTCTCATCAAAGTTCAATTTAAGATTTATATTATTTATTGATAACCATACAATTTAGTTCCAGTAAGATATTTAGGAAGTTTATACAATATATATTGTGGCGTTTAAGGAGGGGATGTTAATCTCACGTTGATTTCTCCTAATAAAACACAACAGATGGTCGCGTAATAGTATATTACAATACGAGGTTGGAAAGTGGTTTTTACAGAAGTGCGGAAATTATTAAAAACCTCGCTATCGCTCGGTTTTTAATTTCCGACATTCTTTAAAACACTTCACAAACGTGCGTTGTACATTATTTTTGCAAGAAGGTGTTTTCAAAATAATAAATAATAGTAAAATAATAACATATTTGTTGGAAATATTTGCATTCATTATAAACAACTGACTAATGTTAATAGCCTGGCCAATGTTTATATGGTAAATACCGAAAATAATTTAGTTGAGACTGTAGCAGGTCGTGACATCAGTCAGGGATAAAATGGCGACATGTACAAATTTATTGTCTTATATTGTTTCAAATAAAGTTCAGTTCATTTAAAATGCAGTGATTTGTTTCCTATAATGTATGTTAACACTGCCTGTTGGACATATTTTTGTATATATATTCTACTTAGTATACATAAAGGGCAATGGTTATACTTCCCGCACTAGGTTGGCAATTTGTAATATTACAGTATAGTTATTTATAGGTTTACAAACCCGAAATTTAGGAAGCTGAACCTTCAATCATGGTCGCCATTGCTCTAAATATGACAGAACGCACTATCGTATATATGTTATACAATGTAAATGTTAATTGTATTCTACGAGGGCTGATCGGAAAGTAACGCACAATAATTTTTTTCTGCCTTGGTATTGCAGCTAGAATGTTGCAATTTCACAGAGATATAGTTTGAAGTTTTCACTACAGATGGTATTTTTTCTCAGGTGCACCTCTTGCGAGAGAAGCTTGAACTATGCAACAAAGATGGCGCGCATGCTACAGTCGTCCACCTGTGAGGAACAGAGAAGTGTTGTTCGATTTTTGTGGGCCAAAGGGCATAAACCCAGTGAAATTCACAGGGACATGCGTGGCGTGTATGGGGATGATTGTATGGACCGTAGCAATGTCTCCAGGTGGTGCACATTCTTCCAAGAGGGACGCGTGAACCTTAGTGATTCGCCACGTGATTCGCCTTAGTGATTCCTGGCCGGCAAACGCTTTGAGACAGATGTGGAAGTGAAATCAGCAGTGCGCAGATGGCTACACTCCAACCAAACGGACTTCTATGAACAGGGCATATTGAAACTGGTAACACGATGGGAAAAATGTGTTGAGAAAGTTGGTGACTATGTCGAAAAGTAGGTAAAAGATGTAAGTTCATTTGTGATTTTTTTCCTTTTTTTTACTATTAAACTTTTTAAAAAAATATTATTGTGCGTTACTTTCCGATCCGCCCTGTGGACGACTGTAGCATGCGCGCCATCTTTGTTGCATAGTTCAAGCTTCTCTCGCAAGAGGTGCACCTGAGAAAAAAATACCATCTGTAGTGAAAACTTCAAACTATATCTCTGTGAAAGTTCAACATTCTAGCTGCAATACCAAGGTAGAAAAAAATTATTGTCCGTTACTTTCCGATCCGCCCTCGTATTTATAACATGTAATTGTTTATGTTTATTGTAATTTAGATGTAAGACTATTTTTTTTGTATTTTTTTAAAACCTTGTTGAGTGGCAGACAAGGCCTTAACTCTGCCAGGTAAAATAACGCCATTATTATTATTATTATTATTATTATTATTATTATTATTATCGTACAAAACATATATTTCGTTAAAATATATATGCAGTCAATATGCCCATTTCACCAATTAATGTTTTAAAATGGTCAACAAGTTTCTACAGCCAAGCTGTCATTCTCAAGACCAGATATCTGGTCTTGAGAATGACAACTTGGCTGTAGAAACTTGTTGACCATTTTAAAACATTAATTGGTGAAATGGGCATATTGACCGCATATATATTTTAATATTTTATCACCAAGAAGATCACTTGTGTATTAAATATATTTCGTGACCGTGTAAGACCCGGTTGGCGTGGCCATGTAAAATTATCTACAAAGAGAGAGGTTAAACTGAGGTAAAAGGTAAGAGGTAGAGAGGTAGTGTTAGATAATGATAAATAATTGAAGAGATGTGGACTGAGAAATGTAAATTTTCAGGCTACACAATTGATGCTAGAACTTTGTAAAGGAAAACCCAAATAATCCTGCAGGAGGAGGTCAGAGACTGTTGTCAACACCTCTAAGGCGTCAGGATTATCATTTCAGTGCGACAGAACCGTTTTCAAGTTCAGATTTAGCTGCATTCTATTCAGATATATGTGCTAATAATACAAAACAAACATTGCATATCAGATTGGAATGAATTTTGCATTTGTTATTTTATTCAAACAAATAATTTAAAATTCAATTTATTTCGGCACATTCTACTGAATATATATTCGTTATATAATATCACACACATAAAAATGGGTCCACAGAGACAAAGGGAGAGAAAACAAGGTCCCACGAACTAAAGAAAAATATAATAATAATAATAATAATAATAATAATAATAATAATAATAATAATAATAATAACAACTGACAACATTTTGGAGCAGATGAATTATTTTACATATCTAGGATGCAATATCTCATATGAAGAAGAAAAGATTGTAAATGCAAAAGTATTAAAATTTTAAAGAATTTTTGGGTTCAATAAATTCTATCTTCAAGCAACATTTAGTCCAAAACATTCAAGACTAAAAGTGTATAAAACACTAGCTCTTCCAACTCTTTTGTATGGTAGCGAAGTATGGACGTTGAAACAGAAGGATATACAGAGACTTAGATCTGCTGAAATGAGATGCCTTCGGAAGACTACTGGATACACACTACTAGATAACAAAAAAAAATGAAGACATCTTAGAAGAATTACACAAGGAACCTTTTGAAAACAAAATGTCTGATTATACGTCAAGATGGATGCAACATGTTCATCGAATAATGTAATGAGACTCTCATTAACAGTTGAGCCTCCGACCAGGAAACAACACTTAGAAGTACTCGCCACTGAAGATACCCTCCCCAACTGAGGGAGAAACGTCTGGTAGGAACATCACTAATGGACCACGGCCACATAGCCCGGAATCACTCAACAATATAATTTATATAACCCTTAATATTTCACTTATATACGAGTAGCAGTAATTATTTAGGCCTTTAGCACTGTTATTTTTTATGATGAACAGGAAGCTGGCCTAATGCATCAACCCCGACGTTGGAGGACCAGGTGATTTCTGGTCAAGGTTTTTTTCCTGTAGCATTTGTCAAACTAATGACGAACTGCAAGGCAGTAGTATTTGTTTCCTAGGTAACGGGCCCTTACTGGGCACTATCTATATACAGGGTGTTACCGAAATGGGTGCAGATTTTTCGTGTGGTGGTAGGGAACATCCATACAAGTATTTTTACACAGTGAAACTTGGGTCGGAAATGCATTATTGTGGGTCTACAGAAAAAAAACAGCATTTAAAATTGATCTTGAAGAAGATTTCCGGGCTGTAGGCCGTGGTCTCGAGACTTGAAGTTCCCCGACGTTTCGCCAGAGACTGTGTCCGCATCCTCAAGGGTTATCTTGAGACAACCCTTGAGGATGCCAGACGCAGTCTCTGGAGAAACGTTGGGGAACTTAAAGCCTCGAGACCATGGCCCTACAGCCCGGAAATCTTCTTCAAAATCATCATAGCAACTCCGGCCGTGAAAACCTAAGTCAATACAGCATTTAAAATTGTTTGAACAGATTGTTGTTTATTTATTAATTCTAAGAAAAATGGAAGGTATTATATGCCATTTTACAGTAATTGTTGGAAATGGCGACCATTGACCTGGATGCACAGATTTGCGCGTCTCACCTCAGACTGATGAAATCTAAGAAGCATCATACAGAAAAAGTTAAGAATACCATTCTGAAGTACAATCCATAATTTTAAGAAACTAAGTAAGAGTATAGAATAAGGCAAAGTGACAGTACAATAAATTCCAATCTTAATAATGTTCCCTGATTTCCGCACCCGCTGCCATGATCCTTGCTACAAGCTCTGGACCTGTGCATCCAGGCCAGTGGTCGCCATTTCCAACAATTACTCTAAAATAACATTTTTTAGAATTAATAAACAACAATGTGTTCAACAATATTAAATGTTGTTTTATTCTGTAGACCCACAACAAAGTATTTCCGACCCAAGGTTTATTGTGCTAAAATACTTGTATACATGTTCCCTACCACCACACGAAAAATCTGCACTCATTTCGGTAACACCCTGTATAAGATATATGAGTAAGTAGGAGGAATGCGAGAAGGTAGGTTAGTCAGAAAAATATTGAAATGATGTCCACCTGGAAGAAGAAAGAAAAGAAGATCTCGAAATTCCTGTAAAAAGAAATAAGAACTAAGAATGAGAACAAGAGGAGAGGAGGACACAGAGAGGATGGAAAGGGACGAGCGGAAAAAAGAAAATAAAACTTTAGGCACATAAGTATGATTAAGCATCGAAAATCTGTATCATCATCATCAAGGTATGGGCCTGTTGGCCCGTTCCGCTCCCAGCTGCACAATATGCTATAAGTCATCCTTCCAACGCCGTTTCGGTCTTCCTACATTTCTTCGGCCTTCAGCTCTATAATAAAGTATATGTTTTGATAAACGATTAGGCCTATTTGACATTCTTTGTACATGCTCAAACTATTTACATTTATTTTTTGTATATTCTCTCGTTTATATTATATACTTGTATAATCTATCTCTCATATCTTGACTTCTCTTTTGATATTTTAAAGATACACCTGCAACGGATCTCAGAAATCTATTTTTTCTATTGTCTCAATTTTATGTTTATCAGAGATGTACCGTAATTTATGGACTTTTAGACGCACCTTAATTTTTAAGCAATTAAAAAAATGACATTTATACCATTTTTATTATTAGATTGCAAAGCCAGGAAAAAAAAATCTTAGTTTATAAAACCGTTCTGATCTTTAAAATCCCCGAAAACCGTCATCTGAACGTTCTTCTTCTTCCTCTTCGTCGCCATCGTTCTCTACTTCATATCTAAGATGGTCTTCATTGCCATCGAGAGCGTTACTTGCGCCGCACTTCTTTAAATATTTAACAATAATGTCTTCTCTCACTCTAGACCACGACTTTTTATCCACTGACACACTTGTTTGATTGTATGTCGTTTTAAATCTCCTTTCGGCGTCAATTAATGTTCAGTTTCATCCATCATCCATTGGTTCAAGTTCAGTGGCATCGTAGACTGCAATGACGGTTCATAAGCTAGACAATGTTCTGGGTTTGTGATGGCGGAGCGGGAGGGAGACAATGTTAGCAAGCTTGTGAATCCCCGCAACTCATCGGTGCACTGCTACTGCCAGTTCAATCTAATGTTGCCAGATAGACATAGGTTTCCCGCGGCATCGGGAATTTTAAATCAAAACACTGAACAGTTTTACATTAATTTCAAGTACAAGACGCACCTGAATTTTGGAGGCAATTTTTAGAAGAAAACATTGCGTCTTACAGTTTGTAAAATACGGCATATAAAATAAATTTAGGCGTAGCGGCACACGGCGAATATTTGCTAGTAATATATATAGGAAGAAAAGTAGCTGAATCGATATATATATATATATATTGAAGTAGAAAATGCAAGTTTCATGCATTACAAAGTATCAGAAAAAGCAATAAAATGACGTAAGAGATAAGAATGTAATTCTTCCAGTTGTTGCCGGTCCATGAAAGTAGAACAGTTCTAAATGGCTCCGTTGAGATGATAATCTCTGTCAGGTCTTTCCTTCTCTTTATTTCTTTTCTCTACTCCTTGGATGTAAGACATGCTAATGATAATGGTCTCCGAATGAATGCTAAACACAACAGTTGCTACAAGAATGAGATGAAAAAAGTCCCGAGACCTGTTTATTTAAATTTACTAGTGTTGTTGAATGTCATCCTCTCATGCACTTCACAGTCCAACAAATTACTGTCTTCAGATCCAGGAATACAAGTTTATCCAACTTTGGTTAAAGCACTTTTACCCTCTTCGGATCCTTTTCTTAAATGATACATTTGAGAATGAACTTTTTTTTCTCAGTCTATAAAATAGTATTAATAACTAACACTCTGACTGGGACTATCGAACCCGGAGGTTCAAGGTCTCGCGGATTATTCTCCACACATCTCTACTTCTTTCACAGTAGTCTCTATCCGCTACTGGAAATTCCTTCCTCGTGATATCAGGGGTTGCCGCACACTTGACACTTTTGAAGTCACGCTTATAAGACTACTTCTTGTTGTTTGATAGCACTGGTCAACATGATTTTTGTCTCATGAGTTCCAATAGTAGTACTTAATGCAGTTTTCTTATCGTGTTTTCAAATATGTATTCGGAATTTCTCCACCCCACAGTTTTTTATTTCAATTTTAATTAATGGATTAAAATAAATATTTTTTTAATAAACGTTTTTTCGTCCATTTGTCTATTGTAAAATAAAACCAAATGAGGTAACTCAAATAGTTTTCAGCTATGGAAGAGAGATATCAAGGCAAATGGAACCCTGATATGCTGGCCGATTATTGTTGGGCCATCAAGAAGAATGCTCCGCAGGCGAAATATAGCAGAAAATCGTAATTTCTTACTTTCTAGGTGAGTCCGAATGTTCGTAGATTATGTAGTTACGAATGTAGAAAATATTAATGTGTTTGAAATTATAAATTCCTGTCTCTCGGAAACCTTGCGTGATGGAGAAAAACCGATATCACATTTGAATTCAGGAGAAAAAAAATACTATCAGAATCACATATGTTTCTTTCTGAATAAAAAAAAGTTTATTTTTTGTTGCTCAGTGTAATTGATTGTTTTCTCCAGATCTAAATTTATTCTATAACATTAATAGTATTTCCCCCCTCATTTTTATATCTTGTACATTTGATATATTTCATTCAAAAAATCGAGAGTAAATCAAAGTATATAAAAATTATGTAAATATTAATTTTATTGCAAATATATCGTTTAATAATTTTGTTTATTTAATTTAGATATGAGTCATTTTTGTATTTTATTTCTAACCTGCTTGAGTGATAGATAAAGGGCTTAAAGCTGTAACTCTGACAGGTAAAGTAGAGCTATTATTATTATTATTATTATTATTATTATTATTATTATTATTATTATTATTATTATTATTATTAGATATTTAATAATACATTATAATAATCGATATAAGCAATTACATTGGTATGGGCACGTACAACGAAAGCAAGAACAAAGGTTACCCAGGAAAACATTGGATTGGTGTCCACCTGGAAGAAGAAGGAAAGGAAGACCTCGAAACTGGTGAATGAAAGAAATAAGAACGGGAATGTGAACAACAGGACTGGAGGACATGGAGTGGATGGATGGAGACGAGTGGAGAAGAAAAATAAAACTTTAAGCACAGAAAGATGTGTAAACATTAAAGTCTGTATACAAATAAATAATAATAATAATAATTATTATTATTATTATTATTATTAATCAATTATTCATAGGTAATGTTTTCCAATCATCCACGTATAATTTGCATACCTAAAATCATGATTAACTTTATTTCTCGCCACTTCATTCTTGACCTACTACTGGACGCTTTGTAACAGGTTTTTTACAAGGAATTTCAATGCTCCTCTTTCATTCCCCATTCGTGCCACATGTCCTGCCCATCGTAGTCTACGAGGTATAATTATTCAAAAGACTCTAATCAACTTCTCCAATGTCTCATTGTTTTAATAAAGAAATTTAAGTTTTACACGTCTGTAACAAAGGTGAAAAAAACTAGATCTTTTAGAAATTGTAGAAGAATAATAGGCTGTTAAATTCCCAACTGGATGTAAATGTATCACCTCCTTTAAATTTATAATAAGAGAATGTTTGTTACACTGTTTTTGTTTACTTTCAGTTGCATATTTACACTTGTTACATACTTGAGTGTATATATAATAACAAAATACATTTGTATTTGTAATATTCGCCTGAAGAAGGTAAAAGTACTGAAACAACTATAACGAACTTCTGTTCAAATAAATATGAAAATCGTATAAAACTTTAATAACAGTTTTATTTAATTAATCACTAAAAGTATATAGTATTTTTAAAAAAAGTTGGAACTGAGACCAGACTCTGCGGATTCTTGAATTATACAAATCGTAAAATGTAGTCAGAAGAAGGTAAAGTTGCAAAAAAAATGCCATCAAGACCTAAAAAAGGTTAAAGAAAGACCAATAAGCCAAAAAAAGTAAAAAAAGGACAAATAAAACCCACTTTTTCTGACCTATAATGGCCCAAAACTGTGGATATGTATATACACACATACAATACTCTATAGTAATTCTGCTGCCCGAGGGCAGGACTTTCACCAATCACAGAATTTTCATGCTATGCTTTGCAGCTTTACTAAAGAATTATTATGGGGTGTGGTAGGTTTCCTTTGCTCTCCACACCGGTGATGGTTGATGATGATAATGATAAGGATGTTGATTTTCGGGTACAGTTAGGCCCTAAGCTTCCTGACATCTGTCTTACATGTGAGGAAAAAAAACCGGAAAAACCCCACCCAAGAGCCTGTAACGACCGGAAATCGAACCCGGGCTTATTACTCACCATGTATTTGAAATCTGAGATTTCTTTGAGAAATTTCAGCAGTCTGGTCGCGGTGGCAGAATTATGTGAGGTTTCCTCTTAAAATGGATTCCCCGTATATATTTATGTTGGACCTCGTCTTCAGACATAAAAAGTAAAAACATAAAGATTTTTCCTCAACCTCTAGGCCCTACTTATAACACTGTAATTTTAAGCAGTATATTTAATAAACTTGCTTAACACATTGGCTGTGATATTAATGAAAATACAGTGTCAGAGAAAGGAATGCCTTTATTATACAATGTCTCCCTTCTTTCAGCGTTCCGCACATAGCTGATAGCATTGTGTTATCCTTCAGGGCTTGGCATGGGTGTCCATCAATCAATCAATCAAACATGGTTGCCAGTTTACTCGTTGTAGCGAGGATTACTTCATTCACCGTGCAGCCAGCCCATCTCTTGTCGCAAATATAATTAATAAGCGACCCAAGTTACACGAGGTGTAATTGTTTCAGTTTTTCCTTACTCTTTACGTTTTGCGGGAGTATGAATGGGCTCTTGTGGCTGCGGTTGTTTCACACGAACCAGAGATAACTAGAAGAAAGAGCTTTCGAGTTGAGAACTTAAGCGACTTAAGTCATCACGTCTTCAGTAGAAATGCACACGGAATTCATATTTAAAACTGCGACTATACTTTTCCCAGATAATTTCCAGTTGTAATGTATGGGCAGCATTTTTATTGGTGGAATAACTGTTTACCTTTAAGTGTGTAAGAAAATGCAGTTCGTTTTCTAACACCTGATATTAATAAAATAAAAACTGATAGATTACACTGTGCAACAAAAACTAAACTTTTGTTTCGGTCTCAGAAAGAAAAATATGTGATTCTGATAGTATTTTTTCTCCTGAATTCAAATATGACATCGGTTTTTCTCCATCACGCAAGATTTCCGAGAGACAGTAATTTATAATTTCAAACACAGTTTATGAGGAAGTTCATGGTGTGGCCACTAATGGGAGTAACACACGAATAGATATTATTGCATTTAGACCATCGTCTAAAATTGGTATGATATTAGATCCCACAATTCGTTTTGAGGCTCATAGTGGCCAACCTGAGGAAGTTGACTCTGAAAAGAAAGCCATATATGAGCCAACAATTGACTAAATACCAACTAGATAGTATAATTGTTACAGGATTGATGAACGGGGCAAGAAGTACTATACCAGAATTCTTAGACAAATTTTGGAATTCCTTAGATTTGGACAGGGTGTATCTTTCAAAAATTGCCATCACTGCCATTAGAGGATCAATTTCAATTTTAAGAGACCATATTTACAAAATTTCTACTTTATAGTATGTATACTTCAATTAGGCATACCATTTGAATTTTTTAAAATGTATTTACAAAATGTACTTCATCAATTCCAAAAATTAATTGTCTGTATCACTTTGTCTTTGAGGCAATCCTCTAATGAAGAAAGTTGTATATAATAAGAAAAATGAAAATTTCTACATTCATAACTACACAATATTCGAACATTCGGACTCACCTAGAAAGTAAGAAATGACGATTTTTTGCTATATTTCGCCTGTGGATCATCCCTCTTGATGGTCCAACAATAATCGGCCAGCATATCAGGATTCTATTTGCCTTGATATCTCTCTTCCATAGCTGAAAACCATTTGAGTTAGCTCATTTGGTTTTATTTTATAATGAACAAATGGACGAAAAAACGTTTATTAAAAATATTTATTTTAATCCATTAATTAAAATTGAAATAAAAAAACTGTGGGCGATGGAGAAATTCCGAACACATATTTGAAAACACGATAAGAAAACTGCATTAAGTACAACTATTGGTACTCATGAGACAAAAATCACGTTGACCAGTGTAATCGAACCCGGGCCCGCTGCGTGACAAGGCAGCCTGCTACCTCAAGACTATAGCGGTGGACTCAAAATAAAATATAAAATCCAGTAGAAGTGTAAGGGAAGACATATTCCATTGTTATTCTCAGTGACCTGCAGTCGTTTCATTTAGCAAAGAGGAGGAGGTGAAGGTGTTTTAGAACGAGGAATGTCTCACTGCAGAAAATTACGTCTACTTACTTACACGTGTTATTATTTTAAAATTTAATAACATAAAGATGCTTATCTGCCATTTTTTTCGAGATCTGACGCTACGTTCCTATGTCCTATGCATCTTCAACTTGGGGAAAATTCCATCTACCTGTTAAGAACTAAGATATTTCACAATACATTTTTCAGCATTTCAAACTTCTTATAGTGTTTTAGTCGATGTGACTAATTTCTTATAATTACCAATATTGTTGTTACTGGAAGTAAGTCAACGTTCCCACATCTAACCTGGTTGCTATGCTAATAAAAGAAATCGCAATGCAGATTTGGACTCAAAAAGCACACGTTCGGTAAGTAAGATAAAACATTTCTTGAATTGTAATTATTGATTTCGTACATCTCAATGGTGGATAAATCATATTTGAAGAGAAAAATTATACGCTCAGACCGGGACTTGAACCCGGGACCCTTGGTTCTCTAGACCAAGTGCTCTACCAACTGAGCTACCTGAGCAAGTACCGATCTAAACGCAAATCTTTCTCTATATACATTGTAATTCCCGTCCACCAAATGCTATGAAGCCATGCTTCTACTTGCAAATGGCGGCTCCTTTATTAAGAAGAACATATTTGGGAATTATACATTACAGCCAGTACGGCTTTTTCCATGTTTTAATTATTGATTTCGTACATCTCAATGATGGATAAATCATATTTGAAGAGAAAAATGATACGCTCAGACCGGGACTTGAACCCGGGACTTGAACCCGGGACCCTTGGTTCTCTAGACCAAGTGCTCTACCAACTGAGCTACCTGAGCAAGTATGGATCTAAACGCAAATCTTTCTCTATATACATTGTAATTCCCGTCCACCAAATGCTATGAAGCCATGCTTCTACTTGCAAATGGCGGCTCATAATTAAAACATGGAAAAAGCCGTACTGGCTGTAATGTATAATTCACAAATATGTCTTCTTAATAAAGGAGCCGCCATTTGCAAGTAGAAGCATGGATTCATAGCATTTGGTGGACGGGAATTACAACGTATATAGAGAAAGTTTTGCGTTTAGATCGGTACTTGCTCAGGTAGCTCAGTTGGTAGAGCACTTGGTCTAGTGAACCAAGGGTCCCGGGTTGAAGTCCCGGTCTGAGCGTATAATTTTTCTCTTCAAACATTTCTTGAATGTTTTGTACATTAACTCGTACCTTTCTTTAGACTTTTCCGGAATTAGTGCAGAACATCCCACTCTCCAGGCTTCTTCAATTTCTCTATCATCTACCATGATTCTTTCCATAATAAAATTATCAAACAAATTCTGATCACGGTACTACATATAAAAATGTCTCCACAGCCAACAATCCTTGCTTATAATAAAACAATTGAAAAGCTACATAGCAATAATCTGTTTCTTTCTCATAGAAGTCATTTACATCCAACCAATATTTTAATTAATTTATTACTATATTTAATAAAAATTAGTCACATCGACCAAAAAATAGTATGCAATACACATGAGGTAAGCACGTAACAGATCACGAAAACTGAAAAAACTCGGCGCAAGTGCATTGTTTTTTTCAAACTTTTTCTTGATCAGTAACAAAGTGCTTACCTCATTAGTATCGCAATATAGCCTACTATAACGCAACGCAATTTCATACAATTTGTCAATACTAATAAAATTTCGTTGAGGTATTGGAGTCTATAACAATTATAAAATAGATATATATCCTCAACTCGTGTCCAACTCAGGGTCTGGTCCAGGAATGAGATGAGAAGAATCCCCTATATTTATAGAGGTGTGTGAACGACAACGGTGCCAGCCAACCACTCCAGACGCACTGTCACAGCGGCGAATGAATGAAATGAAACAAAATTGAAGAGATGAATATTGGAAAATGGTGGAATCAAATTTGTGGCAGGGGAAAACGACACGAGTAAAACTTGGTCAATCTCCGTTTCGTCCACCACGAAACACACATGGAATGGCCGAGACTCGATCTCGGACCCCAGCGGTGAGAGACGAGCGTCTAACCGCTTGCACCACGGAGCCGCCATAAAATAAATAAATAAAATAAATAGTAGAATAAAATAATAAAATTAAGGGCTATTCTATGCCATTGTGCAACCTGTGAATATTCGATCGGAAAACAAAGTTTCTGCTAGCGCCATGTTGGCTAATGTGATAACTAGAGATCCGGATGTTAGAGAAAATGCCTATAGTTACTTATTACAGATATTGTAAAAGTGACTTCATATAAGTTCATACTGACGACCCTAGAATTGTTTTCCATTAAGTTCATTTTGCCTATAAATGCCTATTTCAACTTTTAATGCCTATAAATGCCTATTTGCAATTTTTCTCGAAATTAACTCAGTATTTCAATTAAATCAATTTGAATGGACAAACTTCATGGCACAGATCATTTCATAGAAGTTTTCCAGTCTTCTTTTTATAAATTCCCTTAGAAAATTTTAGGATAAGGGTGGCAAAAACCCAATAACCTAGCAGGTGGATTATTTCCCCCTCAATACGCTCCCGTTAGGTAAATATTGCATTTTTCCACCTCATGCATTCCAGTTAAGCAAAATAGCCCTAAGCTATGTCCCATTGTATTATGTCCCGGCTCTAAGGCTTAGGTAAACATTCTTTGCTTCTTTTCAATACAAACATTGTTGAGCTGTGTTTTACAATTAATTTTACAAATATTGATGTTAGTCTTCTTCTTTCTTCCAAGTATTAGGCCAAGGCCTGTTACGATCCTATAGAAAATTTTCCCTCCAGCGTTTCATAGGACGGCCCAGTGATCTTCGTCCTCTTGGTATATAATTATAAACAGCTCTGGGGATCCGATTTGAACTCATTCTTTCAAGGTGGTGTTTCCAATTTATTTGGTACTGTTTAATATATTCCAAAACTGGCGTAGTCTTCAATTCTTTTAAGATATCGGTGTTCCTTTTCCGATTCCATCTGGTGTAACCCGCTGTTCTGCGCATGAATCTCATTTCACAAGCCGTTATTCTGCTTTCATATTGTCTTTTTAGTGTCCATGCTTCACTACCATAGGTCAACAATGGTCTAGCCAAAGTGTTATATAAACGTAATCTGGTGTTTTTTTGTACAAGGGATGGTTTCATATAAGGTACTTATTTTAATATTATGACATTTTATTACATAACCTCAACGGTGATTTACAATGCATTTTATAAGTTAGTAAAGACTGGAAAAGTACGTAGAGCAACAGTAGCACAAGAATGTAGTGTGGAAATCAAAGGTCAAATTATTCTAAATCTGAGTCTAAATAACAAGTATACTCATTATCTTTATATTTCTTTTTTTTTTTTTTTTTTTTTGGAAATGCCCCAGGTTGTCTTTCGACATTCCTGGTGTTCTCTCCTTGCATGGCGTACTTGTAACCCACATCTGAAGTTGAGGCGCCTGCAAGGCGGGGATACGTTGCCCCGATGATATGATGGGTGATGATGATGATAGCGGTGCGCCAGGACAGTCCCTAATCCTAAGCTTTATCTAAGATGAATATGAATGACGATGATTGCGATGGCAATATGATTTTGGGGACCGTGAGGCCTTAAAGTTTTCGTGACATTTGTCTTACAGGTGATGAAAAACCCCGATAAAAACCTCGCCAGAAAAACTGTCCCGACCGGCGATCGAACCCAGGTCCACTGCGTGACAATGCAGCACTCTACCTCGAGACCACAGCGGTGGATCATTTGAATTTATGTCAAAGTACATTATCAGCTGGTTGAAATGTTCGTTTTCATTCGGCACTCTTCGTTTTCAATCGTAGTAGCACCGAATAATACACTACAGAAATCTAAACGCGAATCTACTGAGTGTCTTTTTTAAAGTGGTTTTACATGACTATTTAACTCATGCTCCAAATGGGAGTCAATGACCAATCACGTTTCAATGATTTCTGTTTTACTACCAATCAGAGTCGTGTTTCACGAAATATTGATGAGTGTTAAATTTAGCATATTAATGAAAGCTCCTCCTTTTTAATATTCTGAACAGGTCTGACCATTATTTTGCAGTGACTGAGCCTGCAAGAAATACCGCTACCAGACTGTATATATAGTGCATAAATGTCAACACATAGCGCTTGCAGGAGTTAATATAAAACCTTTTGTAGCAATTTATTATACCACCAAAAAAAGAAACCACTGTTTGCACTTTCTTAAATGTATTTTTTCCCAGGTAACAATCCAGAAAAATATAATTGTCATATTTACATCATACGACATCAGAAATGAATTAATATACAGTTTGATGTGTTTCATTTTTTCTCCACTAGAGCATTCTTACAATATTGCGTTCCTTTGGCAATAAATAGTATGATCTTGTTGCAGTGATAAACAAAAGAAGCAGATGAAGCGTACCTATAGCTTCTCATTTGTTTTCAAACATCGCCGTGTACATTAAATATATAAATAGGCCTATTTTAAAATAACTATAATTAAATAATGATTTGTGAGTAAACTTCGTGAGTCGTGAATTTATGGATAATTTGGAAATCACTCGTGGCATTACTTATGAAAAATTGCATGCCTCACTTAAAAAAGGTTGACCTACATTAACTACAAAATATCCTTAGAAGACACAGTTCAAGTGCTATTGTGTGCTTTGTTTCTGTTATTTCCAGTTAGCCTTAGAGAAGTGCATGTGTAGTAACAGGACAAAGGATAAATATAATTGGAAACTTGGGGATAATAGAAAGCTCACAGTTGCTAGTTTGTATGCACTAGAGAAGCAGCGAGATAATGCAATCATTTGGTAGGTATGGCTGTAAATACAGTTATCATAAACGTGACGGGAATTTATACAGTGGTACCAACTCCTACCACTGCAGTCTGTTGCATCGAGCTGCAGTCAAACTTCTCCTATTCCGTCATTTATAAACGTCTCTCTCATTTCTCTAAATAATCACAAATACCATAATTAGAATTAATTTGAAGAAAAATGTATTGTGTTACTTGAAATCAAAATTGACATGAGTTATGTAGGAGGTACGTTCTTTGCTTCTGGTCCCAAGGTTCATAACTGACTAACTCACTGGTTCTATCGAATCACTAGGTTCATGGCCGCGCGGACATAAGCTCTCCATACATCTCTATCCTGAGCTAATGTTTTTCAATCATCTCCTCCATAATCTACTTCCTCAAATCACGGATAATGATATTTTCCCACTTCAATCTTGGTCTACCGACTAGGCGTTTTCCTTCTGGTATTCGTACAAGAAACTTCCATGCACCTCTTTCATTCCCCATTCGTGTCACATATCCTGCTCATCGCAGTCTACGAGACTTGACTGTTCTTATTATATCTGACTTCCTATACATACCAAGTAGCTCACTATTATGTAGTTTTCTCCATTCAACTGTTTGTTCATCTCTTTTTGGTCCAAAAATCTTCCTCAGAACTTTATTCTCAAATACACGTAATCTGCTGTCCTCCCTTAAAGTAAGAGTCCATGTTTCGCACCCATATAATATAACCGGGAGAATAACAGTTTTATATATTTTCAGTTTAACGTTTTTTAAAGAAGTTCGGAATGACAATAGTCCCAGTAATGCATAATAGCATGAATTTCCAGAAAATAACCTATGTTTAATTTCTTTGTGCATCTCATTCCTATTTGTGATTATTGTTCCTAGGTATTTGAATTCAGCCACTTCATCAAAATTTCCCTCATATGTCATTAGTTATCCATTTCCATTATATATTGTGTTTCTATGGGTGAACATATATTTTAAAATTTGATAAACTTGGGTAAATGTCTGGACAAAACGCGGAAAATAAGAACAACACTCATTCATGAATAAATAAATTGCAATACCATTAATTCTTAATAATTCTACATAACTAAGTTAATGTATAATGTAATTGTATTGTTATTTAATTGTAATATTATTGTGTTTTCTTTTTTTTTAAGTATATTATTACCAAACATCAACTTATTGTAACGGACTGTCAAAAGCACGTACGGCTTACTGCCTGTGCGACCCACATTTGTAAATAACATTGTATGTATCTTACTTTTAGTCTAATAAAGTCCTTATGTATGTATGTAGTTTTATTGATATTTACTTTCAGTTCCAATTTCTTAGTGTTATTCAATAGAGTGTGCCTTAGTATCTCCTTGCTATCGCTCAGATATACTATATCAGGCTTGTAAATATTTAAAGTGGGATACTTGTTCAATAATTTCGTTTTTAATTATTTTTAATAGAACAAGTATCACATTTCCAATATTTAGGATGTGATATAACTTATAGAGAAAATAGAGATATAGAAAATAAAGTAAATAAATTTCAGGCTATTTGTGGAACCATAAAAAGAACCTTAGGTCGGAAAACAAGGAAAGATACGAAACTTAAATTATATAAAACAATGGTTGTTCCTTTGTTGTTGTATGGAAGTGAAAATTTGATAATGAAATCAAGGGATAAAAGCAGGATACAGATTGCGGAAATGCTGTTCTTACGTAATGTGAAAGGATGCACAAGAGCGGATAGAACAAGGAATGAAACTATACGAGAAGAATTAAATATATATAAAATTGAAGATAAAATCAGCGAAAATAATAAGAAATGGACAGAACACTTAATGAGAATGAACAACGAAAGAATACCAAAAAGAACCTTCCTGTATAATCCCAGAAGAACAAGAGATGTTGGCCGACCACGTCGAAGATGGACTCCACTTTTAACTTCGCCGGAACAGGCTGCATAGCCTAAACCTTGTAGTAGAAGAAGAAGAAGAATTATTTTTGCACGCAGATGTTTCTTCCACAAAATGCCGTTACTTTTATTTTACTTATTCAAACAATCAAATATATATAAATTCCATAAACCACTATAATTAGAACGTAACTTCGATCTGCTGAGGAATTCGATTAGTTTACGCAGTTCCTGTCTGGCGGAAGTTTTTAAAATATCTCGCTTAAACTTGGGATTGAGCAGTTGAACTGGAAAAACTGTAAGAGTCTGCAAATAAGTTGCAGCAGTAGAAAAGCGCAATAAATGTTAAGAGAGACGGAGAATAAGACGGAAGACTGGGCTGTGTTCTCTCTGGTCGAGGGGCAAACTGCAGACAATTAGAGTCAGTGAGGTAATGGTAAGTAAACCTACACTCACTGCTTCTAGCTCTCCCAGCTCTCCCAGCTCTCAGGATATTCAACAAATTGAAATACTAGAAAATCTGTTGCATTCTATAGTACAAATATTACGTTCTTCTATTTCTCATATATTCAAGTATACACGATATAACTAAATTCCTATTACAGACTTTGAGGACATGCAATAATAATAATAATAATAATAATAATAACAGCTTTATTTTATCTGACAGACTTAAGGCCTTGAGGCCTTATCTACCACTCAACGAGGTTTTAAAAAATGCAAAGAAAATAGTTTTACATCTAAATTACAATATACATAAACGATTACATGTTATAAATACAATACAATTAATATTTATATTGTATTTTGATTTACTCTAGATTTAACTAATTAAATATATAATATGTTTAGGTACCTGTGAGAGAGATGTGCAGACTAAAATTGCAATGGCAAAAAATGTAACTAAGACATTAAATGGAGTAATTTGGAACAAAAATATTACAAAGGAAAACTAAAATGAAAATTTATAAGAGCATAATACAGAATAGTTTGTTATATGGAAGTGAAATTTGGTCTTTGACGGTATTACAAAAGAATAAAATTAGAACAGTTGACTGAGATTATCTTAGAAGAAGCCTTAAAAAAAAGGATAAAATAGGAAAATAATTATTTTGGAGAGAAATGAATGTCACAACATCTGTTGTTAAGAGGATTTAAAATCAAATGCTTAAATGGTATGGCCATGTACAAAGAATGGAAAATGAAAGATGGCCAAAAAACATATACCAGTGGTCACCCCCTGGAAGAAATAAACGTGGCAGGCCAAGATGGAAATGGAAAACCTACGTGAGAACAATAATGGAGGATAGGAAATTGGAAGAGGGTGATTGGTATGATAGAGATAAATGGAAACTGAAGACGGCAAACCTATAAATGGGGGAAAGCCGAAGAAGAAGAAAGAAGAAATATATAATATGTACAAGATATATAAAAGAACGAGAAAAATTATTAATGACATAGTATAAATTTAAATAAATAGAGAAAATAATTAATTATTAGACAACACGTAACTGTATAAGTGTGACTTAAAAGTGCCAAGTGTGCGGAAACCCCTGATATCTTGAGGAAGGAGATTCCAGGAGCGGGCAGAGTAGTATGGACCAAGTTTTTAAGTCACGAACAATACGTAGGATAGCAAACATTAAAACATATAAAACAATATTGAAATCAATAGTTATGTTTGGAAGAGAAACATGGACATTATCAGGAAAAAGATAAGTAACTTGTATATTAAATACATGGGAAATAAAAATATTAAGTAAGATATATGAGCAGTACAGGAAAAATATATATGGAGAATTAGAACGAACCAGGAATTAAAAGAATTATATAGGAATTAAAATCTGGTAGGAGATATTAGAAGAACGAGATTGGAATGGGTAGGACATGTGTTGAAAAGGAGCAAGAAAGAGGCGCAAGAAAGATTATCATACCACGGCGCCACATATGCGCTATTGTGCATCATAGCGCCACTATGCGCTGAGTCTCAAAACGTAATGACTGTATAGGTATAGTGATCCCACAACAGGCCTCAAGAGGCCCTTGGGGTAGTAGGAGGTTAAGGCTCCCGCTTTTTCTAGACAATCGGCACTTGATGTCAGCCGGGTTGTCAGCCCTGCGTGACGGCCGCCTTTACCCCAGAGCAAGCGTCTGGTACTCATTTCAGTTAGAGGCTGGGTCGACCCCAGGGTCATAGTGCCGCCAGAAGGTTTGGGTCAGTTTAAAAATCCTGACCCCACCGGGACTCGAACCCTCGACCTTTCGGCTTGTAGCGCAGTGCCTTAACCACTACGCTACGGCGTGCCACGTATTGACTGTACCACGTAGTATTAGTAACAGTAAAGCAAAGTGTTTCCACTACAGGCCTTAGGAGATGCTTATGGGTTAAGGAGCTTAACGCTCCCACTTTTTTCTACACAATCTGCACTTGTGTCAGCCGTGTTGTCAGCCCTGCGTGACGGTCGCATTTATCCCCAGAATAAGCGTCAGGTACTCATTTCGTTAGTTGACCACAGGGCCATAGTGTCACTAGAAGGTTTAGATAAGTTTAAACATCCTGATTCCACCGGGACTCAAACCCTCGACATTTCGGCTTGTGGCGTATTGCCTTAACCACTACGCAACGCGTGCCCCATTATTATTATTATTATTATTATTATTATTATTATTATTATTATTATTGTTGTTATTCCGATCCGATTGAGGGTCTTTCCACTTTTCAGCGGTTGCCCTTTTACCAGCCGGCTGCTGGCCCTTCACATCCACATGTGTCAATCACAGAGGTAGATGATCAACAGCCAGTGTAGGGGTGACATGTGGTTAGCATGTCGAGTCCCCCAGCCGTTATAGCTGGTTCCTCAACCTGGAGCCGCTACTTATTGTAGCTACCCAATTGCCTCACGATGCTGGGTGGGCACCGGTCCCATACTGGCCGAAATACCATGAGAAAATTCCTTCCCCCATGGAGACTCGAACCAGCGCAAGTCCCGTAGCTCTGCGCCAAGGCTTCCTACCTTAACCGCTCGGCTACGGCGCGGGACTATTATTATTATTATTATTATTATTATTATTATTATTATTATTATTGTTTTTATTATTATTGTTTTTATTATTATTATTGTTGCTATTATTATTATTGTTGCTATTATTATTATTGTTATTATTATTATTATTATTATTATTATTATTTATTATTATTATTATTATTATTATTATTATTATTATTATAAACAAATGAAACCTACTCATTTAATTGTTGCATCACGTTTCAGTAAGAACATTTATACAGTAGTAGATTTTCAAAAAAAATGTTATTGGCTTTATTTTTACATGAGATGAATAAAAATCTCTCCACTTTATTCAAAGAGATGTGAAGATATTAAACTAAAATTGCTTTAGGCAAGAAAATGTAATATACGGCATCTCTATCATTGCTTGATTTTGGTAATTTTCAGCGAACGGCAGAGAGTGCGGTGATGATGGAAGTGTTAGGATCATGGCTTCCATTCTACAGTTCTCTTCTGTTCCACAGTAGGTGCATGTTCATTAACTCTATACTTTATGGCAAAGTGGTTGCTTGTCAGCATCCATATCACATATTCCTTACAGGGGTGCCAAACAACGTCCCAACGCTAGAATAGATATTATAAATATTATAAGTAGACAAGAAGATTTATATTTAGACCATAAATAACTAAACAAAGAAGTCTATCGCGATGAACTGTGTAAACTAAATGCCAAAAATCCATTTCTACTGCTAACAGTTTGTTTGCTTCATTTCTGCTTACTGTCCAGGTTTCGGATCCATATAACATAATATATAGCCTATATTCGATAAATTACAAAAATTGAACAATAACGTCTTCTTCTTCTTCTTCTGCTTCATGAAATTAGGCCTTCTGACCTGTTTACACATCAAGTGGGATTTAATGAATCCTCCCATCTAGTAAATGGGCGTCCAACATTTCTATGTCCTATTGGTTTGTACTTTAGTAACAGCTGAGGGATTCTATCTGTAGGCATTCTCTTGACATGTTCATACCAGTTGTTTCTCATGTTGTCAATTATATTTGTTAAATTGAAAATATTTAAGTCATTCCTAATATCCTCACTTCTTTTCTTGTCCAAAATTGTCACACCTGCTACTGAACGTAGGAACTTCATTTCTGCAGTTTCTATTTTCCTTCTGTCTGAACGGTTAAGAGTCCAAATTTCACTTGCATATGTTAAGACAGGCACTGCCATAATTTTCTAAAATTTTAGTTGTGTGCTCCTCAAAGTTTTATTTTTCAGTGTCCGTCTTATAGTGCCACACATTCTGTAAAATTTATTTAATTTAATATTAATATCTTCCTCCTGGCAGTATGATACATTGCATCCTAAATAATTAAAATTGTTCACCTGTTGTATTATACTGTTATTAATACTGATTTCACACCTCATATGGTCTTTCCCGTTGAATGCCATTACTTTCGATTTACTTTCAGAGATTGTCATATTGAATTTATTTGCTATTTCGTTTAATTTATATGCTGCTATTTGTAAATTGTCTTCTGAAGAGCTAAGGATTGTCTGATCGTCTGCAAACAGTATGGTATTTAGAATCGTACTGCCAACTTTAAACTCTGTGGTTAAATTTGATTGCCATTGTACAATGATCTCGTCTATATATATACTAAAGAGTGCAGCAGATAGCGGGCATCCTTGTCTGACCCCTTGATTAACAATAACGTCGACTTGATGAATTCGCTTAGTTTACGCAGTTTCTGCGTGACGGACTTTCACATCAAGGATAACTTTTATATAAAGATTTATTAAGCACTCTGTGTACATTAGGATGCAATTATTGAAAGTTATTATCATCTGTGTAGAATTTTAGAGGCTTTCTTCTTGCTGTACAGTCAATTAGGTGATATTGTTCACATGTTTGGTCACATAGCTTGCAGAGGCACTGGTTTGATGCGAGGTGGAACCCTTTTTGGGTACATATTCTGTAGTGGAATCCATGTGTGGCGGTCCTCGTGAACACGTGTCTCAGGGACAAGTTCGGTTCCATCCATTCTTCGGTGTTAATCGCTGGGGTCAGGAAGAATCCGCGGTCTATATCCTTTGCTTTGTGGGACTATTACCCATGCCATAAAAACCTCTCTCCAAAACCTGGTAACACTAAAACAATGTTTTCCAAATTAGTGCTCCTCTGTGATTCCAAAGCAGCTATACAGGCACTTTACTGGCCAAAAAGTTTTGATTGCAAAGAATGCTACGACATTATTACTGACCTGCAAAATAGTGGTAAAGAAGTTGTCCTCCAATGGCTAACTTCCCACTGTGGGATTGCCGGAAACGAAAGAGCCGATCTCCTCGTCAAAAAAGGATCTCGCATTGAACAAATGCCTGGATCTAAACCAACACCTTACTCCTCAGTGAAAAGCCACATAAAGTTAAAATTCAAAATTATGAATGACAATAGACTTCAAACAGTGGCCAGTAACAAAAAATGGGAATGCCTAATAAAACATACTGATATACCGAACATACCAAGAAAAACAGAAGTAGCACATTTTAGGATGACAACTGGCCACGACTGCCTGACAAAACACCTTCACAAAATCAATGTTCTGCTTTCAGCGAAATCCATTTTATGCAATCACCCAGATCAAGAAATGGGCAAAGGTCATCTAAACAACTGTATCGCTGTCAAACATGAAAATTCTAAGACTTCAAAGTATTGGAGAGCAAGACTGCTAATGACTTCAGTGTTAGATTCAGCACATTAGACAACAACAACAACATATCCTCTGCTTTTTCTGATCTCTCTCTTATGTGTGCTTCGTAGGCTGGGGTGTGTGGCAGGTTATATTTTGACGCTATTTCTCTGATTTACAAGTCAGTCTTGGTTAGATGGCGTATGAGTCGGGAGCTCGTTGACCTTGAAACCCTAAGTACTCTCCGGAGGTAGGTAATCTTATCAATTACTGTAGTAGAGGTACAAAATTTGGATGGAATATATGGTAACTGGTATTGTCATTAGTTGAGAACACTTGGTCTCTCCTCATGTGTTGTCTACAAAGTGAGTGTACATTTACACAGCCTGGCTAATGGACGTGAATGCATTTTGGAGTACACTAACATCTCAATTATTATTGCACGCATTACGTGGTTGTTTGCAGCGAGGTGACCTCACCGCACCACAAACATCATAATATAAGGCGAGTTTGGAAGTAGGCCTATATATTTCTTTAAAAACGTCGGCTAAATTTTATAACATGTAACACTACATGAATCATACTGCCAGAAGGAAAATATTAATATTAAATTTAATAAGTTTTATATAATGTGTGGCACTATAAAACGGACACTGAGAAATAAAACTTTGAGGAGTACACAATTAATTTTTTTCAAAAATTATGGCAGTGCCTGTCTTAACATATGCAAGTGAGAATTGGAATCTTAACCATTCAGAACAGAAGAAAAATATAAACTGCAGAAATGAAGACCTAACGTTCAGTAGCAAAAGTAAAGTAATCCCACCACAGGCCTCAGGAGGCCCTTGGGGTAGTAGGAGATTGAGGCTCCTACTTTTTCTGGACAATCGGCACTTGATGTCAGCCGGGTTATCAGCCCTGCGTGACAGCCGCCTTTATCCCCAGAACAAGCATCTGGTATTCAATTCCGTTAGAGGCTGAGTCGACCCCAGGGCCACAGTGCCACCAGAGGGTTTGGGTCAGTTTAAAAATCCTGACCCCGGGACTTGAACCCTCGACCTTCTGGCATGTAGTGCAGTGCCTTAACCACTACGCTACGGCGTGTCCCCGTTCAGTAGCACGTGTGGACAATTTTGGACAGAAAAAGAAATGAAGATATTTGAAAATACATATATTTCATTTAACAAATAGAATTGACAATATGAGAAACAACTGGTATGAACATGTTAAAAGAATGCCTACAGATAGAATCCCTCAGCTATTAAAGTACAAACCAACAGGACATAGAAGTGTTGGACGCCCATTTATTAGATGGGAAGATTAATTAAATTCCACTTGATGTAAAAACAGGTCAAAAGGCCTAATTTTATGAAGTAGAAGAAAAAGAACACTAATCTTTAAATTACTTCATAAATTCCTGTCAAATTTTATTCTTAGGGTTTAATTTTTCAAATTATTTCCTACCATTTACAATGATATTACATTTTTTTCTAATTAGGCTATTATTTGAATATATTTTCCTATAATATTAGGGGATTCTATACATCATGTGACGCGAAATTTTTGTCTAAGTTCTAATATACACCATGTACATGCGCCAACGATCGTGAAGCGGTTTACACTATGCAATCACTGGATGCAGCCAACCTATACACGAACCTAAAAGCTAACCTAACGCAATTTAAGTGTTCTAACCTGTGAAAAGCCAATCTAAAAGCTAACTTAACGCAATATAAGCACACTAACCTGTGAAAAAAAGCAATTTACAATTAAATTAGTTTTAATTTTACAATTTAAATTTTTCAACCGCCCCGTATACCGAACGAGAGCCTTCTGGTTAGGAAGCAGATATTAGCTCAGGATAGTGATGTATGGAGAGCTTATGTCCGTTCGGCCATGAACCTACGGGTTCGATAGTGCCAGTGGATTAATTACAATTTGATACTTTCAAAGTAATTCCAATACTTTTTATAGAATTCACGCATTGAGACAGGGATATACATACGTGTCCAGCTTCTGAAAGGAACAATATCATAAAAATCTTTATACAAGTCGAACTCGTGGGAATAGAATATATTGAGAAGGATTTACAATAGCCTTTAACCAGCTTACGTTTTCCATATGTCATATTGTCCGCTCCTTCATCAAATACCTGAATAAAAACCTCTCCTTTGGGACGAGGATTAGTGTGAACTCTATCTGGTAAAACTCCTTCGCTGTCATCCTTTACAATTCGGTGAAACATCTTCCAAGGTGTAATGGAAGAAATATCTCCTTTCTCTTTTAGTATAAAGTCTAGCAGCGTCATATTACTGTTCGGAAAGTCTACAATACCAATGAAATATTCATATCTTGGACTCGAACAAATCTGCTTTAGTCTCCTAAGAAGATCTTAACGATCTCATACTTACTTACTTACTCACTGCACTATCGAACCCGTAGGTTCATGACCTCGCGGACATAAGCTCTCCATACATCCCTATCCTGAGCTAATGCTTTCCAATCATTCCCTGTATAATCTACTTCCCTCAAATCATAGTTAATGTTGTTCTCCCACCTCATTCTTGGTCTACCAACTGGGCGTTTTCCCTCTGGCTTTCCTACAAGAAGCTTCCATGCACGTCTTTCATTCCCCATTCGTGCAACATGTCCTGCCCATCGCAGTCTACGATACTTAACTGTTCTTATTATATCTGGCTTCCTATAAAGACCATGTAGTTCATTGTTATGTAGTCTTCTCCATTCACCTGTCTGTTCACCTCTCATTGGTCCAAAAATTTTCCTAAGAACTTTATTCTCAAATACTCGTAATCTCCTTTCCTCCCTTAAAGTAAGAGTCCATGTTTCGTACCCATATAATATAACTGGTAGAATAATAGTTTTATATATTTTCAGCTTAACGTTTTTTGAAAAGAGTTGGGACATTAAAAGTCTCTGCAATGCATAATAGCATGCATTTCCAGAATTGAGCCTATGTTTAATTTCTTTGTGCCTCTCATTCCTATTTGTGATTATTGTTCCTAGGTATTTGAATTCAGCCACTTCCTCAAAATTTCCCTCATTTGTCATTAGCTGTCCATTTCCATTATATACTGAATTTCTACGTGTGACCAAATTATTTAGTTTTACTGATATTTACTTCCAGTCCCAATTTCTTAGTGTTATTCAATAGTGTGTGCGTGTTGACCTCATACGAGATTTAAAGTTATCCTAAAACCAGTCTGAAATGCTTGGTTCCCGGCTAAAAGGATGGAATCTCTCGGAAACCTTGCGTGATGGAGAAAAACCGATACCATATTTGAAGTCAGGAGGAAAAGTCAATAGCTACTATAATAAATAATAGTTTAAAAAACTAAAACAACAAGCTTTATTAAAAAACCGAACTAAAAAATGAAAAATAATTTTAATTTCCAACACGCAAACTATCATTCTACCAGTAATATTATATGGGTGCGAAACATGGACCCTTATTTTAAGCAAGGAAAGGAGATTGTAAGTATTCGAGAATAAAATACTTAGGAAAATTTTTGGACCAAAGAGAGATGAACAGACTGGTGAATGGAGAAGACTACATAACAATGAACTACATGGTCTTTTATAGGAAGCCAGATTTAATAAGAACAGTTAAGTCTCATAGACTGCGATGGGCAGGACATGTTGCACGTATGGGGAATAAAATACTTGTATGGAAGCTTCTTGTAGGAAAGCCAGAGGGAAAATGCCCAGTTGGTAGACCAAGAATGAGGTGGGAGAATAACATTAACTATGATTTGAGGGAAGTAGATTATACAGGGAATGATTGGAAAGCATTAGCTCAGGATAGGGATGTATGGAGAGCTTATGTCCGCGCGGCCATGAAATTACGGGTTCAATAGTGCCAGCGAGTACGTAAGTAACACGCTTGGGATAAAATTAAAGTGGTCAACAAAAAAATAATCTCCAACACATCTAGAATAAATGTAGAGTTATCTACAAAAAAAATAATTTTACCATCAAAAGCGTGGGGTGCTCTATATCAATTAATATATTTGATTATTTAACTCATGCCCCAAATGGGAGTCAATGATCAATCACATTTCAATGATCTTTTATTTACAACCAATCACAGTCGTGTTTCGCCTCGAATTTATCAACGAAAGTTTATGATATTAAAGAAAGCACCTCCTTTTTAACATTCTGAATAGGTCATAGCATTATTTTGCAGTGACTGACTCTCCAAGAATTACGGCTACCAGATTGTATATATAGTGCATTAATGTCAACAGATAGTGCATGCTGGAGATAACATAAAAAACATTTATAGCAATTGATTATACCACAAAAAAGAAACCATTCTTTGCACTTTCTTAAACGAATTATTTTACAGTAAATGACGTTGCAGAATAATATAATTAACATATTTACATTATAGGACATCAGAAATTAATGAATACCTATACTGTTGGTTATAAATTTCTCTACTAGTGTGCATTCTTACAATATTGCGATCCTTTGGCAATAAATAATATGATCTGGTTGCAGTGATGAACAAAAGAATCAAATCAAGCATACCAATCGTTTCTTATTTCTTTTCAAACATTGCCGTTTACATTAAATACATAAATATTTTAAAATAACTATAGTTAAATACGCGTGTTGATTTGTGAGTAAACAGCTTAATTTTATTCGTTAAATAGTCTTAACAAATGCCACTCTTGATTTCCAAATTCTCTACATAAATTCATTCCTCACTTCGTGTGTCATGAATTTATCGACAATTTGGAAATCACTCGTCGCATTACTTATGGTCCATTCATCCATAGCAATTCTGCCCAAAGGCAGGTCCTTCACTGCAATCATAGCATTTTCATGCTAAGCTTGCAGCTTTACTAGGGAATTGTAGGTGTGATAGCTTCCCGTTGCTTTCCACACCGGTGAAGGATGATGATGATGGCCATATGATTTCGGGGACCGTTTGGGCCTTAAAGTTTTCCTGACATTTGTCTTACAGGTGAGGAAAAACCCTGATAAAAAAACCTCACCCAAAAAAACAGCCCCGACCGCGGATCGAACCCGGGCCCGCTGCGTGACAAGGCAGCACACTACCTCGAGACCACAGCGGTGGACTTACATATCATAATAAACAGATATTGGTAAAAGTAAAGTATCTAACAAGAAACCGTAAAAACCATAAAAAAAGCACCGGGTTGAGTAATTTGTAATACATTACAGTATAGATATTTAGTTATTTATAGGTTGCCAACCCCGACCCCCATTCCTGTGAGTATGACAGAACGCACTATCGTGCAAAAACGTATTTTTTTCGAAACTTACATAAAGACGCATAGCCGGTTGATGCATAACGCTGTCCAATTCTAACTTATTTAATGTCAGCTTATTTTTACCAGATTGTTAAACTTGTTCCTTATTTTCGTCAGACAAATTACCTCTCACAGTCCATTAAACTCTACATTAGACTCGATTGAAAAAACATGTGATAATGTTGGTATTGTATTGTTTTTATAACAATGATAACAAGCACATGAAAGCCATTTTGGTTTTCCTGCTGAGAGAGATTCCGAAGCTAAGTGCAAGAGTTGAGGCTTTGCCCACAAAAACACGGGGGCATTTCAAGGAAATTACATCGCCGCAAACTTAATGCAAAAAACGGGAGTAATTATGCGTCATCAGCGAAGCAACTTAAAATGTCCTCTAAAAGTTACTCTGAAAAGATTCATTTTAGATACAATAACAAAAAGATTTTCTTACATATTTTCACAAAGATGATAGAGGGGCAATATCAATGCATTTTAATTTTTATTTACTGATTTTCTTAAAATTTAAAATTGACAATAGAGACAAAGTTTATTTATTTATTTAGCCTGGTGGAGTTAAGACCATGTGGCCTTCTCTTCCACTCACCAAGACAAACATACGTTACATCAAAATATAACGATCACAATTAACTCTAATATTAAATACTAAATGAAGATTTGATCAATAAGATAATATCTAATGTATTATGATCTATAATACAACCAGTTAATGAGAGTTGAAAGATATAAACTCAGGAGTCAGACAAGGTTGTGGCCTCTCCCCTCTACTGTTTAACATATATATGAATGCCATTGTAAAAGACTTTAGAGAAACAAAACATGGAAGTATTACTATCAATAGAAATTTAAAATTAGATATAATAATGTTTGCAGATGATCTTGTTTTACTAGCAACATCTGAAGATGATTTGCAAAGGTCAGTGCATAATTTATATTTGATAGCCCAGAAATATTCAATGGAAATATGTACCAATAAAACTAAAATAATGGCCTTTTGTGGAAAATCCCCAATACCAAGCAAAATTTGTTTAAATAACAAAAATTTTAGAGAGAGTTAATGAGTTTACTTATTTAGGATATAAACTCTCTTTTGTTGAAAATTTGGATTTACCACAGAAAATTGTGAAATTCGACAAATCAATGGGAATCATTAATAGAGTTTTAAAACCTTTATTAGTGCAAAAATCAACTCCTACTCGTCTTTATCAAATAATGGCTCGACCAGTCCTATGTTATGGCAGTGAAGCGTGGACTATAAGGATGAGAGATGAAAGCAGACTAACAGCTTGTGAGATGAGATTTATGCGCCGAACACCTGGCTACACCAAATGGGATCGAAAGAAAAATGTAGAAATCCTTTCAAGAACTTAATGTGTCACCAATACTGGACTACATCTCCAGATATCAGCTAAACTGGAAGGAACATGTCTCAAGAATGGCTAGATCCAGGATCCCCAAGGCAATAATGAACTACTGTCCAATGGGAAACGGTCACTTGGTCGACCTATGAAAAGATGACACGAAAACCGCTTTCTCAGACCGTAACAGTTCTTCTAGGACTCATACCTGGCAGGATGATGATGATAAGATTAAGACTAAAACTAATAATAAAATGTATTCAAGCAAGATAATTAAATTGTTGGTAGACTGTCCCTGTCTAATGTATATAAAAAAACCAAAGAAATTTAATGATGTATAGAAAATTAATTTTACGATTATACAATATTTGAACAAATACAAATATTTGTTAACCTTAACATTCAACTTGTATAAGATTCATGATGTGTTCCGTTGAGTTATTATTCAAAATTAGAATATAAAATTATGGAATATTCACCTGAAAGTTCCGTCTCCTCAACTTAATTAGTTATTTAACTGTAGCGCTTTCGGAACTTGTCCCGTCATCGGCAGGATTCAAAACTTGTGTTTCACGGAAGACCTGGTAGAGGGGGTTACATGTATTGGGTTCGTTTTTCGTTTATCAGATTGTCGTTGTTGTGAGCTGATTTCGTGATTTCCATCTCTTCCAGTACTTTTATCTTCGTTGGATTGTTTTCTCAGCAATGCACAGAGAAAATAATCCAGCGAACATAAACGTACTCGAAGAGATGGAAATCACGAAAGCAGCTCACAACAACGACAATCTGATAAACGAAAACGAACTCAATACTTGTAACCCCCTCTACCGGGTCTTTCGTGAAACACAAGTTTTGAATCCTGCCGATGACGGGACAAGTCCCGAAAGCGCTACAGTTAAATAACTAATTAAGTTGAGGAGACGGACCTTTCAGGTGAATATTTCCATAATTTTATATTTTAATCTTAATATTATTTTCATAACTAATTTAATGTATTAATTGTTAAAATAATACTATCAGTGAGGTGCATAAGTTACTCATTAAGTAATTATTTAGTTTGTTTTTGAACGATATAATAATTTGACAGTTTAGAAGAACACAAGAAGAGAATATACAAAATACATAAAATTATTATATAATCTCCATGTCTCAATTAAATGAAAAACAAGATGACTATAATATATCACAAGATAATATTTCTATACAGAGACTTATTGACGATGATGAGAATCCAAACTGCCAACAAGTTCGTAGAAAAAAAAACGAAAGTATAATGAAATCAACAAGCCTCCTCAACATATTCCATCAATAAATGTATATAATCCTTATGATACACTTATGGATGATACTGAGAATGCAGACAACATAAATTCATCTCAATCAACAAAACCATACAGAAAAATTAACGTAAAAATAGTTAAAGGCGATACGAAGTTCGCCGGGCCATCTAGTAGGAAATATAAAATATCAATGGAATGAGAAGGTACATAAAAAAAGATACTCAGTTGTGTATAGATATAAGAAGTGTCTTACAATAAAAAAATATACAGCTCCTATCTCTTTTTTTAATAATTATCTAAATCATACACTTAATGCAACTGTCAAACCTGTAGGTTCATAGCTGCAAGGGAATTATCTCCCCATACATCCCTATCCTGAGCTAATGTTTCCAAGCATTGATTGTATATTTGCTATAACATTTTAGTTAATAAATTATTACTAAATAATGATTAAATATGTGATAATCTTAATGATGGTTATGATAAAATAACAATTCATACTTTATAACTGAGCATTTATATTAATTTAATCCTGCAAATATATTTACTTTCATAAAAACTTACTTTTTTGGTGAAGCGTCAAAGCGTGTAAAAAGACCAAACTTACCTGAAATAAAAGAAAACGTTTTATAAGAATTAGATTTGCTACTTAATTTAACAAAGATAAATGTATCTAGCATTCCATCTTAAGCTTTAAATTTAAAAAAAAATACAAGGATGGCATCGCTAAAAATAAATGATATCACAATTATGTGGAGTAAAAGTAAAATTAGACTTCTGAAATAACACTGGTCAACATGATTTTTGTCTCATGAGTACCAATAGTTGTATTTAATGCAGTTTTTTATCGTGTTTTCAAATATATTAATAATATAATTGCGCACAATGGTGCAAAATTAATTAATTGGCGTATTGCGCTAATGGCATTATCACTTTGGAACACAATTCCAGATGATATCTTGTGCACTTTAGTCCGCACAGTTTACATCTGCAGCTGTCTTCGATTTGATGGTAAGTGACATTCACACACACTTTGTGATGGAAGCCGTGGACTGCATCTGATGCCTTAGTTCCTTGTTTGGACCACACCAACTCCTATCTATCATGGCAGTCGTACCGTAGAATTCTTCAGGAATGGCATTCCGCTTCTGTCTTGTGTTTTAAAATATGTATTCGGAATTTCTCTATCACTCACAATTTTTTCATTTCAATTTCAATTAATGGATTTAAATAATTATTTTTATAAACTTGTTTCGTCCATTTGTCCATTGTAAAATAAAACCAAATGAGCTAACTCAGGAGATTTCAGCTATGGAAAAGAGATATCAAGGCAAATGGAATCCTAATATGCTGGACGATTATTGTTGGACCATCAAGAGGGATGCTCCACAGGCGAAATATAGCAGAAAATAATCATTTCTTACTTTCTAGGTGAGTCCGAATGTTCGAATATTGTGTAGTTACGAATGTAAAAAAATATTAAAGTGTTTGAAATTAAAAAATTCCTGTCTCTCGGAAACCTTGCTTGATGGAGAAAAACCGATATCATATTTGAATCCAGGAAAAAAAATACTATCAGAATCGCGTATTTTTTCTTTCTGAGACAAAAAAAAGTTATTTTTTGTTGCTCAGTGTTATTTAACGTTATTAGATACGTGTTTCCTCTTTACCTCCACCAATCTCATACCGTCTCTAACTTGCAGATGAATGAGTGCATTTCACAACGAGTAGATTATTTGATAAGTAGAGCATGAATTTCTATTAACCGAAACAGAATCAGACGTAAATAGAAAACACAATTCTACCTACAAATTACTGTTGCTACGCTCTAGAGTATTGTGAAAAGTTCCTAGAATTTGTATCCAGCTACTTTGTTTTCGCTTTCGATTATAAAAGATCAATTGACATGCTTAAGCACTTGAGCTCACAGCGCCTCTGCAAAATCTTCACCAACTTTGAATCGAATCAAAGCATAAAACCATTTTGCTTCTATTGGCTCCTTGAGGCTACTTGGGAAGGGACTCTCACTTTAGGCTTCAATTTTCAAAGAAACTTCAGCATAGCATTGGCTTCTTCAAGTTCTGAAAGATTAGCTTTCAAACTTTTAATGAAATTCTGTTTTCATTTTATGTTCGTGTAGTGTTTTCATTATTTTATTGATTCACTCTACGGAGCTACTCTTAATTGAGTAACTCACTGCCACTATCGAGCTCGGAGGTTCATGGCTGCGCGGACATAAGCTCTCTATATATTACTAATATGACTGAGAAACAGTCAACCATTATATGCCGAAACCTATCTCAACTTAAGTTTATCATAAGTAATGCCACGAGTGATTTCCAATTTATCTATTGAATTTGGAAATCAAGAGTGGCATTTGTTAGGACTATTTAACGAATAAAATCAAGCTGTTTATTCACAAAACATTATTTAAATACAGTTATTTTAAAATATTTATATATTTAATGTGAACGGTGATGTTGGAAAATAAATGAGAAATGATTGTTATGCTTCATTTGTTCATCACTGCAGCCAGATAATATTATTTATTGTCAAAGGATCGCGATATTGTAAGAATGCACCATAGTAGAGAAATTTATAACCAACATTATAGGATACCACAAAAAAACTACAGTTTGCACTTTCTTAAACGTATTATTTCCCAGGTTTAACGTTCCAGAAAAATATAATTAACTTATTTACATCATAGGACATCAGAAATTAATTAATAACCTGTATTGTTGGTTATAATATACAGTTTGATGTGTTTCATTTTTTCTCCACTAGGGTGCATTCTTACAATATTTATTTGGCATTAATAATATGATCTGGTTGCAGTGGATGAACAAATGAAACATAACAAACGCTTAATTTGTTTTCAAACATCGCCGTTTACATTAAATAAATAAATATTATAAAATAATTATATTTAAATAATGGTTTGTGAGTAAACAGCTTAATTTTTATTCGTTAAATAGTCCTGACAAATGCCACTCTTGATTTCCAAATTCTCTAGATAAATTGGAAATCATTCGTGGCATTAATTATGATGATGATATAAAATTATGCGCACTGGACTGGAATTCTCACGGTTCAAATAAAAAAAGCTTAGAAGAGGACTATTGAAGGAAAAACACATGAAATGGGGAAAAAATTGGTTGGAGGTGAAGAGGTGGGCAGATGATAGAGCTAAATGGAAAAATTTCATTGGGGCCCTATGCTCCAACTAGGAGCGAAAGGAAATAATGATGATGATGATGATGATGATGACGAATTCACTTTTACAGGTTGTTAATTTTTATATAGAATTAACGTTATCAAGTTTCACACAATAAATAATTTCAGAGCAATAGAAAACAACGTATGGTCGTAACAATCAGGGAGCCTTAATTCATTTCTCTCCCCCTTTCCTCGATGAAGCGATAATTCCGGAAATGCTGGAGGTAGTTGTGACCAATATATAATATATATTCTCCCCTCTCCAGCCACAAGACAAAGTTAGAGAGAGGCCCGATATCGCTTTCCAGATCCATGGATCGCAAACACGGATAACATACACACCAAGTACAATGTGTGGTAAATGTCTGTAAACAATAACACCAAACTTTATGTCACTTTAGTGATACTATCTTTCCCTCAAAATTAACGATGCGAATTTCTATACTCTTTTGTTAATGATTCTGTGAACATTCTTCATCGTCATCATCATCGTCCTCAACAAGCATAAGTGGCGCGTTCCGGTCTCATAGATTCTCATTCAAAAAGTTGAATCCATCTCTTTTTCGGTCTACCAACATTCCTGTTTCAATGATGGTCTTGAAGAAGATTTTCGGGCTGTAGGCCGTGGTCTTGAGGCTTGTAGTTCCCCGACGTTTCGCCAGAGATTGCGTCTGACATCCTCAAGGGTTGTCTTGAGACTGGCAATTCTGTCCACTGTCTGTCCTATTTGTACATTCACCGCGATGTGTTCTGATTGGTCCACGTTAGGGACTTCCATTGCTCTAAAGAGATTGTTGTTTGATGGTCTAGTCGACTGTACATTATATCTGCCTTCTGATTGGTCAGCGATAGGGACTTCCATTGTTCCAATGAGATTGCTAGTTTGATGGTCTAGTCGACTGTACTTGAAGAGGTTTATATTCTGCGTTTTAGTATTTATTAAATTCAAGCCACTCTATCAAGGTTTTTAGTGGTTTCCCTTGATGTTAAGGCAAATGTCGGAGTGGTCTCCTAGTGCCCACTACTAAAAATATTAAAGCCCAATAAATTATCAAAATTCTAAATTACAATTAGATCAGCTAAATCCGAAAAGAGCCGTTTCTGATTGGAATGTAGACTTGGCTTCCCGCTCTTACCCTTTTGAGGGTTGGCGGCTTCTGCGGTGGTGGCAGTCTTCCTCCTGGCGGCTTAGAGAGTCGGCTAGATCAACATCAGGATCATCAGTGACGACCAGCGTCGGAAAGGCTTGTTAATGTCCGACCACTGGATCTTTGTCTCCTGATCTGCATCTAGTCAGCGATGGCGATGGATAAAATCACTCTCCTTCATCATCAACGAGAGAAACTAAATCACAAGAGCTAAAGAGGGATAGAAAACCCTAAAATAGCTGGAAGATGGTAACATGGACAGATCGGATTCCCTTCCCAACTGTCAAGGACGCTTCCAATGAACTGGATGTTTCCTTGACGAGATCTGAAGGAGAGTCAATATCTGGTACAACTTCCAATACGTAGTCGTCATCGTCGACCGGTATCCATTGGGCAGAATTCCCAGTCTCAAGACAACCCTTGAGGATGCCAGACGCAGTCTCTGGCGAAACGTCGGGGAACTACAAGCCTCGCGACCACGGCCTACAGCCCGAAAAATCTTCTTCAAGATCATCATAGCAACTCCGGCCGTGAAAGTCTACGTGAATACATTTCTGTTTCACTTAGGTTTGTAATTAAGTATAGTTTTTGGTAAGCGTTCATCTTTCATTCTTTGAACATGTTCTTTACAGTTTTTTTTTTAGATTATTTTATTTTATCTAAAAGTTTAAAAATATTTAGCTAATTTCTAATATCTTCACTTCTTTTTTATCTGGAAGTATGCAGCCAGCCACACTTCTCAGAAACATAAGTTCAGCTACTTCTACGATCTCCTCTTCTCTTTTAGTTAAAATCCAAAATTCACTAGCATACAAAAGTAAGGGTCTGCCACAGCTTTATAAATTATCTTAATTGTGCCACACATATAATTAAATGTATTACGTTTGTTAAAAATATCTTCATATTTTAAAATAGGAGATTTCATAACCCAGGTATTTAAAATGGTTCATTTGTTAAACGGGTTTCCCCTCCAGAATTATTTTAGCTCTTACGGTATCTGATCCTTTAAAATGAATTAACTAGTAAATAAATATAATATTTTAAAAAAATCATGTTTGTTAGTATGTTTGTTTGTTCGTACTTTATGCGCGGCCAAACACATATCGCCTAATTAGAACTAAGATATTCTAAATTCACAGACAGGTGAATGGAGAAAACTACATAACAGTGAACTACATGGTCTTTATAGGAAGCCAGATATAATAAGAACAGTTAAGTCTCGTAGAGCGATGGGTAGGACATGTGGCACGAATGGGGAATGAAAGACGTGCTTGGAAGCTTCTTGTAGGAAAACGCCCAGTTGTTAGACCAAGAATGAGGTGGGAGAATAACAATAACGATGATTTCAGGGAAGTAGATTATACAGGTAATGATTGGAAAACAACAGCTCAGCATAGGGATGTATGGAGAGCTTATGTCCGCGCGGCCATGAACCTACGGGTTCGATAGTGTCACTGAGTTAGTTATTTAGTTAGTTTGCATAATGAACGTGAATCGCTAAATGAAATTAGTGACATAATTGGAAGGTCAAGATCAACCGTTAAGCGTATAGTTGAGAGAGTTGGCGAACGAAAATATTTCGAAAATTCCCACAGATCACGTCACAGAAAACTGCATGTTAATGCTGAAAAAGCATTAATGAGAAAAATAAAGCAAACTCCTGAAAGCAGTGTAATTAGCAGATAGTATCAATAATGACTTTAATATTAGTATTTCTGCTAGCAGTGTCGTAAATATCTAAGACCTAATGAACTACATAGGAGAATAGCCCGTAGAATTTGCTTTGTAGGTGAAGAAAACAGAACAAAATTAAACTTCGCTAAAACACACATCAACAGCTGAGGATATTCGGGGGACCAGTTAAATAGTACAGATTGGATAATTATTAATTTTGGGAGGAAGCCTAGAAAGGGAAAGGCAGGCCCCGTAAAGAGAGAAGAGGAAAGAATAACAAGATTTTTATCATTTTTCTCGTTATTAATTAAAAAGGGTTGGTTAATAAATGAAACCTGGAGGGAATGTACTCGTATAATTAGGATAATCGTTAGGGTTAAAAGTGAATAAAAAACAAATTAAATCAATCATATATTTTCGCCTAAAAGTATGGCTGTAATTATTCATCCTAAATGATTGATGAACATTTTGGAAAAAAGTAATTTTTAAATGTAACATTTTCTGTTCAGATGGGAGAAGAAAAGTCTGCAAGAATTAAAATACAGAGATACAAAAGCGACATCTCCAACCCACTATGAAACATAGTGGTGGTTCTTTATTAGTATGGGTATACATGATTATCTCTGGCGTCGTGACACTTGCATTTTATCGGTGGTGTGATGGATCACAAATAGTATATAAACATACCTTTCCAGAGAAAAATATTTTGTATTTATACAAAATAATGAACCCACCCACATCGGTGTCAACCCGCGTTTATGGATTTTGTATAAAACGCGAAAGAAGCCTACATGGAAAAGCCCCCGCAGTTCCTAGATATAAACCCCATTGAGAATTTATGGTAACATCTGAAAAAGATAATTCGTTCAAGGCAGATATCCAACAAGCAAGATCTGAGAGATGCTTTGAAAGAAGAACGGACAAATATACCTTCTTCAGGGGTAACTTCAAATTTAGTCTAGTCGATGTCTACCCGTCTTCGAGCAATATGGGAATCAAAAGACCTCCCAACCAAGTATTGAACTCTAAATGTAAAGACACAAAACTGCCATAACATGAGACTGTATCAATACTTTTTGTTTGTTAATTTTTGTTATTCATGTATAAATTAATTATTTTTTTACTCGTCAATTGATGTATCAATACAGAGAGAAAACTGCGTTTATTTAACTTTATAGAGTACACTGCAAAGATGTATAATTTTGTTTTTTTTTTTGTATATAGTGAAGAAATCTGCCGCGGTGAACTAGCGGTTATACTCCTTGCCTCTGATCCCGAGGGTCGCGGGTTCAAACACGGCCGCGGTCGATTAATTTTTTAGGATGGAAAAATCCAAGGAGCAAGCCATCCGGGAAGGACTTTAAGCCGTGGGTCCCGAGTCTGAAGATTTTCTGGCTTTTAAAAGATCCTTAAGCCTGAATGAAAAGGCCTATAAGCAAAATTTACCGAATGTTCCCGTCCTAGTACTACCTTGGTTTCCTAGATGTCAGTACGAGGCGGAACGCTAACCACGAACCACTCAAAAATGGCATCTATGCGAAACCAAGTGTAACTAAATTAGTATGGTTCAAATGCTTCCCTGTAGGGGGAAAGCGCCTAAATCTCTGTAAAGGGAAAAACATGAGCTTACAATACAATATAGTGAATAAATAATTAAATTATTTATTTCTGTTCGTTATTATAAAGCATTTATTATATGGGTCCGAAACCTGGACAGTAAGTAGAAAACAAGCCAATAATCTGTTAGCAGCAGAAATTGATTTTTTGGAGGCAATCGACAAGAATTTCAAGAAGGAATGAGTTCAGAAGCAGCACAATAAGGACAACTATGCAAGATGAAAAAACATATTAGGAAAAATGTAAAAAAAAAAAAACGTTTGAAATGGTATGTACACCTCATTAGAATGGAAGAAGAGAGAATACCAAAGAAGATCATTAATTGGAAAACTAATGGAAGAAGTGGAAGAGGCAGGCCTAGAGAACGATGGATGAATGGAGTGAAGAAAAGTATGGGAGCTAGTGATTTGAAGGAAGAAGATGCTTCAGACAAGAACCTCTAGCGACAAGCCACTTTGGGTGAAGGAGAAACACTGTATTGTGGAATATTCCTAAATAAAAATATATCTTTGTGATATTTTTCAGTGTATCAATACTTTCTACACTAACTGTATATTACAGCAGTTCTTGGAACATTTGTTTGTATTTTACAATAGCAAGCTGTAAAGTGTTATTCTCGGAAATGGAATTGAAAGGAATCATGGTATCACGTCGGATATATGTCGTTTGAAATGTTATCGAAAAACAATGCATATGAAATTTCTTAGTAACTGTTTTGCTATACAAAGCTCTAATAGCCTCCAGTTCCAATTACGCCAGCTTTTATTTGTTATTTTTACGACATTACGAACGCTTAGAAGAAAAGAACTCGAGAAAACGTTGATACGTGAAAACAACAAAGAAACAAAAATTGTACTTACTTATTATACCGTGTGTCTGAAGAAAGTCTCATTCTGATACATTTATAATTCAAACAGTATCAACCTAATTTGAGGTTTAATGCCTCATATGATGCAATGAACATTAAGTGTTTTATTGTTTATATTTGATAAGTCAATATCAATAAAACTAAATATATAAACACACATAGAAATACATTATATAATGGAAATGGGCAGCTGATGACAAATGAGGGAAATTTTGAGGAAGTGGCTGAATTCAAATACCTAGGAACAATAATCACAAATAGGAATGAGATGCACAAAGAAATTAAACATAGACTCAATTCTTGAAATACGTGCTATTATGCATTGCAGAGACTCTTGATGTCCCAACTCCTTTCAAGAAACGTTAAACTTAAAATATATAAAACTATTATTCTACCAGTTATATTATATGGATGCGAAACATGGACTCTTACTTTAAGGGAGGTAAGGAGATTACGAGTATTTCAGAATAAAGTTCTTAGGAAAATTTTTGGACACCAAAGACAGATGAGCAGACAGATGAATGGAGAAAACTACATAACAGTGAACTGCATGGTCTTTATAGGAAACCAGATATAATAAGAACAATTAAGTCTCCTAGACTGCGATGGGCAGGACATATGGCACGAATGGGGAATGAAAGACGTGCATGGAAGCTTCTTGTAGGAAACCCAGTAAGAAAACGCCCAGTTGGTAGACCAAGAATGAGGTGGGAAAACAACATTAACTATGATTTGAGGGAAGTAGATTATACAGGGAACGATTGGAAAACATTGGCTCAGGGTATGGATGTATGGAGAGCTTATGTCCGCGCGGCCATGAACCTAAGGGTTCGACAGTGCCAAGAGTTATTTAGTTATTGTTTATATTGCAATGGCAAAAAATGCAACAAAGACATGACATGGAATAGTTTGGAAAAAAAATATTACCAAGGAAACTAAAATCAAAATTTATAAGACCATAATACAGAATATTTTGTCATATGGAGGTGAAACTTGGTCTTTGACGGAATTACAAAAGAATAAAATTAGAACAGTTGAATTTGATAATCTTAGAAGAAGCCTTAAAAAAAACAAGACAGGATAAAATAAGAAATGAATTCCTTTGGAGAGAAATGAATGTCACCACAACTGTTGTTAAGAGGATTGAAAATCAAACTCTTAAATGGTATAGCCATGTACAAAGTAGGAAAGTGAAAGATGGCCAAAAAATATATACCAATGGTCACCCCCTGGAAGAAATAAACTTTGCAGACTACGATGGGAAAACCTATGTCAGAAATATAATGAATGATAGGAATTTGGAAGTAGCAAATTGGGATGATAGAAGTAAATGAAACTAATGACGGCAAACCTATAAGTGGGGGAAAGCGTGAGGTGTTCTATATCAATTAATTCTTCTTCTTCCTTCCAAGTATTAGGCCAAGGCCTGCTACGATCCTATAGAAAATTTTCCCTCCAGCGTTTCATAGGACGGCCCAGTGATCTTCGTCCTCTTGGTATATAATTATAAACAGCTTTGGGGATCCGATTTGAACTCATTCTTTCAAGATGGTGTTTCCAATTTAGTTGGTACTGTTTAATATATTCCAAAATTGGCGTAGTCTTCAATTCTTTTAAGATATCGGTGTTCCTTTTCCGATCCCATCTGGTGTAACCCGCTGTTCTGCGCATGAATCTCATTTCACAAGCCGTTATTCTGCTTTCATGTTGTTTTCTTAGTGTCCAAGCTTCACTACCATAGGTCAACACTGGTCTAGCCTAAGTGTTATATAAACGTAATCTGGTGTTTTTTGTACAAGGGATGGTTTCATAACTTGATTAATAATTCCTAAACTTTTATTATAACTAGTAACTTTTTCAGGGATATCCTTTTCATCCCAGATAGAGAGATAATATCCAAGATATTTAAATTGATTAGATCTCTCTAAAATTTTATTCTGGAGACAGATTTTACTTTGTATGGGGTCCTTCCCATGAAATGCCATAATTTTGGTTTTGTTAATTGATATTTCCATATTAAATTTGGCACCTATTTTTTGTAAATTATAAATTGATCGTTGCAAATCATTTTCGGAAAGTGCCAGAAGAGCTAAATCGTCTGCAAAAAGAATAGCATCGAGTTTGAGGTTCCTATTGATGGGTATATATCCTCGTTGTGTTTTCCTCCATTCATTTATTAATTTATTCATGTATATAATGAAAAGCACCGGTGAAAGTCCACATCCCTGTCTTACTCCAGATCAATTAATATATGTTAATAAACAGTTATTGGCAAAAGTAAAGTCTCTAAGAATAAAACGTAAAAACCATAAAAAGCACCCCACGCTTTTGATGGTAAAATTATTTTTTGTACATATCCCTAGTTTTATTCTAGATGTGTTGGAGATGATTTTTTATTGACCAATTTAATTTTATCCCAAGCGTGTGGGAAATTATAATTATTTTTAATTTTCTAGTTCGGTTTTCTAATAAAGCGTGTTGTTTTAGTTTTTTAAACTATTATTTATTGCTTTAATTTTTAGTTTAATTGATTGTCATAAACCGGAATCCCATGAAAATTTAATTGTTTACGATATTTTTAATGTCTAGGCACGAATATAATTATATATTTTTGTAATAATAAATATTATCCTACATTATTATAATGTTTCTGAATATTTTAATATAGATAAATAGTTACAGTTAATCGTATCCTTCTCATATTTTTTCTATAAATTACAATGTGGTAATTTTACAAAACTGTCATTAATATTTTACAGAATAAGATAAAAATGTAAATATCTCTGAATTTGAAACTATTGTAGTATGAGATAAAAGTAATACACTTCTAAAAAATCCTCCTGGCCGGATTTGAACCAGCGACCTACGGATTACTGAAATTATATACCACTATAGTCCACCGCTCTGCCAACTGAGCTACCAGGAGATATAATATTAATTTCTTACAACGATGGTCATAAAAGGTCGATAAGTCCGCAACCTATTATACCTTTCTTCATTTTTTATGTCCTGAGATCCTGGCCATGATCTTAGAAAATAATTATGAAATTATTGTATTGTCATTGATCCTTTACAAGTATACAAAGTTTCAAGTCAATCCAATGTTTGTAAGTGTGTGAAAATCGTATTGAATTTTTCCGTTACATAGACAGATACAGGTCAAGCTAATATAAAGCGTCTAAAAATAAGTTGTTAGATGTGGGAAGATAAATCACATCATGCGACTGTCTAATTGAACCGCTAACATCCGTTTTGCAACGTAAAACCTTCGTTGAATAAACAATGTTTTGCAAGCTTTCGTACAACATAACTTGATTTCAGTAGGAAAATCCTATTAAAGATAACAAATTTCCCTTTGAGTACAATACTCGATTGTTTTTTATGACAACATATAACAAACTACCCTCAAGCAAGTTATAGAATCCTTTGCCAGATCTAGCGTTGAAAATAAACTGTTGATCCTATATACAGAGAGACGGAAAACAGAAGCCATTATACCAATAAATACCAGATTTTTTAAAAAGTCCGTCACGCAGAAACTGTATAAACTAACCGAATCCCTCAGCAAGTCGTTTATATGGTCCCAATTTTGCTGGATAAGGGAACATAGTATTTTTTAAAAATTGTTTGCGTCCAATTACATGCCTTCTTCTTCTTCTTCTACTTCCTTTCCGGGGATTAGGTTAATGCGACCTGTTCCCGTCTCAAGTCCATCGTTTGCTTGGCCGTCCCAATTATCTTTTCCCATGTGGTTTGTAGGTGTTGATCTTTTTGGGTAATCTAGTATTGTCCATTCTGTCTAAATGTTATTTCCATTGGTATATGTGCTCTTCTAGTTTATCGAGTATTGAAAATATCTCCAGTTCATTTTTTATTGATTCATTATGTAATCTATCCATGCGTATACATCATTTTACGGATCTTAAAAAATTCATTTCAGTGGCTTGAATTTGTGAGATATCTTTTTTGTAAGTATCCAAGATTCAGATCCGTATAAAAGAACAGGAACAGCCATAATTTTATAAAACCTGAGCTGAGTTTCTCTTCGAGTCTTTCGGAGGGTTCTTCTAATGGTGCCACACAAAATTTGATATCGGTTTAAAATTTATTATGTATATCTCATTCGTAGCTATATGTTATATCTAAACCAAGATAATTAAAGTGTGCTATCTGTTCTATTATTTCATTATTGATTACTATTTTAGCACTGACTGGCACTTTGCCCTGAAAAACCATAATTTTAGATTTTGAAGTTGAGACTTTGAGATTATAATAGAGTCCTAATAGATTCAATGTGTAAATGGCTCTTTGTAAATCATCCTCTGACTTCTGTATAGTTACCAGATCGTCTGCATACATTAAAATATCCATAAACATTTCCTTATTAATTTGTATTCCTATTGGACTTGATTTTTTTTTTCATTTTCGTATAACCTCGTCAAAATATACATTAAACAATGTAGGTGATAATGTACATCCTTGTCGAACTCCTTGATTTATTAAAATTTCTTCTCTGGAATAAATACCTATAAAGCAAATATGGCAGCTGTCACATTAAGTTATGAGTTTCCGGTAAAACTCCCATCTCTAATGGTCGGATTTTTTTTTTTTTGGGAGAACACCTTCCTCGTTCTATTTCTATAGGATATGTAAGGATTTATGCCGCGGTGGGATGGAATAATCCAAGGTCGAAGTCCTCCGTGAAGTCCCAAGTCTGAAGATTTTTCAGGCTCGTAAAAGATCCTTAAACCTGAATAAAAAGTCCTCTAAGAAAATTTTACCGGATCTTCCCATTTACTACTACATTGGTTGACAAATGTTCCTAAGGGGCGGAACGCTGATTTCGGGCCACTAAATGGCATCAATCCGAAAAAAGTGTAACTAAATTAGTATGGTTGAATTTCTGTCCCGTAGGGGGAGAGTGCCTAAATCTCGTTGAAAGACCCAAGGGCTTACAAGAAGAACAGAAAAGGTTTTATTACGTAAAATTGAAAATTTCTATCGTTAGAGAGAATTATAAATTTTCATTTCCTAATAATCGGATTTGCCGATTAATGAACTATATGCTGAAATTTGGTTAAAAATAACAAAAATTGCGGTCGTCAGGCCGTTAACGGGCACACACACACACACTCACACACGCACACAGACAGACACACACACACACACACTTTATATATATATATAGATATTATAAATATATTTTTGACATTTGGCAATGAAGGCAAATATGATATGAAAAGAAAAAAGAATGCTCGAGTTCAAATCCCGACTCAAGCATTCTTTTTCCTTTTCATATCATATGTATGTATATATATATATATTACACACAGAATCAGTCATGGAATATGTACAAAAATACAGAAAAAACTGGAAATCTTACGTACGAAGAATGAGTAGAACAAGAATACCACGTCAGATTTTAAATTACCAGCCAACAGGCAAGGGATCTTTCGGCAGACCCTTCAAACGTTGGATTGAGACCGCAACAGACCACTAGGTCTATCACATGAAAGGAAGAAGAAGAAGAAGAAGAAGAGATATATATGATAGCCGGATGATTTTCGGGGTCCATTGGGCCCTAAGCTTCCTGACATTTGTCTTACAGGTGAGGAAAAACCCGACTGGGAATCGAACTCGGGGTCGCTGCGTGACAAGGCAGCATGCCATCTCGACAACACAGGGGTGGACATATATATATATATATATATATATATATATATATATAAATTCGATACCTTCAGAGCTTTAACTTTTTTTTCCTCCAAATGCTGTTTTTACATGACAGCATCAATTAAAGGGCAAAAACTTCGTTGAGATAAAAGGTATCATATATGATACCTTGGATAACACCTTCTTAAATACCCTCGCCCTAAATAAAATAATTTTTTTGTTCGTTGAAAAATTGTTATTTTGACCCCTACGAACCCAATAAATGTGGAAAATCTAAATTCAAGACACCCAAATATTTTCAAACCCTCCAAAAAGTGGGGATTCTATACCACTATTCCACTTACATAAATTCAAATAAAAAAAGAACGAAAAAAATTATTGAAGTATGTGAATAATTACCTGACAGAAATATATGTGTTGATTTTTTCCTAAAAGAAATGTAAGAAATGCCTTACGATTCAGTCAGAAATTGAGCTCAAAGTAACCTAAAATCACCATATTTAAAATGTAAAATATATACTAGTCATATCACAGAAACCCGCTGACAAACAAGTGAACGCTAAACTAATATGGTGTACACAAACTCGCCCATTTTTTACCCTAACGTGCCCGAACTAACATTAACTTGCCAATTTTCTCACTCTAACTTGACAGTAACATTGTTGGACTCCTAGGATAGAATCCCTTTATACGTGATTTAATATTTTAGCAAATGTGTCTTGCGGATCATGTGTTATCAGTGATCACATTGGGCAACACATAGCTAGCGGTCATTTTTTATTACGATTCAATATTCACAGTTGAAACGATGGGATAGAATAGACAAAAATGTTATTTGACTCCTAAGAAACCTATATGAGTATATAAGCTTATATATATATATATATTATATATATATATATATTTGTAAGCCCATGGTTTCCCTTTACAGAGATTTAGGCACTCTCCCCCTATAGGGAAGAATTTGAACCATACAATTTAGTTACACTTGTTTTCGTATAGATGTCATTTTTGAATGGTCCGTGGTCAGCGTTCCGTCTCATACTGACATCTAGGAAACCAAGATAGTACTAGGACGAGAAAATTCGGTAAATTTTGCTTAGAGGCCTTTTCATTCAGGCTTAAGGATTTTTATGAGCCTGAAAATCTTCAGACTCGGGACCCACGGCTTAAAGTCCCTCCCGGAGGACTTGCTCCTTGGATTTTTCCGTCCTAAAAAATCCATCGACCCCGGCCGGGTTTGAACCCGCGACCCTCGGGACCATCGGGACCAGAGGCAAGGAGCATAACCACTAGTCCACCGCGGCCGATATATATATATATATATATATATATATATCAGCCGCGTTGGACTAGTATATATATATAATAATTAATACTCGGCGTGCGTTGCTACGCCAAAATAAATTAAATATTAATGGTTAACTAAATTGTATACGAACTAAACATGACAGTTGCCAGTCAATTTTTAATTTCGGATGATTTCAGGTAAACCTGCACTTCTAATTGTCGGATTTCGCTCATCTTTCGATAACACCTAACACGGTTTATTTTAAGAGGGTATACTGAGTTTCGTTGTGAAACATCGAAAAATGTGACCGCTAGAGCGATTTTTAAATTTTCACTTCAAGTGAACTTTTATTCCTAAAGGTTTCAGAAGGTCCAATTGTGAATCTAAATCATCGAGGGACCCAATCAGACACACACAAAAAGTTTAATCAAAATCGGTAGAGTCGTTTACGAGGAGTAGAGTGAGGAACAACTGTACAGATGAAATTTATATACAGGGTGTTGCAAAAATACACCGACAACGGAGGTGAGGTGGTATATTGAAATATGTTGATCAATTGTTAATAAGGTACCATTGTCCAGTAATGATGCGTTTTCACATTATGACTAGTTCATTATGTCCCAAAATCATTGTTAGTTCGGAGTACTTGAAGACTCATTACGTGACAACACCTCACAGGTAAGGAACCTGTGATTCATGGCTTCGCAACGGAATGTGGCTGCAACGTGACGGAGCTCCAGCTCACTTCGATGTCAATGTGAGGAGATATTTGAATATCACGTATCCAGGTCGATGGATTGGCAGAGGGGGGACCAGTCCCATGATCTCCGAGGTCACCTGACTACTTTTGTAGGGCGACATAAAACGGTCTGTTTATCAGATTCCAGTACAATCACGTATGGATCTTATAGCCCGGGTCGACGCTGCTACAGAAATAATTCAAACGAGGTCAGGCGTATTTGAACATGTGCGCCAATAACTACACCGCCGATGTACGCTTTGCAATGATATGGGGGTGGATATTTTGAAAACTTGATGTGAATGTAACAGTGTTGTCAAGTACTGAGTCTTGAAATCCAACTAACGGAACTCTTGAGAAGTTAGGTACTCATAGTGTGAGTGCATAATTTCCGGACCTATGTACCTTGTTAGAAAAATATCAACATATTTCAATATACGACCTGACCTCCGTTGTGGTTTTTTTTTTTTGCTACACCCCATATATATATATGATATGAAAAGAAAAAAGAATGCTTGAGTCGGGATTTAAACTCGAGACTCTAAAGTCTGTACCTTTAAAGCTCTAACCAACTGAGCTACCCAAGAATTCCAAGACAAACATACAATTTTCTTATACATGTAGTATTCTCAATTCACACAAGTGGTAGCGGAAATTTCTTTCAACTGCCATCTAGCGGCTAACATAACAATTAAGCAAATTATTAAAGAGAATATTTACTTGTGTGAATTGAGAATACTGCATGTATAAGAAAATTGTATGTTTGTCTTGGAATTCTTGGGTAGCTCAGTTGGTTAGAGCGCTAAAGGTACAGACTTTAGAGACTCGAGTTCAAATCCCAACTCAAGCATTCTTTTTTCTTTTCATATCATATTTGCCTTCATTGCCAAATGTCAAAAATATATTTATAATATCTATATATATACACACACACACTTACTTACTCACTGGCACTATCGAACCTGTAGATTCATGGCCGCGCGGACATAAGCTCTCCATACATCCCTATCCTGAGCTAATGCTTTCCAATCATTCCCTGTATAATCTACTTCCCTCAAATCATAGTTAATGTTATTCCCCACCTCATTCTTGGTCTACCAACTGGGCGTTTTACCTCTGGCTTTCCTACAAGAAGCTTCCATGCACGTCTTTCATTCCCCATACGTGCAACATGTCCTGCCCATCGCAGTCTACGAGACTTAACTGTTCTTATTATATCTGGCTTCCTATAAAGACCATGTAGTTCATTGTTATGTAGTCTTCTCCATTCACCTGTCTGTTCATCTCTCTTTGGTCCAAAGATTGTCCTAAGTACTTTATTCTCGAATACTTGCAAATCTCCTTTGCTCCCTTAAAGTAAGAGTCCATGTTTCGCACCCATATAATATAACTGGTAGAATAATGGTTTTATATATTTTCAGTTTAACGTTTTTTGAAAGAAGTTGGGACATCAAGAGTCTCTGCAATACCTAATAGCATGCATTTCCAGAATTGAGCCTATGTTTTAATTTCATTGTGCATCTCATTCTAGATATATATATATATATTATATATATATATTTATATAATATGGTTTTAACTATGCTTCGGCCCCTCAGGGGTCCTCCCATCTAGGGGATATGTAGGATGGGCGACCACAAGGTGCCCGAATCTGTGCAAAACATTACTTCCACGTTCTTGTGTTTTGCCCTCTTTTAAACTTTACTAATCTAACCTCTCTTTGGTTACCTCTTGTACCTTTTAACATCTAACCTCTCTTGGTTAACTCTTGTTTTTTTTCGCCCCCTCCCCGCGCTATTAGGGCATCCTAGGGCTGGGGAGTCTTTCCTTTCTTTCTTCCATTTCTTCTTTCCTTTATTTTCTTCTTCTTCTCCAGAAAAGCCTGACCAGAGGCTATAAGATGGAAGCCCAATCACTGGTCTTGCCTTCCTTTGGGCCAGCAACCAATTGACGGTGACTATTATTATCTTTTTCAAATCTTATACGAGAATTTCCCTCAAACGCTTGAGGGAAATTTTTCTATACATATCATGAAACAGGCCTTGGCCTAATACTTTGAATTAAGACGAAGAATAAGAACTACTTCTTTCGACACTCATGTCTATAACTGGACGAACGTGATTCAAATCAATCACTTAATAGACAGTATGCTATACGAACAATGTGCCCTGAAGAACAGACATAACGTCAGTTTACTGCTGCATTTATATAATATTAGAATATAGTCTTTTCTAATTTTCCTGGGAATGTTTTTTTGAGAACAATTTAAAGAATAAAATTGAATTTTTTGCTTGCGACTTGTTTTGCGCTTCAATATTGTTCGCAGACGCATTTTCTTAAACGAAATGCAAAAGCTAGCTGAGTTGTTGTTTATCGTGTTGCTTTGAAGTTCCATTTAAACAAAATACAACTGGAAAGTGGAACTGTAGAAAAGGAGGCTAATGAAACTAATTGTGCCGACCGTTTGATGACATCAAATGTGATTAAACGTGTGGAGTGGTTTCTAGAATCCCTTAAAAGAATATTGTTATACAACAAGGAAAATATATTTAAAATTCTTCGAAACTTTTATTAATATCACTTCATTATTTTAATATTTTTTCCTCGTTTCACTTTGCTTATTGTTTTATATTTATTTGTATTATGCTTGTTAATTTTCATTAGCTTATAAAACACTCTATTGTGTAAAACTAAGAAAATGGAACTGGAAGTAAACATCAATAACACTGAATATACAGGGTGCTCTAAAATTCCCTTAAAAACTTTTAGGACTTGTAAAGGGACTGAGTTCATCCGTAATATTTATAATTGGAAACCATGTCCGGAAACTTACCGTTTCCATGCTACAGCCGTTTGAAAATAAGCTTTGCCTGAACGTACGTCATGTGTCTTAACAAGTAGGCTAATAGCTTCGTGATTCGTCTTAATCGGAAATTTCCCTATCGAGTATTCCAAGACTTAATGTTTTTTTTCTGCCGCACCATTATCATCATCATCATCACCCATCATATCATCGGGGCAACGTAACCCCGCCTTCCAGGCGTCTCAACCTCAGAAGTGGGTTACAAGTACGCCATGCCAGGAGAGAAACCAGGAATGTCGAAAGACAAACATGGGGCATTTGAAAAAAAAAGTTTTTTTAAAAAGTTAAAATTTTTCGAAATTTTGAAAACTGCAAAAAAAGATTGTGGAGGGTGTATCCGGGATTATTAACGCAAGTCATGATTCAGTTTCCATTTTGTTTCTTTGGTTATTAATGAGTCGAATTGTAAAACAAGTGATGTACTGTGTCACGCCTCGTAATAAATTACTTGTAAAAGTGGCCGCGCTAAAAGCATGTTTTCATATTTATATTATTATTATTATTATTATTATTATTATTATTATTATCGTATCATTATTGTTATTACCCTATAAAATGTTGTTTGTACATGACATTTACGTTGCTACATTTATTGTATCTTTAACTGTTTATAATTAGTATAGTGTATATCTATATTTGTCAAATATTTATTTGTATTTGTGCTGGTTGAGTGGAAGAGAGGGCTTTATGGCCTTAACTCTGCCAGAATAAATAAAGTATTATTATTACTATTACTATTATTATTATTATTATTATTATTATTATTATTATTATTATTATTATTATTATTATTATTATTAGCAAGGAAACGGTAAGTTTCCGGACACGGTTTCCAATTCTAAATATTATCAACTCAGTCCTCTATACGAGTCCTAGAATTTTGTGAGGGGAATTTTAGAGCACCCTGTATGTTCACACGTAGAAACATATTACATAATGGAAATGGATAGTTAATGACAAATTAAGGAAGTTTTGAAGAAGTGGCCGAATTAAAATACCTAGGAACAATAATTACATGCAAGAATGACGGGCAGAAATAAATTATGCATGTGCTCAATTCTGGAAATGCATGTTATTATGCATTACCGGGACTCTTTTCGTCTCAACATCTTTTTAAAAAACATTAAACTGACTATTTAACTCATGCCCCAAATGGGAGTCAATGACCAATCACGTTTCAATGAATTTTTACTTACAACCAATCACAATCGTGTTTCGCCTAAAATTTACCAAATAAAGTTTATCATAATAAAGAAAGCACCTCCTTTAACATTCTGAATAGGTCATAGCATTATTTTGCAGTGACTGACTCCCCAATAAATACGGCTACCAGATTGTATATATAGTGCATGAATGTCAAAACATAGCGCAAGCGGGAGTTAATATAAAACATTTGTAGCAATTGATTTTACCATCAAAAAAAGAAACCACTGTTTTCACTTTCTTAAATGTATTTTTTCCCAGGTAATAATATTCCAGAAAAATATAATTGTTATATTTACATCATAGGACATCATAAATGAATTTATATACAGTTTGATGTGTTTCATGTTTTCTCCACTAGAGTGCATTCTTACAATATTGCGTTCATTTGGCAATAAATAATATGATCTGGTTGCAGTGATGAACAAAAGAAGCAAATGAAGCGTACCAATCATTTCTCATTTGTTTTCAAACATCGCCGTTTACATTAAATATATAAATATTTTAAAATAACTATAGTTAAATAATGATTTGTGAGTAAACAGCTTAATTTTATTCGTTAAATAGTCCTAACAAATGCCACGAGTGATTTCCAAATTATCGATAAATTCACGACTCACTCGTGGCATTACATATCGAATAATAAAATAAACGAAGTGAATAACATACAGTTAAACCTGTAGAAAAATAAAAAAGAAAAAAACCAAAAATATTTAAATATCTTAATGAAACTGTTTCCTCACTTCGTGAGTCGTGAATTTATCGATAATTTGGAAATCACTCGTGGCATTACTTATGAAAATCCATGAAACTGTTATTCTCCCAGATATATTATAAGGATGAGAAACAAGGACACTAAATTTAACTGAGAAGAATATATGAGTACTTGAAAATAAAGTTCTTAGGAATATTTTTGGACCAAAGAGATGAATAGATAGGCGAATGGAGAAGACTTCTTAACAATGAACTACACGATTTTTATGGGAAACCAGATATAATAAGAAAAGTTCACTCTCGTAGAGTGCGATGGGCAGGACATGTGACACGAAAGGAGAATGAACAAGGGGATGGAAACTTTTATTAGCCTCCTGACATAAAAAAATCGGCTATTCTATGCCACCGTGCCACCAGTGAAAATTCCATCGGAGAATAAGTAACGTTTAGTGTATTTTTAATCAATGTAATAACACACGTTCCCGCTAGAGTCAATTTTCAACATGTTTTGTCACATATAAGGGATTCTGTACCAAGAGTCCACCTACATTAGTGGGCAAGTTAATGTGATAAAATGGGCAAGTAGTCTTAGGGTCGGTTTCACCAACAGAGGTAACTGTATTACGCCAGTTTAAGCTACGCATTATACACGGGGAAAACTGGCATAATACAGTTACCTCTGTTGGTGAAATTCAACCTTATGGTGGAATTCATGAAACCATCTTTACGCAAAGAGCGACTGTTTTCCCCCTTCTGACGTAGAGAGAATTCATAAAACCGGTGTTATGAATACTCTCTACATCATTAGAGAGGGGGAAAGAGTCGCTCTTTGCGTAAAAACAGTTTCATTAATTCCGCCCTTAGTTTGGGCACGTCAGGGTGAGAAAACGGACGACTTGTTTATTAGCGAGTTTTTGTGATAAGTTGGCTGCACTGTCTCAGTAACAACTAATAAACATTTTACATTGGAAATATGGTTATTTTAGGTTACTCTGAGCTCAAGTTCTCACTGTATTAAGAAATGTTTCTTTTATTTGGGAAAAAAATGTGCATATATATTTCTCACAGGTATTTTTTCACATACTGCAACAATAAATTGTGTTTGAAGAGAAAAATTATACGCTCAGACCGGGACTTGAACCCGGGACCCTTGGTTCTCTAGACCAAGTGCTCTACCAACTGAGCTACCTGAGCAAGTACCGATCTAAACGCAAATCTTTCTCTATATACATTGTAATTCCCATCCCCCAAATGCTGTGAAGCCATGCTTCTATCTTGCAAATTTGGGCTCCTTTATTAAGAAGACATTTGGGAATTATACATTACAGCCAGTACTGGCTGTAATGTATAATTCCCAAATGTCTTCTTAATAAAGGAGCCCAAATTTGCAAGATAGAAGCATGGCTTCACAGCATTTGGGGGATGGGAATTACAATGTATATAGAGAAAGATTTGCGTTTAGATCGGTACTTGCTCAGGTAGCTCAGTTGGTAGAGCACTTGGTCTAGAGAACCAAGGGTCCCGGGTTCAAGTCCCGGTCTGAGCGTATAATTTTCTCTTCAAATATGATTTATCCATCAATGAGATGTACGAAATCAATAATAAAAAAAAAATGAATTGTGTGTTTTCCGTTTTTTTTATTTGAATTTATGTAGGTGACGTTGTGGCATAGAATCCTCGAAATTTCAATATATTTTTAGCAAAATAATTCAAACTTAAAACCGATTCACTTATATTATTTCCATCTGTAGATAGAAAACTTTTTTTATATAGCAAATTTTAATCTTACTGTATTTAAAATGGTTGGAAACTTTGAACGTCCTGCGGCTTCAGTGATTATAGTTGCGTTGAATGTATTCGCACGATTCCAGGAAACTGCATACCCAACGGCCAGTCTGGCAAATTGATACTAACACTCTTCCACTGAAACGAAGCCTTTTGTTAGGTGAATCGAGAGAGAAAAATAAATGCAGAATAAAAAGCTATGAAACAGTAAAAGCTGAATCATCCCAATAGCGTAAAAAAAAAAAGAGTGCATATACTGTAAAAAGAAGACTTAAGTTCAATATAAAATATAGTTTATTTTTTAAAGCATAAATTTAAAACTGATACGTTACAATATCATCAGGCGAGCCAACATTGAGTTAGACCTGCGTGAAACACCGCTAACACAACAATGAATAACCTACAAAAATCCACCTACATTTTTAAGTGTTTAATCAGTATATTCACCAAGATTTATATCAGTTACAAAATTTGAATTTAAGAAAAGAGTGCATATACTGTAAAAAGAAGATTTTAAGTTCAATATGAAATATAGTTTATTTTTTAAAGCATGAATTTAAAACTGATAGGTTACAATATCATCAGGCGAGCCAACATTGAGTTAGACCTGCGTGAAACACCGCTAACACAACAATGAATAACCTACAAAAATCCACCTACATTTTTAAGTGTTTAATCAGTATATTCACCAAGATTTATATCAGTTACAAAATTTGAATTTAAGAAAAGAGTGCATATACTGTAAAAAGAAGATTTTAAGTTCAATATGAAATATAGTTTATTTTTTAAAGCATGAATTTAAAACTGATAGGTTACAATATCATCAGGCGAGCCAACATTGAGTTAGACCTGCGTGAAACACCGCTAACACAACAATGAATAACCTACAAAAATCCACCTACATTTTTAAGTGGTTTAATCAGTATATTCACCAAGATTTATATCAGTTACAAAATTTGAATTTAAGAAAAGAGTGCATATACTGTAAAAAGAAGATTTTAAGTTCAATATAAAATATAGTTTATTTTTTAAAGCATAAATTTAAAACTGATACGTTACAATATCATCAGGCGAGCCAACATTGAGTTAGACCTGCGTGAAACACCGCTAACACAACAATGAATAACCTACAAAAATCCACCTACATTTTTAAGTGTTTAATCAGTATATTCACCAAGATTTATATCAGTTACAAAATTTGAATTTAAGAAAAGAGTGCATATACTGTAAAAAGAAGATTTTAAGTTCAATATAAAATATAGTTTATTTTTTAAAGCATAAATTTAAAACTGATACGTTACAATATCATCAGGCGAGCCAACATTGAGTTAGACCTGCGTGAAACACCGCTAACACAACAATGAATAACCTACAAAAATCCACCTACATTTTTAAGTGTTTAATCAGTATATTCACCAAGATTTATATCAGTTACAAAATTTGAATTTAAGAAAAGAGTGCATATACTGTAAAAAGAAGATTTTAAGTTCAATATGAAATATAGTTTATTTTTTAAAGCATGAATTTAAAACTGATAGGTTACAATATCATCAGGCGAGCCAACATTGAGTTAGACCTGCGTGAAACACCGCTAACACAACAATGAATAACCTACAAAAATCCATCTACATTTTTAAGTGTTTAATCAGTATATTCACCAAGATTTATATCACTTACAAAATTTGAGTTTAAGAAAAGATGAAAGTAATCTAATATTAAAGTAATATTAAAGTTACTTGATATAAAATTCATAAAAATAACACATTCAGAGGCCTATCAAAATAATTATGTAATTTTGAACAAAATATTTACCAAATAAATATTTCCAACAAAGATATTATTTTACTATTATTTATTATTTTGAAAATACCATCCCGCAAAAATATAATGTAAAACGCACGTTTGTCGAAAATAAAAAAACCTCACTATCGCTCGGTTTTTAAACATTTTTCCTCGATTCTGTAAAAACCACTTCCCAACCTCTCATCGAAATATACTATTATTTATGAATTGATAATTGTTGCACAAATTATGCTTCACTTATGAAACGTAGTTTGTACAAACAATTTCACTCACTCACTGGCACTATCAAACCCGAAGGTTCATGGCCGCGCGGACATAAGCTCTCCATACATCCCTATCCTGAGCTAATGCTTTCCAATCATTCCCTGTACAATCTACTTCCCTCAAATCATAGTTAATGTTGTTCTCCCACCTCATTCTTGGCCTACCAATTGGGCGTTTTCCCTCTGGCTTTCCTACAAGAAGCTTCCATGCAATTATTTTATTTCCCATACGTGCAACATGTCCTGCCCATCGCAGTCTATGAGACTTAACTGTTCTTATTATATCTGGCTTCCTATAAAGACCATGTAGTTCATTGTTATGTAGTCTTCTCCATTCACCTGTTTGTTCATCTCTCTTTGGTCCAAAAATTTTCCTAAGAACTTTATTCTCAAATACTCTTAATCTCCTTTCCTCCCTTAAAGTAAGAGTCCATGTTTCGCACCCATATAATATAACTGGTAGAATAATAGTTTTATATATTTTCAGCTTAACGTTTTTTGAAAGGAGTTGGGACATCAAAAGTCTCTGCAATGCATAATAGCACGCATTTCCAGAATTGAGCCTATGTTTAATTTCTTTGTGCATCTCATTCCTATTTGTGATTATTGTTCCTAGGTATTTGAATTCAGCCACTTCCTCAAACTTTCCCTCATTTGTCATTAGCTGTCCATTTCCATTATATACTGAATTTCTACGTGTGACCATATATTTAGTTTTACTGATATTTACTTCCAGTCCTAATTTCTTAGTGTTACTCAATAGTGTGTGCGTGTTGGCCTTTAGTATCTCCTCGCTATCGGCCAGTAGTACTACATCATCAGCATAAACTAACAGCTTATTAATACCATGTACAAACAATTTCACTATCATTAATAACAACATATGGGATTCGGACACCGCACCTCTCAATATATTTACTCCTATCTTTAGAATTTGTGCTTTAATGTTGAGACTATTAGCCTCAAACGAAATGGGAAAATTGCAGTACAAAGTATGTGGACACAGAGTGATATATTCGAAGAATCAATATCAAATATTGGAAATTAAAATCAAATGGGATCGTAAAATCCCCCACACCACCACTCCCGAGTCCATACGAGGGGATTAGAAGCAAAGGGATGCAAGTGCAAGTTTTGCACTATCGAACCCATATGTTCATGGACGCGCGGACATAAAAGCTCTTCACACATCCCTATCCTAAGATAATGTTTTCCAATAATCTCCTGTAATCTACTTCCCTCAAATCATGGATAATGTTATTCTCCCATCTTATTCTTGGTCTACCAACTGGACGTTTTCCCTCTGGTTTTCCTACAAGAAGCTTCCATGCACGTCTTTCATTTCCCATTCGTGCAACATGTCCTGCCCATCGCAGTCTACGAAACATAACTGTTCTCATTGTATCTGGCTTCCTATAAAGACCATTCACTGTTATGTAAGTCTTGTCCATTCACCTGTCTGTTCATCTCTCATTGGTCCAAAAAATTTCCTAAGAACTTTATTCTCAAATACTCGTAATCGCCTTTCCACCCTTATAGTAAGAGTTCATGTTTCGCATCCATATAATATAACTGGTAGAATAATAGTTTTATATATTTTCAGTTTAACATTTTTGAACGGAGTTGGGACATCAAGAGTCTCTGCAATGCATAATAGCATGCATTTCCAGAATTGAGCCTATGTTTAATTTCTTTGTGCATCTCATTCCTATTTCAGATTATTGTTCCTAGGTATTTGAATTCAGCCACTTCCTCAAAATTTCCCTCATTTTTCATTAGCTGTCCATTTCCATTATATAATGTATTTCTACGTGTGAGTATATATTTAGTTTCATTGATATTTACTTCCAGGCCCAATTTCTTAGTGTTACTCAGTAGTGTGTGCGTCTTGTCCTTTAGTACCTCCTCGCTATCGCCCAATAGTACTACATCATCAGCATAAACTAACAGCTTATTAATACCATTGACTGCCCGATTGCAAGCTCCATAAAAACAAAATTAAACCAACATGTTGGACATATTTGCCTAGGCTGAATTAAAGGACGGGGGAACTACAGGACATGAACGTGCAGATTTTCTTGCCAAATCAGCTGCTAATTCAAACATGGATTACTTTTACTTCTTCTGTCCTCTATCATATATTAAAGTAGTATTAAAAAATGATCTCTTACAAAATAGTAATGCTGAGTGGTTAAACAGTATTAATGGTGCTTTGAGAAGAACATTATTTTTCCCAACTGTTTTTGACCGAATAAAGTGCAAATACGTAGAACCAAATTTTGTATTAACACAATTTATGACTGGACACGGTAAATTTGGACATTATTTGGAACGATTTAAAATAGGTACAGATACCTGTATTTGCAAAAACTCCAGCCAGGACTATTTCACATCTGTTATTTGAGGGTCCCGCATTTGATTCCAAAAGACATGAATTTATTAAAAAATTAGGTTATTGCCATAATAGATTTCAACTGCCTTTGTCAAATATTTTATGTGTTGGTATAGATAGCTGTGTAATTTATCCATCATATTTTTAAGAGACTTTGAGGTAGTTTTTTCTCGGGTTATTAATTAATTAATTTATTTGTTCATATTACGTTATTATGTAACGCTAGAAATTAAACATACTCTAAATTACTGCAAATAATTAATTGTATTGTAACTAAAACCTTAACACACCGGATGGTGAAATACGGTTCATATTATTGGAGATTTGATAAAATACCATTTAGTTGTGCGCCTTCCTCATCCTCTAAAGATTTGATGGCATGCTCTAGTACAAAATTAAATAGTAGAGGAGATAGTGCATCTCCTTGCTTCAACCCATTGTGGATTTGAAAAGTATCCGAAAACTGTTTGCCTACACGCATCCTACTCTTTGTGCCTTTTAGACACATTCGTATAACCATGAAGGAGAATCTTATAGGCTATATAAAGATGAATGTTTGTTTGTTTGTTTGTTTGTTTGTATTTTATGCGCGGCCATACCGTTGATCCGATTTTGATGGGGTTTTTTTGCAAAATGTTCAGAAGATTCCCGGGATGAACATAGGCTATAAGAGAGTTGTGATATTCAACACCACCCTTCACCCTAAAAATTACCCTTTGATAGTGAAAACGTGAAATCTTAGTTTCCTATGTTGACTCTTAAATGGCTTACGCTTGCCGAAACCATTACAAATTCACCCAAATTAATTTACATAGAATATGAATATCCTCAAAAAAACTCTTCAAAAAAGTCCGCGACAGCATAATGTTTATCTCTTACGGATAACTCAACAATAACCATTTTTTTGTCTTTCAATTAATGTCAAGAAGATAGGAAAGTCCGATTCCCCCTTCCCGGACTAGCTTGATCTGCCATACTGTTCATTCAACATCATTCCGATTGAGATGGGGCTTTTTGAAAACATGTTCAGGATATTCCGGGGATGAACATAGACTATAAGGGAGATGAAATACTCAACCTCTTGACCGCTAAAAATTACCCTTTGTAGTGAAAAACGTGAAATATAGTTCCTATTTTGACGCTTTAATGGCTTACGCTGCCTAAACCATTACAAATTCACCAAATTAATGTACCTAGAATTGAATATCTCAAAAAACTCGTTTCAAAAAGTCCGCGACAAGCAATATGTATTATCTCTTACGGATAACTCACAATACCCATTTTTTGGTCTTTCATCGATGTCAAGAAGATAAGGAATAAGTTCGATTCCCCGGACTAGCTTGATCTGGCCATACTGTTCATAGGAGTACCCGATTGAGATGGGGCTTTTTTGAAAATGTTTCAGAGAGATTCCGGGGATTAACATAGGCTATAAGGGAGATGAAATACTCAACCTCTTTGAACCGCTAAAAATTACCCTTTGTAGTAAAAACGTGAAATAAAGTTCCTGTTTTGACGCTTAAATGGCTTACGCTGCCTAAAAACCCTAACATACATACAAACCAATTAATGTACACTAATTTTTTTTGACAACATCGCAAAAAAACTCTACAAAAAAAGTCCGATCCAAGCATAATGTTTTATTCTTCTAACGGATAACTCCACAATAACCATTTTTTGTCTTTTTTGTCTTTCTTGTGCCAAGAATATCGGGATAATCAGATTCCCTGAACAGTGCACGGCTGTTGATAAAAACATATTAGCATTTATTTATGAGTAGCAGCGCATGCCGGGTATTAGCTAGTATAATAATACATTATTTATTAGAAATGATTAGTTGTGTCTTATTTAAATAAAAAATGGATGTCGTTTAAGTTTAAATCCACGTAACATTAAGGTTGTAATGTTAATGGATGTGGAACTTTGCTCTGCTGCAAATGTATTAGATACGTCGTGAGAATGCAAAATGTTATTTATTGTTTTCCTCGCGCAAGTTTCCATTAGCCTTAATAACAGTTGTATCCCCGGGGATCTCCCTCAATGTTTACCAATTTCTTGCTCCTCTCGTCCGACTACACAGTAGTACATTAAATAATCCTCCAGGGCCTTACATCTATTTAATATTGCATAAACATCACCTAATTCAATTTCGTATGTAATTATATGAAAAACCATGCATAGAATGTTTCTTAGCCACTATTTGATATTTATTACAAATTAGCTAATACCCAAATACCCCAAGTGCACTGCTACGCCTGGCTAAATAAATTAAATGTGTTTTAAGTTTAGTAGAATAAGTAAGGAAATGAAGGAAATTAGAAATGGAATAGAAAAAAATGAGGATTACAGATAAATTATAATAAAACAGAATATGTTTCATTGGACTAAATATTTTCAAACTTACAGACCGAATAATTAAATATAGGAACGGCTGGGAAGAACATATGGATAGAATGCTAGAAGGAAGATTTCCAAAATTATTGCTAAATTATAAACCGCACGGAAGGAGAAATGTTGGTCGCCCACTCCAGAAGATGGTCTGAACAATTTTAACAATTCTAGCTTTCATGAAACCGGAACGAGTCAACAGGCTTAATCCCTGGAGGATAATGATAATGATGATGATCTTTCATTGGATACAACAGATGAGCTAAAATGTAATTCAGGAAGAATACGTAATGTTAAAAATTTTAAATATGTTGGATCTATTTTAGAAAAAAGTGAGAATTCAACTACAGATATTGAAAGAAGAACAACTGATGGCTTCTACAACAAGATTTTTATTTAATGACAATATTTTACTTTGCAACAGTAATGCTTCTTTTATTTCGATGTTATACACGTAATTATGTTTTAACATTGAGCAAATAAAAGCCAAATATGACACGAAAAGAAAAATTAACGCCTTAACCTCTGACTCTATATATTAGTGCCGTCTTTGCTATTCATGCTTTCAGTGCAACAAAAAATGTTATATATTACATACTTACACACTGGAACTATCGAATCCGTAGGTTCATGACCGCGCGGACATAAGCTCTCCATACATCCCTATCCTGAGCTAATCCTTTCCAATCATTCCCTGTATAATCTACTTCCCTCAAATCATAGTTAATGTTGTTCTCCCACTTCATTCTTGGTATACCAACTGGGCGTTTTCCTTCTGGCTTTCCTACAAGAAGTTTCCATGCACGTCTTTCATTCCCCATACGCGCAACATGTCCTGCCCATCGCAGTCTACGAGACTTAACTGTTCTTATTATATCTGGCTTCCTATAAAGACCATGTAGTTCATTGTTATGTAGTCTTCTCCATTCACCTGTCTGTTCATCTCTCTTTGGTCCAAAAAATTTTCTAAGAACTTTATTCTCAAATACTCGTAATCTCCTTTCATCCCTTAAAGTAAGAGTCCATGTTTCGCACCCATATAATATAACTGGTAGAATAATAGTTTTATATTTTTTTCAGCTTAACGTTTTTTGAAAGGAGTTGGGACATCAAAAGTCTCTGCAATGCATAATAGCATGCATTTCCAGAATTGAGTCTATGTTTAATTTCTTTTGTGCATCTCATTCCTATTTGTGATTAATGTTATATATTATGGCCTACATTTTTGTAATTGTCATTTTTGGTGTCTAGTAGACAGAATCTTTATACAAAACCAGATATTGTAAGAACATTTTAATTCTCATAGACTGCGTTGGGCAGGACATGTAAGATGAACGAATGGGAAATGAAAGAGGGACACGGAAGCTTATTTTAGGAAATACCAGAAAGAAAACACCCAGTTGGTAATATCAAGAATAAGGTCAAAAATAGCATTAACCATGATTCTAGGGAAATAGATTATACACAAGATGATTGGAAAATATTATCTCAGGATAAGGGTGTATAGAGAGCTTATGTCGTCCGCGCAGCCAAGAACCTATGCGTTCGATAGTGCCAGTGATTTAGTTAGTTTTTATACAGGATCAGTAAAGATCTGTAAAAAATGTTCAAAGCCCATTTCATGAGAAGAACCTAAGAGCCAAATTTTACGAAGACTGTTTAACTCATGCCCCAAATAGGAGTCAATGACCAATCACATTTCAATGAATTTTGAATTATAACCAATCACAGTAGTTTTCACCTCGATTTTATCAATTTAATTTTATCACTTTAAACCTGCAGTTCCTCTCGTACTTTTTAACATTCTGAATAGATCATAGCATTATTTTGCAGTGACTGACTCTCTAAGAAATACGTTGAATATAACTATTTATGCATTAAGATGTAAGAATTATAGAATGCATGTGGCTACCAGATTGTAAATATAGTACACGAATGTAACCAGATAGTGCTTGCCGGATATAATATAAAAACATTTGTAGCAATTGATTATACCACAAAAAAACTGTTCGCACTTTCTTAAACGTATTATTTCCCAGGAATTTATTTACATTCCAGAAAAATATAATTGACATATTTACATCATAGGATGAAAAAACTAAACCCCCCAGGAGTAAAAATATGTAGAGGAAATCAAATACAAACAATAATCTTCGCAGATGATCAAGTACTTCTAGCGGAGAATGAAGATGATTTGCAGAGATCAGTGTTTAAATTGCAGAACACCCTGGAAAAATAAAACATGAAAATATCTGAAAATAAAACCAAATCCATGGCAATCACTGGAAAGGGACTTTCGAGAGTAAAAATAATAATAAATAATAAACCAATAGAACAAGTAACACACTTTAATTATTTAGGTAATAATATATCACAGTTTCATAATCAAAAAGATGTGGAAACAAATTTAGAAAAATATAACAGATTAAATGGTATAATTAGGAGAAATTTTGGAAAACAAATGAGGAAAGAAATCCAATTGAGATTTCATAATGCCATAGCCAAACCTGCTCTACTATACGGAAGTGAATGCTGGACACTTCGAGCAAAAGATAAATCCCGCATTAATAGTTCACAAATGAGATTCCTCCGATCACTAACTGGAGTAACATTAAGGGATAGAATGAAAAGTGATGAGATAAGGATGCAGTGGAATAGTAGGGAAATGGTTGAACATATACAAAATTATCATAAGTAACGCCACGAGTGATTTCCAAATTATCGATAAATTCACGACCCACGAAGTGAGGAGTGAATTTATCTAGAGAATTTGGAAATCAAGAGTGGCATTTGTTAGGACTATTTAACGAATAAAATTAAGCTGTTTACTCACAAATCATTATTTAACTATAGTTATTTTAAAATATTTATATATTTTAATGTAAACGGCGATGTTTGAAAACAAATGAGAAACGATAGGTACGCTTCTACTGCTTCTTTTGTTTATCACTGCAACCAGATCATACTATTTATTGCCAAAGGAACGCAATATTGTAAGAATGCTCTCTAGTGGAGAAAAAATGAAACATCAATCTGTATATTAATTCATTTCTGATGTCGTATGATGTAAATATTACAATTATATTTTTCTGGAATATTACCTGGGAAAAAAATACATTTAAGAAAGTCAAACAGTGGTTTCTTTTTTTGGTGGTATAATAAATTGCTACAAATGTTGACATGTATGCACTATATATACAATCTGGTAGCCGTATTTCTTATAGGCTCAGTCACTGCAAAATAACGGTCAGACCTGTTCAGAATATTAAAAACGAGGAGCTTTGTTTAATATATGGTAATTATAACACTGATAAATATTTCGTGAAACACGACTCTGATTGGTTGTAAAACAGAAATCATTGAAACGTGATTGGTCATTGACTCCCCATTTGGGGCATGAGTTAAATAGTCAGATTAAATGGTTCCAACACGTCCAGAGAATGTCAAATTCCCGTTTACCAAAGATGATTTACCACCTCAACCCTAAAGGCAAAGGAGACCTCGGAAGACCCTTCAACCGATGGAAAGATCAGTTTTTGTAGTCGCAGAACGGGCACCATCACCCAATACTGCATTCGGAAGAAGAAGAAGAAGAAGACATAATAGGATATCAGAAACTAATATGTTGGTTATAAACAGTTTGATATGTTTCATTTTTTCTCCACTAGGGTGCATTCTTACAATATTGTGATCCTTTGGCAATAAATAATATTTTAATAAAATTGAATTTAATTATTAAGTAAAAAAAGCTTAAATAATTTTATGAGTTTTACGGGGAAAAAATTCAATTCAAAACTAGAATCCTTAAATAAATTTATGATTGAATATCAATATTTTTACAATGAAAATGTAATGTTTTATGTAAACTACATACATTTTTTTTGTTTTATCCCACAACAGACCCGGAGGCCCTTGGGGTAGTAGGAGGTTAAGGCTCCCACTTTTTCTAGACAATCGGCACTTTATGTCAGCCGGGTTGTCAGCCCTGCGTGACGGCCGCCTTTATCCCCAGAACAAGCATCTGGTACTCATTTCCGTTAGAGGCTGAGTCGACCCCAGGGCTACATACATTAAGACATATAAACGGAATTAACCGCTAAGGTGATAAGTTAGAAGCAAGAAGAGAAAGGAATTTGAGCTCTCTTTGTTATATTAGCCAGAGCAACCAATAAAGTATTTGTGAACATATTTAAGTAGTCACAAAATAATAGAAAGTTAAAGAGGTTGCAGTGATGAACAAATGAAACATAACAAACTTTTCTGATTTGTTTTCAAACATCGCCGTTTACATTAAATATATAGATATTTTAAAATAACTATATTTAAATAATGATTTGTGAGTAAACAGTTTAATTTTATTCGTTAAGTAGTCCTAACAAATGCCACTCTTGATTTCCAAATTATCATAAGTAATGCCACGAGTGATTTCCAAATTATCGATAAATTCACGACTCACGAAGTGAGCAGTGAATTTATCTAGATAATTTGAAAATCAAGAGTGGCATTTGTTAAGACTATTTAACGAATAAAATTAAGCTGTTTACTCACAAATCATTGTTTTAACTATAGTTATTTTAAAATATTTGTATATTTAATGTAAACAGCGATGTTTGAAAACAAATCGGAAATGTGAGGTTATGTTCATTCTATGCTGCTTGATCATATTATTTATTGCCAAATAAGATCGCAATATTGTAAGAGTGCACCCAAGTGGAGAAATAATGAAACACATCAAACTATATATCATAATCAACATTACTGGTTATTCATTTTTTATCTTTTTTTGTTAGTAAATAACGCAGTAAAATCAAGGAACTTTTATCTTTTCTTTTCATTATTTGGCTATATTCAATGTATTTGTTGGAGAAAAATAATGCTTTGACCTGTTCAGAACATTTAAACAGGAGGAGCTTTCTTTATCACAAAAGCAGGAGCTGATGAAGACACATCGATCAAGAGCGAGGTGAACAACGACTGTCATTTGGTTGTTTATTATAAACCCCACTGGATTTCTTAGGCTTAAAGGACGGACTCTTCGGACTGTGGAAAATCTGGTAGCGTGAATTCTCTAGCCGATCGTTGTTATAAGGATGTACACAAGTATACATGTTTTGAAATAAACAAATGGAGTCTTATTTTAAACTATTTTAATACTAAAGTATAAATTAATTAGAAATCCCTAAGTATTCTAGCCCTAAATACCTAATCTAAGCCTATATTACAAACTACAGTACTTTCTGGGGTTTGAGAGAGTGGGAGTTATGGAAGTTCATAAATCTAAACTCTAATCTACATGGTTTTTAAAAAAGGTTATATCCCTTTTTGAAAATTTAATATCAAAATAGTTAATTGTACTTGATTCACATCATAAATTCCAGAATACATATTAAAAAAAATGGTCGGTGACTTACCCTTCAGCAGTTTACACAAAACAGACAGACACGAGACCCTCACTTCTCAAGTATTATATACTCAATTTGACCTCTAGTTACCCTAACTGTACTCACTAACATTCCAATAAACTAAATGTAGGGATGTTTACAGTTAGCTAAGCAAAACTTTGCTCTGAACTATATCATGTTTAAACTCTATTTCAACAAACTTTGCATGTCTAAACTCTATTTCAAAAGACTTTGCTTGAATAATTAAAATAATCTATAAAACAATTAAAAATCTATATAAAAGACTATGTATTCATAACAGTTGTAAAACAAAATTCATTGAAACGTGATTGGTCATTGATTGATTGGTCGTGGCATAACTTACGAGAAATTGTGAAATTCTGTACATTAGAGTGCGGTTGATTTTCTGTCCCTTTAGAGTAGGTAAACTGACACTACATATATTGACCTCCACTACCAATAGCCAGAGTTCAGATAAAAAAAATCCAATATTGGCGTTCAGTGCATAAGAGTGACAAGTACATTCAGAATCTTCTTGATCACGTGTCAAAAACTTCTTATTCGTCATTTCCCCACTACCCCTACTTCTCGTATATATTACAACACCCCTCCGAGGCATGAGTACCACAAAGTTGACGCGAGAGTGACGCATAAGAAGTGGAAGAAAAGCTTCTAAAAAGAACATGAAACGTCTAAAACGGTAACATCAGCTTAAAAGAAAGAAAGTGGGGGAAGTATAAAAAAATTTCCTTGAGGCAGCAAGACAATAACAGGGAGGTTGCATGACTTTCTCGTTTGAGAAGATTGGAGAGACATCTAGTGCATGCCTTTGGGATGAGGGATTCGGCTTGGTTCTCTTATCACTCAGATATTGAGCTCCTTGTTGCCTCTTGTAAGAAATGCCTTCTGGAAGTATCAGATACCGGGAAAAATGGTATCTGCTTTCATATCGTTGCCTTTTTACTCCACAACAAAACTGTCTACAGGATGTTCTAAAATAACTTTTCGTTAAGGGATTAAGCCTGTTGCTCGTTCCGGTCATAGAGAAACTTCGAATAGAGGGAAAACTGAGTACAGTGACATCTAAAAAATTTCGGTCGTTTACGATGAACTACAATGAGCAAACTACAATGGTAGCGCTGTTTCGTAGTAACAGAATATGTAACTAAATAAAACAAATGCAAGGCACACGGCGTGTTCACTCGGGATTATGAGAAATTAGCCATTTTGTGAATTAAAATGTTTAACTGCTATCCTTTCGTTCTATGCAGACGGTACTGTAAAAATTATATATTATCGAAAGTTAAAATCATTACTTAGATTTTATTTTACTCTAATTTGTAAGTAAATTCAAGCTTATTTACGTTTTTAATGTGAATCTATTTTCAAAGATAAACCTACTAGAAGTGACAAAATTCTAAGATTTGTTAGGTTAGGAAGAGTGATGTTAGTGTACAGCCATTTCTAATAAACATTTTAAAAATATGACTATATAATGGATTTCAGATGTACGACATGGCTAAGGTTCTTTAATAAATATTGTATAAAATACGTATGTAAGAATAAGCGGTAGGTCAATTGTACATATTTATTAAAAGAGCTCATAATGCACCTTCTTAAATTTTAATAAACGAATATAAATTAACATGTTTTATTCATTTCTATTCTTCCCTTCTGTTAAAATTAAAGAAAATATTTAGGTCTGAGAGGCTGGGTACAAATAATTCCATAATTTAAGATGAATTAATATGTTGTTTATTCCTATAAAAGTTCAATTCCATAATTATTCGCCAGATGGTGTTATATAATTATAATTCATAATTATACCACCAAACGGTGGTGAATTTCATATTAGTACCAGAAAATATCGAACAAATTTTAGATGTCGATAGTTGTTTTACACTAGCGCCGCTTGTGGCATGTACGCGAAACGTGTCCACTTTCTTCTTTGGTACTCTGTGGTTCCGGTTTCATGAAATAATTGTTAAAATTCTTCAGACTATTTTCTATGTGGGATATTATATGAATGCGAAACATTGACTCTTATTTTAAGGGGGGAAAGGACATTACGAATATTTGAGAATAAAGTTCTTAGGAAACTTTTTGGACCAAAGAGAGTTGAACAGACAGGTAAATGGAGAAGACTGCATAACAGTGAACTACATGGTCTTTATAGGAAGCCAGATACAATAACATCAGTTAAACCTCGTAGACTGCGATGGACAGGACATGTGGCACGAATGGGGAATGAAAGACGTGCAAGAAAGCTTCTTGTAGGAAAACCAGAGGGAAAATATCCAGTTGGTAGACCAAGAATGAGGTGGAAAAATAATATTAACTATGATTTGAGGGAAGTAGATCACAGGGAATGATTGGAAAACAATGGCTCGGGATAGGGATGTATGGAGAGCGTACGCGACCATTAACCTACGGGTTTGATAATGCCAGTGAGTTAGTTAGTCTTCTTCTTCTTCTTAAAATATAATTTGTAGGATTTTCATTCTGTTTATTTCCAAAATCAGTCCTCGGAGGAAAACGTTTTGGATGTGCATTCACTGTCTATCCATCTCTTGGCTGGTCTTCCACTTGTTCTTCTCCCGTCCATTGGTCTATCTTCTTTAGCTCTTTTTGCAAGTCGGTTTTCTTCCATCCTTTCTATATGACCCTTCCAATATTTTTAGTTAGTATGGTTTATAATTTAGAAATGATTTTGGAATTCTTCCTTCTGGCTTTCTATCAATATGTTATTTCCAGTCGTTCCTATATTTAATTATTCGATCTGTAAGTTTTAAAACATTTAGTTCCTTTCTTATATCTTCATTTATTTTCTTGTCCAGCAGAGTAGGCCTATATTCTGCTGTATTTCTTAAAAGTCTCATCTTAACAGCTTCCTAACTTTGTACTCATCTTTTAGTGATCGTCCAACATTCCGATCCATATATCAATACAGGAACTGCCCTTTTCATACTTCCAACTAATTAACTCACTGATACCTTGTATGAAATGCCTTCTGGAAGTATCGGATACCGGGAAATATGGTATCTGCTTTCATATCGCTGCTTTTCTACTCCACAACAGCACTGTCTACAGGATGTTCTAAAATAACCATTCATTACTTCTAACTAATTATAAAATAAAATAAGTTAAAATATACTTTCTTAGGTAAGATCTGTCGTCCTCAACTTATAAAATATGTATTCTTTATGCCTGTAAGCCTTTCAGAACATCCGTTCAATCTTCAGCAGGTCCTTCTTCGCTACAATATCTAGTATGATGGTATTTAGACCACCGCATTAGGACCAGCAGCATCAACCATCATACTACATATTTTAGCGAAGAAGGACCTGCTGAAGATGGAACGGATGTTCTGAAAGGCCTACAGGCATAAATAATACATATTTTATAAGTTAAGGACGACGGATCTTAGCTAAGAAGGTATATTTTAACTTATTTTATTTTATGACTCTCCACCTCAACGGTTTTAACAATGAACAATGAATTAATTAACTAACTCAGTGGTAATGTTGAGTGATTCCGGGTTATGTGGCCGTGGTCCATAGTTGGTGTTGATACCAGACGTTTCGCCCTCAACTGCGGAGGGCATCTTCAGTGGCGAGTGCTTCTAGGCGTGTTTCCTGGTCGGAAGATCTACTAAGAGTGAGCGCTGTGGACGTAGAGGACGTTGTATTGATACTAGTGGTGGGTGCAGGGTGAGTGGGCGTGGCTCTAGCTGATTGGCTAATGGTCGTCTCCTTGCTGTCACTGGTGTTAATGCATTTATTTTCTAGTGTATGAAACCAGGCCTTAGACAGTTTGATACCTTCCTCTTTTCTGTTAATATTTCCCTTATGCTTGTATATTTCTATAGCCTCTCGGTATAATCTAGGGAAATAGTAGGAAGTTGTGGCTAAGGCCTGGTTTCATACACTAGAAAATAAATGCATTAACACCAGTGACAACAAGGAGACGACCATTAGCCAATCAGCTAGAGCCACGCCCACTCACCCTGCACCCACCACTAGTATCAATACAACGTCCTCTACGTCCACAGCGCTCACTCTTAGTAGATCTTCCGACCAGGAAACACGCCTAGAAGCACTCGCCACTGAAGTTGCCCTCCGCAGTTGAGGGCGAAACGTCTGGTATCAACACCAACTATGGACCACGGCCACATAACCCGGAATCACTCAACATTATGATTACCGGCCGTGAAAGCCTGCATTCAACTAACTCAGTGGTATTATCGTAACCGTAGGTCCATAACCGCATGGATATGAAATCTACTTATATCCATAACACTGGTCAATATGATTTTTGTCTCATGAGTAGCAATAGTTGTACTTAATGTGGTTTTTTTATCGTGTCTTCAAATATGTATTCGGAATTTCTCAATCACTCGCAGTTTTTTTATTTCAATTTCAATTAATTGATTTAAATAATTATTTTTTTAATAAATGTTTTTCCGTCCTTTATTATCTTGGCGCAGTCAGCGATGAGCACGGGGTAACACTTTCGTCAGGAGATTTCAGCTGTGGAAAAGAGATATCAAGGCAAATAAAATCCTAATATGCTGGCCGATTATTGTTGGGCCATCAAGATGGAAGCTCCACAGGCGACATATAGCAGAAAATCGTCATTTTTTATTTTCTAAGTGAGTCCGAATGTTCGAATATTGTGTAGTTATGAATGTAGGAAATATTAAAGTGTTTTAAATTATAATAAATGCCTGTGCTTTTTTTGGTTTTTACGTTTTCTTCGTAGAGACTTTACTTTTACAAATATATGTTCATTATCATCATCTTCTTCTTCTTCTTCACTTCCTGGTTTAGGCAAGAGTTGCCTGTTCCGTCTTCACTAATAGATCTAAGACCATCTCTTCCGAGGACGTCCGACATCTCTTCTTCCTCTTGGAAAATAATGGAAGATTTTATTTGGTCATCTTTCTTCCATTCTTTCTACATGTTCTTTACACTGTATCTTGTTGTTAAATATATTTTCTTTTATAGAGTAGATCTGCAGTTCTTCACGGATATCCTCGTTTCTTATCTGGTCCATTCTAGTGCAGCCTTTTACTCTTCTTAAAAATTTCATCTCGGCTGCTTGGATTTTACTTTCTTGTTTGGTAGTGGTAATCCAAGATTCGCTCCCATACAAAAGGACAGGGACAGCCATTGTTTTATAAAATGTTATTATCAAATATATTAATTGATAAAGAGCACCCCACGCTTCTGGTGGTAAAATAATTTTTTTTGTACATAACTCTAGCTTTATTCTAGATGTGTTGGAGATGATTTCTTTGTTGACCACTTTAATTTTATCCGAAGCGCGTTGGAAATTAAAATTATTTTTCATGTTTTAGTTCGGTTTTCTAATAAAGAGTGTTGTTTTAGTTTTATAAACTATTATTTATCATGTACTAAAAGGTAAGATTGCAACGTAGTATAATGAGAAGTTAGACTTACGATTGTATTTTATTTTGATTTCACACACAAACAGTTGAATAATGTATACTATCTGTGTTGCAATCTTATCTTTTTATTAGATAAAAATCCTAGCCCTACTTATGACTCTCTTTTGTTTTGGTTCCACACTCAAAGAGTTGAATAGTATAATGAGAAGTAAGACTTCTGACTGTCTTTTATCTTCGTTTCACACACAAACAGTTGAATATGTACTATCTGTATCGAAATCTTATCTTTTACTAGATGGCCCGGCGAACTTCGTATCGCCTTCAAATATTTTCACGTTAATTTTTCCGTATGGTTTTGTTGATTGAGACGAATTTATGTTGTCTGCATTCACAGTATCATCCATAAGTGTATCATAAGGATTATATACATTTATTGATGGACTATTTTGAGGAGCTTGCTGATTTCATTATACTTTCGTTTTTTTTCTACGAACTTGTTGGCAGTTTGGATTCTCATCGTCATCAAGAAGTCTCTGTATAGTAATATCATCTTGTGATATATATTGTTCTCCATTTAATTGAGGCATGGAGATTGTTTCTGTAATATTAGGCATATTATTATAACTAACAGACTTACTTACAATTCTGTTATTCCGTTCCTTTAGGACCTTCATATGTTTTTAAATTGACATTCTTCTTAAATGTAAGATTTATGTCACATACGCCTATACCAATTTACGGAAATTCACTTGATATCTTATCATTCATGATCTCTAGAACTAATTCGCCATATTGTTCAATGTCTCTTCTCGGTCCATTTAAATTTAAATTAAGTTGCTGTCTATCAGCCAGATTACATAAAACTAATACTTACACACGATATTAATATTATTATCAATATATTGAAAATAAAATAAACACTGAACACACTTAAATTATGAAATAATCAATATTTGTAATTCAATTGAAATTCGCGGTTCCAGCAAAAAGCACAGCCACTTGGATCTCTCTTTGTTAAATAATAAACCAATTACCTTACCAAATTACCTTACACCGCCATCTGTTAGAATCGTATGGAACTCACAGATAATAATAACTCTTTGTTAAATAATAAACAAATAATTTGCAATACAAAAATAATGCGACTATAAATTTAGTTATAAACTACCCTAAGTCTCAAGTTGGATCAAACTGCACACAGTGTGCAAAAATTTTATTAAAATCGGTTCAGTAGTTTAGGATTCCATCGCGGACAAACAACGTGACACGAAATTTTTATATATTAAGATTACATAAAAATCCTAATAATTGTTCAACTTTTTTTTTAAATATGTTGACAACAACTGTCTTATACCATTTGATTGGTGAGAATAACACCGGAGGGAGAGATAACTTTTTACGACATGAACTTGGTAATATGCGGAGTCTTTATAAAACAAGGTATGAATAATGACCATAGGAAAACAAATGCGTAAATCACGTGATCATTCGTAGGAACAAGAAAAGCACGTTAGGTTGACGTCTCTAGAGGGGTGAGGGGGAGTTAATTCAACCAAACTTGGAGGTTAGCTATCTTCATTACAGCTGGGCTCTCTCCAGCAAGGAAGAGACCACAAATAACCTGCACTGACCTTCCAACCCCAACACTCCCTCGGGTCAGTTTTATCCAAGATATTACAACTCGTATGTTGAATATATATAACTTACTGTTCTCAACAGTCGAAACTTGTTTAATATATTAGCTATGCGGCCCACTCTGTCAATTTGTAACAAAACTCATTTCTTGTTAGCTGCACGTGTGTTAAATGATGCAATCTCTCATAATTATTTAAGTTTCAAGCATTGATTTACGAAAGAGTTGAAATGTATTAGTCTAAAAGGTCGGAATAGGATGAAACGTGTTTCGGAACTACGTCCTTGAATACAAGTCTCTGTCACAAATGTTTCAGTTTCTTTCTACAATAGATGATGGCAGAAGTCTTGCGAGATTATGGATACACAGTTTATGAGGAAGTTCAGGTATGGCCACGAATGGGAGTAACAGACGAATGCATATTATTGCATTTAGACCATTTTGGAGCAGGTGAATAATTTTACATATCTAGGATGCAATATCTCATATGAAGAAGAAAAGGATGTAAATGCAAGAATATCTAAATTTTTAGGAATTTTAGGGTTAATAAATGCTATCTTCAAGCCACAGTTAGTCCAAAAGCATTCAAGATTAAAAGTGTGTAAAACACTGGCTCTTCCAACTCTTTTGTATGGTAGCGAAGTATGGACGTTGAAACAGAAGGATATACAGAGACTTAGATCTGCTGAAATCAGATACCTTCGGAGGACTGCAGGATACACACTACTAGATAAAAAAAAATGAAGACATCTTAGAAGAATTACACATCGAACCTTTAGAAAACAAAATTTTTGATTATAAGTCAAGATGGATGCAACATGTTCATCGAATGGAAGATCACAGGATACCCAAACAAATGTTAAGATATCAACCTGCAGGAAGAAGAAGACCAGGACGTCCACTCAAAAGACTTTTGGATGGTGTTTCTCTTGAGGCCGAAACAAATCAACAAATGGCCTAAATTCGTGAATGTTCGATGATGATGGTGGTGCATTTAGACCATCTTCTAAAATTGGTATGATATTAGATACCACAGTCCGTTTTGAGACTTATAGAGGACAACCTGAGGAAGTTGACTCTGAAACGAAAGTCGCATAAGAGCCAACAGTTGACTATTACAAAGATAAATATCAATTAGATTTTAAAATATATATATACAGTCAATATGCCCATTTCACCAATTAAATGTTTTAAAATGGTCAACAAGTTACCACAGCCAAGCTGTCATTCTCAAGACCAGATATTGACTGAAGACAATTTTTTTTATTTATTTATTTATTATCATTTTGTCTTCAGTCAATATCTGGTCTTGAGAATGACAGCTTGGCTGTGGAAACTTGTTGACCATTTTAAAACATTAATTGGTGAAATGGGCATATTGACTGTATATATATTTTAATATTTTATCACCAAGAAGATCACTTGTGTATTAAATCAATTATATAGTATAACTGTCACCGTCCTATGAAACGCTGGAGGGAAAATTTTCTATAGCATCGTAACAGGCCTTGGCCTAATACTTGGAAGGAAGAAGAAGAATAACTGTCACAAGATTGATGATTGCGGGAAGAGATACTATACCAGGATTCTTAGCTAAATTTTGGAATTTCTTAGATTTTGACAGAGTGTATCTTTCTAAAATTGCCATTGCTGCCATTAGAGGATCAATTTCAATTTTAAGAAACCATCTTTACAAATATATTGACTTAGGCTTTCACGGCCGGAGTTATTATGATGAACTTGTAGAAGATTTCCGAGCTAATGTATTCACGTAGACTTTCACCGCCGGAGTTGCTATGATGATCTTGAAGAAGATTTCCAGGCTGTAGGCCGTGGTCGTGAGGCTTGTAGTTCCCCGACGTTTCGCCAGAGACTGCGTCTGACATCCTCAAGGGTTGTCTTAAGACTGGCTACTCTGTCCGCTGTCCGTCCTATTTATACGTTCACCGCGATGTGTTCGTAAGTTGTATCTGGCTTCTGATTGGTCACCGTTAGGGACTTCCATTGCAGATATAACGTACAGTCGACTAGACCATCAAACAGCAATCTCATTGGAGCAATGGAAGTCACTAACGCTGACCAATCAGAAGGTAGATACAACTTACGAACACATCGCGGTGAACGTATAAATAGGACGGACAGCGGACAGAATAGCCAGTCTCAAGACAACACTTGAGGATGCCAGACGCAGTCTCTGGCGAAACGACGGGAAACTACAAGCCTCACGACCGCGGCCAACAGCCCGGAAATCTTCTACTAGATCATCATCTTTATAAAATTTCTACTTTATAGTTCAATTACAAATAAACAATTTTAAATGTATTTACAAAATGTATTTCATCAATTTCAAAAAATAATTGTCGTACCACTTTATCCTTGTGGCAATCCTCTAATGAGGAAAGTTTTATATAATACTAACTGACCCGGCGAACGTCGTATCGCCTTTAAATATTTTTACGATCATTTTTCCGATGTTTTAATAGTTATCTGCTATTCGGGGCGGAAACAAATCCAATAAATCAAAGATCATAAAAATCGGTTCAGCCGTTCTTGAGTTATAAATAGTGTAACTAATCCGACTTTGTTTTATATATAATAATAATAATAATAATAATAATAATAATAATAATAATAATAATAATGCTTTATTTTAGCTGACAGAGTTAAGGCCATAAGGCCTTCTCTTCCACTCAACCAGCGAATAGTAAAATTATACAAAAATTACGTACATATTACAATTTTAAGATATTAAAATACAGAATAAACAAAATACAAAGATGATGTGATCTAATACTAGCTAATACTAACAAAAACATAGAATATAATAAAATTTAAATTATGTAAAATAAAGTAAGTAGCTTCCTAGATGACTATTAATGGAATGCTCTATATGGTTGTTATGCAGTTAATGTTTTCATTGTGTCGAGCTTAAGATATCAGTTAATTTGGATTTAAATAATGATAGCGATTGACAGTCCCTGACATGACTGGGAAGTGAGTTCCATGCTCTAGTCATAGATATTGTGTAAGATTCAGAGTATAGACAGGTCCTGTGTTGTGGTATCAAAAGTAAAGAAGAGTCTTGTGATCTTGTTCCTAATTGTGATGAGCCGATAATTTTGAAAACGTGTTGTTAAATAACTTGGTAAGTATGTGTGGAGAATTTGGAATAGTAAGGTATGTGAATGTAAAGTTCTTCTGTCATTTAGGCGTAGCCATGATAAGGCCTGAAATGAAGGAGACACGTGGTCATAACGACGGAGATTGAAGATAAATCGAATGCACGCATTATGAGCACGCTGTAGTCTGTCAGACAGATCAGTTGTCAGATTAGTCAGTAATAGTCGCAGTAGTCGAAGTGTGGCATTATAAGAGTCTGTACAAGTATTTGTTTTAATTTTGTAGGAAGGAAGTTTTTAAAACTATTTAGGGAGTGAAGAATTGAGAACACTTTCTTGCAGGTATTATTCACCTGGATATATATATATATTAAAGTCCCGGCCACGCGTTGCTGTGGCTAAGGTATACGTTAAATTATGTTGTAGTAATCTAAGTGAGAAATCTAAATCAGAAAGTTTTTGTTTTACACAATTTTTTAGTTCTGGTACGTTAACTACACCCGGTATAAATATGGGTGGTGGTTTATGTGGAAGTGGTTTTGTTGATTGAGATGAATTTATGTTGTCTGCATTCACAGTATCATCCATAAGTGTATCATAAGGATTATATACATTTATTGATGGAATATTTTGAGGAGGCTTGCTGATTTCATTATACAACCCTTGAGGATGCCGGACGCAGTCTCTGGCGAAACATCGGGGAACTACAAGCTTCAAGACCACGGCCAACAGCCCGGAAATCTTCTACAAGATCACGACTGTAATTGGTTGTAAAACAAAATTAATTGAAGCATGATAGGTCATGGGTAAAATAGTCGGTGATAATCAGTTAATTGTTGGCGCTGATCAAAAATGTTTTTACCATAATTCTAGTTAGAATCACTGATGTTCAGTTGTTTTCATTCTTGCTCCTACAGATGTCTCTAGTAAGTGTAGAAGGAATTTGTCAGCTTCTGCAATATAATGTAATCCACTTCTCCGTGTTGTGAAATGTAAAGAATTTCTAAAGAAGTTAATGTAGCGGATAATCAGGAAATACAATCTCTGACGTAATTGCGAAATAAATTGCCGCTTTTAAGTTTCCTCTTTGTAGCGGCAAGTTATTCTGAGTTTGATTTCCGACTCGCTCGTGAATCAATAAGCTTTTGCCATTTCTGAAGTCGTCGCCGCTATCCATTCATTTGCACTCGATAAATTCAGAGTCATAAAAACCTTCATTTGTTCTTTTCTCGATCCAAATCAAACAAAGTGAAATCAAATCTGATTATATGCGTTTCGACACGTATTGATCCGTTTAGTTTTAATGCGAGAGAATGTTTCCAGGTTGGCCGGCATGAAATATTATCAAATTGTAAAATATATTAATTATTGAAGTTATCGGAAATGCGTGCTATTATGCATTACAGGGACTTTTTAACGTCCCAACTCCTTTCAAAAAACGTTAAACTGAAAATATATAAAACTATTATTCTACCAGTTATATTATATGGATTCGAAACATGGACTCTTTCTTTACGGGAGAAAAGGAGATTACGAGAATTTGAGAATGAAGTTTTTCCTTAGCCTTAATCGACCTACGGCGTTTTTCCGAGGCATGATGTTTGGACAAAAAAAAACAATGGAGAACAACTAAAACCTAGTTTTCAAGGCATTTATTTAGGAACAAAATTAGACCATTCAGACGATCCATCTATAGTAATCCTGCCCGAGGGCAGGTCTTTCATTGCAATCATAGTATTTTCATGCTATTCTTTGCTGCTTTACTAGGAAATTGTAGGTGTGGTAGCTTCCCGTTGCTTTCCACACCGTTGAAGGATGATGATTATGAGATGTTAATGGTAAGGATAATGATGATGTTGATGATAGCCATATGATTTCGGGGACCGTTTGGGCCTTAAAGGTTTCCTGACACTTGTCTTACAGGTGAGGGAAAACTCCGAGAAAAACCTCACCCAGAAAAACTGCTCCTACCGGGGATCGAACCCGAGCCCGCTGCGTGACAAGGCAGCACGCTACCTCGAGACCACAGCGGTGGACATTCAGACGATAATACAGTGGAAATTATAAATAGAATCGCACAAACAAAACAAGCAATAAATGATTTGAACTCTGTTTGGTGTAGCAAGGAAATTACAAAAAATACAAAATTAAAAATATATCAAACCATAATTCAATGCATTTTAACATATGGTGCTGAAGTTTGGCAAGTTCCTAGCGGGGAAATGAAAAGAATTTCAAGTACAGAAATGGATGTTTTAAGAAGATCAGTTGCAAAATCTAGAATGGCAGCACCACATTAGGACCAGCAGCATCATATCATATATTGTAGCGAAGAAGGATCTACTGAAGATGGAACGGATGTTTTGAAAGGCCTACAGGCATAAAGAAATACATATTTTATAAGTTCAGGACGACGGATCTTACCTAAGAAGATATATTTTAACTTATTTTATTTTATGACTTTCCACCTCAACGGTTTTAACAATTAATGTTACTAGTATTGATCTCTGTCTCAGGATAGGGTTGTATGGAGAGCTTATGTCCGCGCGGCCATGAACCTACGGGTTCGACAGTTCCAGTGAGTAAGTAAAGTAAGTAAGTAAGTATCTTCAAGGATGCTGATCTTGTTGTTGTTATACTCTCTGTGTAGTACTGACAGAGTTATCGATTCCATCGAACTTATGACCTGTTTCTAGCATGTGTTTGCCAAAACTTGATTTTTCATCGTTATTAATAAAATTTATGAAATGTTCAGAATATCTTGTGTTGGACTGTTTTGCCTATGCAAAGGTCATTCACCAATAATTAATTAAATATAATGATTAAAAATGATAACTAATTAAAACATGTCTTATTAATTAAATATAAATAAAACTCAGTTTTATTTGATTTTCATATTTATTATATAATTCAGTGACAGCTGTTTCGGTACACTGTACCTTCTTCAGACATGTTAAATTATGAATTGTGTTCCAACTGATCTAAGCAACAATACAACAATAATTTATTTACATTTTTAAATTTAACAAAGGCGATTCATTCAAATCAAGTTGAGAATTTAACAGTTTGTTGCTACTTTTCAATTTATTTATTTCTACTGCCTCCAAAAGGTCCAACTTCTTACCCTTATCACAAACATGTAAAATTTCAAAATTTGGATCGAATCAATGATTAAATTTGAATAGGTTGTTAGCATATTTTGAATATTCTAAATTTCTGTTATATGCTCTCATGTGTTCCTTTATCCGAGAGATAAAAGGTTTACCAGTTTGTCCTATATAGACATTATCACATGTGCCACACTTCAATTTATATACACCTGATAATTTTTATTTTTTTTATTTTGGTTTTATTGTTTTTTATTATATTTTGTAAAGTTTTATTAGTTTTGAATGCTACATTAATGTTCAACTTTTTAAAATGATATTTTATTTTAAAGTGGGCCTATGTATGACATTATGACATATTTCTTTATGTTTTCTTTGGGTAAAGGAAAAAATTTGTTAATTGCTTTTTTGTAATGAATTTTCTTAATTAAATATTCTATAATTTTAGGGTCATAGTTATTATTATTAATAAAACATGTTTTAATCATCTGACGAAGTTTTAGTAGTGGATGACTGATATAATAGTTACTTTTTTAACATTTCATTCCATCGGAATTCCCTAAAAAATTGTTCTCCTTATTTGATTCCATTTCGTGAAGCAAAGCGTGCTTTTTAATTTATTACAGCGTATATTCGATTTGATTTAACTCTGTAGCTTATTTCTCAGAAAGTTGGTAACAAGCCAGTGCGTTGAATCTTGTTTCTCAGGTTTTTGCTATCGCGCATCAGATTCTGGGAGCACATGTCTGAAATGTCTTGTTTATAACCTACCATGTTCTTCTATTCACCACACTGCGTTGTGCGGTACAAGTTACATCTCTGAGCTTTCCATAAGTTCTCCTTACATGGAATATGTCCGGTATGTTGGGGGGGGGGGAGAGATGGAATTAAACAGAGTTGGTGACTTGAACTAAAGTTTTTGGAGAGGGAATGGCCTACACTAATTACGTGCGTAGACCATAACTCTCCCATCTTGTGCTTTTACGAAAAGAGCATTGCGTAATGTAGGAACAGGTCATAGCACTTCAAACCTCACTGTTTATTAGCGTTCCAATAACACTGAAATTAGTAATTTATAGAGTATTTCATATTCATTCATAGTGTTCTGCTCAAGAGCAGGTCTTTCACTGCAAAATCAGCATTCTCCACTCTTTCCTTAACTCAGCTTTCCTTTTTATATCTGAATACAAACCATTTATTTTTAATATTATCTATCATCTGATGCCTTTTTCTGCCTCTTTCTTTCCGTTGACCATTCCTTCTAGGGCATCCTTCAGCAGGCAGTTTCTTCTCATCCAGTGGCCATTCCAATTTCTTTTCCTCTTCTTTATGAGTTCCAGCATTGTTCTTCTTTCACCCACTCTGTCTAGCACATCTTTATTTCTTACTTTGTCTTACATTCATCTCCATATCCACATCTCAAAAGCTTCCAGTCGCTTTTCCTCATTCCGTCGTAATGTCCAAGTCTTTGCACCATAAAATGCTACAAGATCCAAAATTTCCTTTTTATATCTGAATACAAACCATTTATTTTTAATATTATCTATCATCTGATGTCTTTTTCTGCCTCTTTCTTTCCGTTGACCATTCCTTCTAGGGCAACCTTCAGCAGACAGTTTCTTCTCATCCAGTGGCCAATCCAATTTCTTTTCCTCTTCTTTATGAGTTCCAGCATTGTTCTTCTTTCACCCACTCTGTCTAGCACATCTTTATTTCTTACTTTGTCTGTCCATTTTATACGTTACATTCATCTCCATATCCACATCTCAAAAGCTTCCAGTCGCTTTTCCTCATTCCGTCGTAATGTCCAAGTCTTTGCACCATAAAATGCTACAAGATCCAAAATTTCATCATCTTCTAATATTAGAAAGGGATGGAAGATCAATTAAAGCATTACTGGCAATTTTAAGCAATGGATGACTTCACATAAAGCACTTCACTAGCCTCTTCCGTAATTCTTTTACCAAAGATCCGCAGAAAATGCTTCTCTTCTTGTCGAAAGCTTCGTTTGCTATTGCTATCCTCTGATTTACTTCTTGACCGCAGTTCATGTTACTACTGATAGTGTAATTCAAGTATTTGAAGCTCTCCACTTGCTCAATGGCCTCATCTTTAATCCTCATGTTTATCTTCCTTGGTTTCTTTCCTATAATCATAACCTTCGTCTTATTTATATTTATCTTCATCCCATAATCCTCGCACTTATCATTTAGCTCCATCAGCATGTTCCTCAGTGTCATTGAATCTTCTGCTAGCAAAGCCATATCATCAGCAAACCTTATGCACTTTATTCTTCTTCCTCCCATGTTTACGCCTCCCGTATTGCTGAAGCAGTTCTTCTTAGGTCTTCCAGGTAGAAGTTGAAAAGAGTAGGTGATAGAGGACATCCTTGCCTTATCCCTATTACGGAATTTTTAAAAATACATTATTTAAGTAAAAAATGCATCGAAATAAAAAACATTCTTGTGTGGAATATTATATCAGTCATATGTCCATCTCCACTGTTTCGGCACGCAGTTACTGGGTCTATCGATTCCGTGATGATCCTTTCACAGACATCTCTGTTGATGTCGTTGATAACACGTTGAATTTCTTCCGTAAGTTGGAGAAGTTTGTGGTTTCTTCACATAGACTTTAGACTTCACATAAACCTATAATAAATAATAGTTTAAAAAACTAAAACAACACACTTTATTAGAAAACCGAATTAAAAAAATAAAAATAATTTTAATTTCCAACACGCTTGGGATAAAATTAAAGTGGTCAACAAAAAATCATCTCCAACACATCTAGAATAAAACTAGAGTTATCTACAAAAAATAATTTTACCATCAAAAGCTTTTTATGGTTTTTACGTTTTCTTCTTACAGACTTTACTTTTACCAATTATCTGTTTATTATCAAATATATTAATTGATATAGAGCACCTCACGCTATTGATCGTAAAATTATTATTTTTGTAGATAACTCTAGTTTTATCCTATATGTGTTGGAGATGATTGTTTTTGTTGACGGCTTTAATTTTATCCCAAGCGCGTTGGAAATTAAAATTATTTTTCATTTTTTAGTTCGGTTTTCTAACAAAGCGTGTTGTTTTAGTTTTTTAAACTATTATTCATTTTTTTAATTTTTAGTTTAATTGATTGTCATAAACCGGAATTCCATGAAAATTTAATTGCTTAACACTCTTCTAAAAAGAATCCTCAGGGCCGGTTTGTACCAGCGACCTATGGATTACTGAAAATATATAACACTACAGTTCACCGCTCTACCAACTGAGCTCTTAAAACGATTGACTAAAAAGTCGGTAAGTCCGCAACCTATTATACCGTTTTTTTTTTTTTGATTTACTGATGATTCTGACCAGGATTTTAGAAAAAAATGAAAGTATTGTATTGTCATTGGTCCTTTACAAGTATACGAAGTTTTAAGTCGAGCCAATGTTTTTAAGTGGGTGAAAATCGTGTTCAAAGATTCCGTTACATATATACAGGTCAAGCTAATATAAAGCGTGTAAAAAGCTCACATGGAGTATCGCCGCAAAATATGGGAAGCCATTCCAAGTCACCACGAATTGAGATCACAGACTTCATGAACTGAGTAACTGCCTGCAGAGACAGTGGAGGTGGACATATACTTACTTACTCACTGGTACTATCGAACCCGTAGGTTCATGGCCGCGCGGATATAAGCTCTCCATACATCCCTATCTTGACCTAATGCTTGGAGAGGTGGACATATGTCTGATATAATTTCCCGCACTTAAATGGGAGTGTATGTAGATGAAAATTTAAAAAAAGTTACTTCGATGTATTTCTTACTTAATTATTGTATTTTAAAAAACTGCGTAATATATGAAAGATCCTTTATTTTATGTTATTCAAATAGCTTTACCAACATTTCTAGTTGTAGCCAATATTCGAGCGTAGATAGGACATAGTTATTTATATGACAAGTGTGTATAAATTACACTTTTAATTTATTGTAAGCCCATGTTTTCCCTTTACAGAGATTTAGGCGCTCTCCCCCTCCAGGGAAGAATCTGAACCATACTAATTTAGTTACACTTGTTTTCGTATAGATGCCATTTGAGTGGTCCGTGGTCAGCGTTCCGCCTCATACTGACATCTAGGAAACCAAAGTAGTACTAGGAGGGGGCAATTCGGTAAATTTTGCTTAGAGGCCTTTTCATTAAGGTTTGAGGAATTTTTACGAACCTGAAAATCTTCAGACTCGGGACCCACAGCTTAAAGTTCCTCCCGGAGGACTTGATCCTTGGATAATAATAATAATAATAATAATAATAATAATAATAATAATAATAATAATAATAGGTAGCGTGTTGTCTTGTCACGCAGCTGGCCCGGGTTCGATCCCCAGTCGAGACAGTTTTTCTGGCTGAGGTTTTTATCGTGGTTTTCCTCACCTGTAAGACAAATGTCAGGAAACCTTTAAGGCCCAAACGGTCCCCGAAATCATATGGCCATCGCAATCATCATCATTCATATTCATCTTAGATTAAGCTTAGGATTAGGGACCCTCCTGGCGCACCACTATCACCATCATCATCACCCATCATATCACCGGGGCAACGTAACCCGTCTTCCAGGCGCCCCAACCTCAGAAGTGGGTTACAAGTACGCCATGCCAGGAGAGAACACCAGGAATGTCGAAAGACAACCTGGGCATTTGATAAAACAAAATAAATAAATAATAGTGGAATGCAGGCTTTCATGGCCGGAATCATAATATTAAAGATTTCTGGCCCTGCGGCTGTGGTCTGTAACGTCATGTATGGAAGATTCTTGTAATATAACCAGTGGAAAAATGCCCAATTCGTAGACCATGAATGAGGTGGGAGAATAGCAATAAACGTGATTTGAGGTAAGTAGATTATACATGGGATGATTGGAAAAGATTAGCTCAGTATAATAATAATAATAATAATAATAATAATAATAATAATAATAATGATTTATTTTAGCTGGCAGAGTTAAGGCCTTAAGGCCTTCTCTTCCATTCAACCAGCGAATAGTAAAATTATACAAAAATTACGTACATATTACAATTTTAAGATATTATTAAAATACAAACTAAACAAAATACAATGATGTTATCTAATACTAGCTAATGCTAACAAAAACATAGAATATAATAAAATTAAAATGATATAAAATAAAGTAAGTAGCTTCCTACATGATTATTATTGAAATGCTCTATATAGTTGTCAGGCAGTTAATGTTTTCATTGTGTCGAACTTAAGATATCAGTTAATTTGGATTTATAGGGATGTGTGGAGAGCTTATGTCCGCGATGCCATGAACCAACAGGTTCGATAGTACCAGAACAAATTCAGAAGCTATGTTCTTGCGAAATTAGCAGAAACAGTAGCAGTTTGATTAAAGCGATTAATTTCCTGATTTTGGAATTATGTTCCCTCGTAAGGGAAGTTGGAACAATATAAACAGTTGAAGTAATTTCACATTAACAACAAACACTGTGACGTCTCGACACATAACCGCTGCAAATAGAAGAGCACGAGACACTACGAAACATCTATTAAAACGGTACAACACGTTGAAGCTGCTTTTAATTTGCATGCTCTCTACTGTGACGACATCAAAGTGCTGTGAAGTGACGTAAATTGAATTCTCTAAAGTAGCAGAGCAGGTGATTGAAAAAGTTTGCTTTGCGTCCACATCACATTCAAGTTGGTAAGCTTGTCTGAGAAGACATTCATCATGCTATTTAAGAGTTGGCCCATTATGTAAGACGGCTGTTGTACTTTTGAGTGCAAAGTTTTGTGAATGTTCCCTCCAAGTCTTATACGTGTTCCCTGTTGTTTCTCACTAGTTAATTACTTTACCAAGTGCCGTGTGCAACCGCGCGGTTCTTATTCATGATTGTTGCTAAAAGTAGTAATCATTCCTGTAGACATGCCACATTTTTACGTAATTATATTTTGTATTCCCGACTCAAAATCTAATCTGAATCATTCATTATTTAAGGATATAGCTGTAAATTACAAGATATTTAAATAATATACCCTAATATAACAATTTATTATCATCATTATCATTACCTTTACTATTATCATTAACATAATTTTTATCATCATTATCATTTTCATCGTCATCATCATTTTCATCGTCATTTTCAACACCTTCATCTTAACTTTATTATTATTATTATTATTATTATTATTATTATTATTATTATTATTATTATTATTATTATTATTATTATTATTATTATTATTATTATTATTGTCCACCGCTGTCTCGAGGTCTCGTGGTAGCGTGCTGCCTTGTCACGCAAAGGGTCCGGGTTCGATTCCCGGTTGGGACTGGCTCCTGGGTTAGGTTTTATCGGGGTTTTTCGTCAACTGTAAGACAAATGTCAGGATGCTTAGAACCCTACGGTCCCCGAAAATCATCCGGTCATCATCATTATCATCAACATCCTTCACCGGTGTGGAAAGCAACGGGAAGCTACCACACCTATAATTCCCTAGTAAGCTACAAAGCATAGCATGAAAATGCTATGATTGCAGTGAAAGACCATTCCTCAGGCATAATTACTACGGATGGATGGATTATTATTATTTATTATTATTATTGTTGTTATTACACTTAACACAAAAACTTATGTAGATGGAAATGTATTTCTTGAGGAGAGCAGCAAGAAGTTCAAAATTATAAAAAATAAGAAATACTGTCATACGAGAAAAAAATGAATATTACATATCCAATAGTAGATTTTATAAGCAATTAAATTGGTATGGCCATGTGCGACGAATGCAAGAAGAAAGGTTGCCCAGGAAAACATTGGAATGGTGTCCTCCTGGAAGAAGAAGGAAAGAAAGGCCTCGAAACTCGGGGATGCTAGAAATAAGAAATGGAATAAGAACAAGAGGACTGGAGGACATGGAGTGGATGGATAGAGACGAGTGGAGAAGGAAAATAAAACCAGGCACAGAAAGATGCGTAAACATTAAAAATCTGTACATAAATAATTTATTATTATTATTATTATTATTATTATTATTATTATTATTATTATTATTATTATTATTATTATAAAACTAAAAGGTGCTAAGCAAACAAGTTACGTATTAACAGCGTAGTGTAGTGGTTAAGGCACTGCACCACAAGCCGGAAGGTCGAGGGTTCAAGTCCCGGTGGGTCAGGATTTCTAAACTGACCCAAACCTTCTGGCGACACTATGGGCCTGATGTCGACTCAGCCTATAGCGGAAATGAGTACCAGACGCTTGTTCTGGAGGTAAAGGCGATCGTCACGCAGGGTTGACAACCCGGCTGACATCAAGTGCTGATTGTCCAGAAAAAGTGGGAGCCTTAACCTCCTACTATCTCAAGGGCCTCCCGAGGCCTGTAGTGGTATTAAAAAAAATTACAGACCTAACAGGAGGAAAGATTTTGGAGGGTCGAACAAGTGATGGGGAGACCAGCTCACTTGAGGCGGAAGGCCTAATTCTTTATAATATTTTATGACGTCTACTTAACTCATGCCCCAAATGCGAGTCAATAACCCATCACATTTCAATGAATTTTGATTTACAACCAATCACAGTTGTTTTTCACCTCGATTTTATCAATTTAATTTTATCACTTTAAAATCAAGTTCCTCCTTTTTAACATTCTTAATAGGCCATATCATTATTTTGCAGTGACTTCATGTGGCTAGCAGATTGTATATACATAGTGCACGAATGTTTAGGAGATAGTGCTTGTGGGATATAATACAAAGATATTTGTAGCAATTGATTATACTAAAAAAAAAAAAACACTGTTTGCACTTTCTTAAACTATTATTTCCCAGGAATTTACGTTCATGAAAAATATAATTTACATCATAGGACATCAGAAATTAATATTAATAACCTATAATGTTGGTTATAAGTTTCTCCACTAGGGTGCATTCTTACAATATTGCGATCCTTTGGCAATAAATAATGTGATAAACAAATGAAGCATGACAATCGTTTCTCATTTGTTTTCAAACATCGCTGTTTACATTGAATATATACATATTTTAAAATAACTATATTTAAATAATGATTTGTGAGTAAACAGCTTAATTTTATTCGTTATATAGACCTAACAAATGCCACTCTTGATTTCCAAATTATCTAGACTATTTAACTCATGCCCCAAATGGGAGTCAATGACCAATCACGTTTCAATGATTTCTGTTTTACAACCAATCAGAGTCGTATTTCACCAAATATTTATCAGTGTTATAATTACCATATTAAAGAAAGCTCCTCCTTACAATATTGCGTTCCTTTGGCAATAAATAGTATGATCTGGTTGCAGTGATAAACAAAAGAAGCAGTAGAAGCGTACCTATCGTTTCTCATTTGTTTTCAAACATCGCCGTTTACATTAAATATATAAATATTTTAAAATAACTATAGTTAAATAATGATTTGTGAGTAAACAGCTTAATTTTATTCGTTAAATAGTCCTAACAAATGCCACTCTTTATTTCCAAATTCTCTAGATAAATTCACTCCTCACTTCGTGAGTCGTGAATTTATCGATAATTTGGAAATCACTCGTGGCATTACTTATGATAAATTCACTCCTTTAATTCATCGATTGCACTGGTCAATATGATTTTTGTCTCATGAGGACCAATAGTTGTACTTAATGCAGTTTTTATCGTGTTTTCAAATATGTATTCGGAATTTCTCCATTACTCACATTTCTTTTTATTTCAATTTCAATTAATGGATTTAAATAATTATTTTTTAAATAAACGTTTTTTCGTCCATTTGTCCATTGTAAAATAACACGGGAAACACTTTCATCAGGAAATTTCAGCTATGGAAAAGAGATATCAAGGCAAATTGAATTCTAATATGCTGGCCGATTATTGTTGGACCATCAAGAGGGATGCTCAACAGGCGAAATATAGCAGAAAATCGTCATTTCTTACTTTCTAGGTGAGTCCGAATGTTCGAATATTGTTTAGTTACGAATGTAGAAAATATTAATGTGTTTGAAATTATAATTCCTGTCTCTCGGAAACCTTGCGTGATGGGGAAAAACTGATATCATATTGTATTCAGGAGAAAAAATACTATCAGAATCACATATTTTTCTTTCTGAGACAAAAGAAAGTTTCTTTTTTTGTTGCTCAGTGTAATTTAGAAATCATTCACGGCATTACTTATAATAAAAAATAGGGTGACTTTCTTATAGGGTGTTGTAGCGTTTATAAAATACAATTCCGCTTGAACGGTTTTTACAAAGTTTTACATTCATGATAAGATATTCTCGGCAGCTTGTTGTTAACAATTCTTCATTTAAATGTGCTGATGTTTATGCACACACAATGGCGTCGTAACGTCTAACTAAATTACAATATGTTTCCCTTGGGACGACCTAAATGTCTATCATTATGTCTGACTTTATTGGTGTAGGAGCTCATATCCCCCTAGCCTGTATCTTCCCTACTTCAACCGTTAACAATAATTTACACCCTCCGTCCTCCATATATTGTAAATTATGTTTATGAAAAGAAGTTTGTTTACAGTTTAAACTTTGTGCCAAGTAGCTGCAGGTCGGTTGTTATAAAATATATTTATCGTGATAACTTACCGTTATTCCTGAAAAGGCAACAGAGCTATATGCTATGTGATAAGGCCGTTTTACGAAAACTAATGGTCGCCCAGCGGTCGATATTCGACCACAATTCTTTTTTCTTTTTTTTTTACGTTTGTCACGTCATTATTAGAGATCCGTGAAATTCGCGAATCGCGATAACACGAAATTATCTAATTTCGTAATTTTCTTGTACCATTTCTTAACTCTTGTTCCCATAACCTCAAAAATAGCATTTATGAATCGCGAAATAACACCGACATTTAAAATTTTTAACGAATTCCGGAGATTTTTTGTTCTATTCGCGAAATTTTCATATGCATTTTTAAACACTGTTTTTCTGATTCCATCTTCTTTTTAACTGCCATATCTGCTTCCTCAATGCACTGTTACTTACTTACTTACTCACTGGCACTATCGAATCCGTAGGTTCATGGCCGCGCGGACATAAGCTCTCCATAAATCCCTATCCTGAGCCAATGCTTTCCAATCATTCCCTGTATAATCTACTTCCCTCAAATCATAGTTAGTGTTGTTCTCCCGCCTCATTCTTGGTCTACCAACTGGGCGTTTTCCCTCTGGCTTTCCTACAAGAAGCTTCCATGCACGTCTTTCATTCCCCATACGCGCAACATGTCCTGCCCATCGCAGTCTACGAGACTTAACTGTTCTTATTATATCTGGCTTCCTATACAGACCATGTAGTTCGTTGTTATGTAGTCTTCTCCATTCACCTGTCTGTTCATCTCTCTTTGGTCCAAAAATGTTCCTAAGTACTTTATTCTCAAATACTAGTAACCTCCTTTCCTCCCTTAAAGTAAGAGTCCATGTTTCGCACCCATATAATATAACTGGTAGAATAATAGTTTTATATATTTTCAGCTTAACGTTTTTTGAAAGGAGTTGGGACATGAAAGTCTCTGCAATGCATAATAGCACGCATTTCCAGAATTGAGCCTATGTTTAATAAGAAAAATGGTTGCAACACAGTTCACAACATAGAGGTAATATATTCTTCCTTCAATTGCTCAAATATGGGGTCTCTATAGATTTTAAGATCTATGGCCAATATGAATTCCAAGAAACGCGAATTATATTAACGTCTAATATAAGTTTTTTCACCCTAAATTTTTGCAGACATAATTATCAATTTTATATCAATCATTATTAAATAATGGTATGTTAAAATCTGAAGAAAACATTTTACGTATAAGCAGTAATCTGACAATAATGCAGGCACTGCCAAATTTGAATACGCAAACAATGGACCATGAGTAATTATATCATATTGATAAATATTATTCCCAATTTAATTAAAACTACTGGATATATCATTCTTACTGGATTTAATATACTAAACTAGCCACCGCTGTGGGCTGCCTTTTGACAAAGAGGGCCCGGGTTTGATTCCCGATCGAGACAGCCTCCTGGGTGAGGTTTTTTTTCGGAGTTTTCCTCACTGTAAGATAAATGTCAGGAAGCTTAGGGACCAACGGTTTCCGAAAATCATCCAGCCATCATCATCTTTATCATTATCATCCTTCATCGGTGTGGAAAGCAACGGGAAGCTACCACGACTGCAATTCCCTAGTAAAACTGCAAAGCGTACCATGAAAATACTGTGATTGCAGTGAAAGACCTGCCCTCAGACAGAATCACTATGGATGGATACCTACGACGCAAGTTTTGATACACACGCCCCGTAAAACCTGGTGTGTACTCAATAATTTCTGCTGCAGCCAGAATTCGTGCTAAAAGATCTTCCTCTGACTCGACAGGTGTATATAACCGGACAAAACCGTTCCAGTGGTAAGGGACAGTCTACCCCACGCCTGTTAAAAAGTTCTCACTAAATTGAGACACCTCCTTTCAGCCCTACGTCGGTAAGCTGACAAGGTAAGACACTGCAGCACACTTGTCATTGTGTTATTTCATTGGGAGTTCACCTGTATGCGGGTAGGAAGATAGGACCGTCTCTTCACACCTAGTGAGCACTTATTAATGGCCCTAGACTACCTGCAGACTGGAAGATATCCCCTAGAACATCGTTTCCCAATCTGTGGTTCGCGAACCCCCCAGGGAGTTCGTCTAATATTTCAAGGGGTTCGCCAAAACGTTTCCGTAATGGCGGGTCTACTATGGTTTCCTTCATTATGCAGCATTGTTATAATATAATAATAATAATAATATAATAATAATAATAATAATAATATAATAATAATAATAATATTATTATTATTATTATTATTATTATTATTATTATTATTATTATTATTATTATTATTATTATTATTATTATTATTATTATTATTATTATTGAAAGACGTGCCTGGAAACTTCTTGTAGGAAAGCCAGAAGGAAAACGCCCAGTTGGTAGACCAAGAATGAGGTGGGAGAACAACATTAACTATGATTTGAGGGAAGTAGATTATACAGGGAATGATTGGAAAGCATTAGCTCAGGATAGGGATGTATGGAGAGCTTATGTCCGCGCGGCCATGAACCTACGAGTTCGATAGTGCCAGTAAGTAAGTAAGTATTATTATTATTATTATTATTATTATTATTATTATTATTATTTATTTATTATGGAAATTCAACAAAAACTTAGAACAAAAACTTATGTCGATGGAAATGGATTTCTTGTGGAGAGCAGCAAAATGATCAAAATTAGACAAAATAAATACTGTCATAAGAGAAAAAATGAATATTGGTTATTCAATAGTAGATTATATACAGTATAAGCAATTGAATTGGTATGGGCACGTACGACGAATGCAAGAAGAAAGATTACCCAGAAAAACATTGGAATGGTGTCCACCTGGAAGAACGAGGAGAGGAAGACCTCGAAACACGTGGATGCAGGAAATAAGAACTGGAATGAGAGCAAGAGGACTGGAGGACATGGATTGGATGGAGAGAGACGAGTGGAGAAAAAACATAAAACTTTAGGCACAGAAAGATGTGTAGACATTAAAATTCTCTATATAAATAAATAAAATTATTATTATTATTTTCAAATTATATTAACCTTAATGCCCCGTGTTGCAAATTTGTAACATACGGATATTATCACATTATTTCCACAATAAATTAATATTTACATCGAATGCCTGATTTACACTTATGTAAAAACGTTATGAATGCATTTGATTTAGCTACAACTAGGCCTACGCGTTGTGCAACTTTTAAGACGTAACTAGAGTAACTTTAGGTTTTAACTGTTTAGGGTTAAGTTAATTTAAGGTTATTAAACCTTTTGCTTGGAATTAAATGTTATGCAAGTCTACTGTATGTATATTTAAAAGTCAGTGGTTCATCCAACTCAGATCGTTGTGGAAGGCTGGGAACCGCTGTCCTAGAAGACTGAAAAGGACATGTAGGCACTCCTATTTCTGAAAGAAACAGGTTGCTGGCCTAGTATAACGAGGACAAAAATAATATCATTATGTAGGCCTAATCAACAGAGATAAACTTTTAAATGTCGGTTACATGAAAACTTCCTATTAAGACGTATTTATAACAGAAATGGTAGTTTAAGAGCATTTGTCGTTGGCTGTTCGGTTCGCCCTATGTCATTTGTCAGAGGTGACGGAACTTGTCATCAACAATGGCCGTTATTGCGGGTTCTGGTCGCTATTGTTGGCAAGATTTATACCCGCCAGCTGACTCAAATGAGTGGCGTCATAAATAAAGCCCCTCCTGTAGAGTGGGAAATGAAAAATATTGTAAAACTCCAGCCATTCTAACACCACCAACGAAATAATTGCGAAAACCTCTTGATACAAAGTTCTCTTTTCTGTTGCAACACGTGTCTGCCACCGAGAAGCCAAAAACATAAATATTTTCTTTTTTACTAGCTTTTTCGTGAGCAGCTTAAAAATTGAATTAGTACCGGTAAAGTAAATATTTTGAAAATGTATTTACTAAAGATTTTTTAAACATACTGTGTACTTTAGAATACAATTATTGAAAGTTATTAGATTTATTTTAGATTTATATTTATTTATTTAGCCTGGTGGAGTTAAGGCCATGTGGCCTTCTCTTCCACTCACCAGGGCAAACATATATTACATCAGAATATAACAATCACAATGAACTCTAATATTAAATACTAAATAAAAATTTGATCAAAAAGATAATATCTATTATATTACGATCTATAATGCAACTAGTTAATGTTAGTTAAAATTAAGACTAAAACTAATAATAAAATGTATACAAGCAAGACATTTTAAATTGTCCCTGTCTAATGTTTATAAAAAAACAAAGAAAAATAATGAGATGTAGAAAACTAATTTTACGTTTGTACAATATTTAAAACAAAACAAAAGAAAATTTGTTAATCTTAATATTATTTTCATAGATAATTAAATGTATTAATTGTTAAAAGAATACTATCAGCGAGGTGTATAAGTTAGTTTGTTATTAAATAATTCTTTAATTTGTTTTTGAAGGATGTTATAGTTTGACAGTCTCTGACATAGGGCGGAAGGGAATTCCATGTTTTGGTAAGTGAGACCGTAAAAGATAATGAATAATATACAGTGTGATGAGGAGTGATATAAAGGACAATGTGCTGATGGGATCGAGTGTCAAGATTATGTGTATCGGATAGTCTGATGAAGCGGCGTGATAAATAATTAGGCGATGATGTGTGAAGGATTTTATAGAGAAGGGATTATCAACTGCGTAGAATTTTAGAGGCTTTCGTCTACCTATACAGTCAATTAGGTGGCATTGTTCACATTTTTGTGGTCACATAGCTTGCAGAGGCACTGGTTTGATGCGAGGTGGAACCTTTTTTGGGTATTATTTCTGTATGATGAAAGTTAAAAATTGAATTGTAGTGTTGGTAGGTGCCGTCGTCCTCAACTTTCTTAAAATATTGTATATAAATTAACTGGAGCTCTTTCGGAAGTTATCTTCCATCTTCTGTAGGTTGACTTTCCGCTCTTTGTGTTGTGTGTACGGTGATGTTTACTCCAACTGTTTATAGCAGCAACTGACTTGTTTTTGACGATCTCGTATAATGGGTTTGACTGGGGTGCGTTCTCATTGAGAAGTGAGGTGTTGTTTGTTTCCTTTATAATTTCGAGGTCTTCAAAATATATTTATCCTAGCTGGAATGTTTTCTCGGTGGATTATCGTGAGAATGTTTTCAATTGTGTTCATTCGATGACCTGCGTTAATGAGATGTTTAGCATAGCTTGATTTATTACCAGCGTGTATGAAATCTTTTAGGTGTTCTTTATATCCTGTATTGAAATTTCTGCTTGTCCTGCCTATATAAAATTTATTACAATCTTTACATGTTAGTTTGTAGACTCCCTTGTTGTTGAATTTCTTGTGTTCTTCTATGACATTGTATATTATGTTGTTTAATTTGTTTCCTGTTTTATAAGCTATGTTAATGATTTTATTTATTTTTTTCAAAGTTCTGACTATATATTATGTAGTGGAATCCATGTGTGGGGGTCCTCGTGAACACGTGTCTCAGGGAGAAGTTCGGTTCCTTCCATTCCTCAGTAGGCCTATTCATCGCTGGGGTCAGGAAGAATCCTCTCTATAAAACTACATAAAATCAGATACCCAATATCGCAAAGTTTGACACTTTTTAAGTCACGATTATAGACAACAATTAGCCTGCTTGTTAGACAATTATTTTCCCAATAATTAAATTCAGTCTGTGTCATTTATAGTATTTTTGTCATTTTTTATATTATTGATTAGTGCGTTTCATTTTGTAAAGCAAAAAAAAAATGTATATATTTTGCAGACTTTGCTATCGTCCCGAGTCTCAGTGATGTTATATATATATTGGGACAGGGATTATTGTAATGCCCCAATGTTGGGTGGCAATATGTGATAGGATTATAGGTCAATCCCAGTTTGTTTGGACAATAAAGTATTTGGTGGGCGCCGGATTTATAAAGGACTTCCCCGGTTCACTGGAAAATTTGGGTACTCGGTTTGCTCAGGTTTAAATATCGGTAGGCATGCGTTCTTATTCAGGCCATAAGATTTCGGGGACCGTTTAGGCCTTAACGTTTTCCTGACATTTTTCTTACAGATAAAAATCTCACCCAGAATAACTGCCCCGACCGGGGATCGAACCCGGGCCCGCTGCCTCGAGACCACAGCGGTGGACAAATATATATATATATATATATATATATATATGTAAGTTATATAAAGATGATACAACCTATGGAATCAAAATACCAAACATCAATCGAATTAATATTCGTGAAAAGGTAATCCAATATTTCCCAACCATTTTTTCCTATAAAATATGGAGTGAAGATGTTGAAAAGTGCATTGAAACCATTGCATTAACACTTTTTTTAGTGATTTCTCTGTTCCCTCGCTACGTGTTAAAAATATGTCTTTATTTCCTGAGGCACAAGACTGGAGAGGTAGCATTGATGTAGTTCTGGCGGATACCAGGGTATTACATTATGCAAAACGACGCTAGAAAGAGATGGCGTGCTTTAACTTTTGTGTGGGAATAGATCGTACAAGTAAAAGGGAGATCTGGCAACAGTGTGCCTCACAAAACTGATTTTTCTCTCTCCAGGTATACTTCCATTAATATTTAAACCATTTTAAATAATTAATTGGTCAGCTTTATTTTACCATTATTTTCTCTGGTATTTAATTTTTTAGTTGAGCATGCAATCAAATATTACTGGATATAGATGGCGCACATCTGAATGTTATTACGTAGTAACTTGTTAAGCTTGGAATCAAAAGTTCAACTAAACTTTTTTTTTTTAATTTCAGGCAAGAAATTAATACAAAGAAAACTAAAGTGATGCCCTTTGTGAGAAATACCCTATACCTAGCAAAATTGTTTTGGATCATTAAATTTAGAACGAGTAAAATGAATTTAATTATTTGGATTACACAACACAGGAATTAGGGACAAATGCCATATTCAAGACATAACCAAATTTATTATAGATAGAAAATATTGGAAGGGTCATATAGAAAGAATGGGGAAAAAAAAAACTGCTTGCAAAAAGAGCTAAAGAAGATAGACCAATGGACGGGAGAAGAACAAGAGGGAGACCAGCCAAGAGATGGACAGACAGTGAATGCACATCCAATACGTCTTCCTCCGAGGAGTGATTTTGGAAATAAACAGGATGAAAATCCTACAAATTAAGTTTAAGAAGAAGGAGGATTGTAATTTAACATAAGATGAAGCTGATATATTAAAGACAATCACAAATTTCACAAAAACAACGGGGATAATTAACAGTATAATGAAACCATTTTTAGTACAAAAGAACACAAGGTTACGGCTTTGTAAGGTTCTCTCTAGATAAGCATTAAAATATGGGAGTGAAGCATGGACAATACGAAGAGAAAAAGATGAAAACCGAATAACAGCAGAAGAGATGCGATTTATGCGCCGTACAGCAGACTATACAAAGTGGGACCCTAAAAGAAAAGAGGAAATTATGGAAGAGTTGGATGTAGAACCCATTCTCCACTATATACAAAGCTACCAGAACAACCGGAAAGTCTATCTTCAATGAATGCCATCTCACAAAATTCCAAAAACTATGCTTCGTTACTGCCCCCAAGGCAAAATATAGCTGGAACGTCTAAAAAAGCACTGGATGGAAAATTCCTCTTTGAGACCGTAACAGGCCCATGGCCTAATACATACATGGATGGTGATGATGATGATGATGATAAAATTTCAGGAGAGCGATTTAAAGTTTAGAAAAGTTCGTCACGAAGAAATTGCGCAAACTAAGCAAATTCCTCAGCAAGTCTAAATTATGGTCCGAGTTGTTAATAAGAATTCCACCAATTAGAGTTATATAAAAATAGGTCATCATCATCATCTGCATTCATGGATTAGGTTTGTTGACCCGTTCCGACTTCAACCCATCTCTTTCTAGGTCTGCCCACATCTCGGGTGCCTTTAGGTTTGTATTTTGTTATTTGTTTTGGGTATCTATCTTCATTCATTCTGTCTATGTTTTGCTTCCATTTTTGTCTATATGTATCTATTTTATCAGTTATTGCAAATATTTCAAGTTCCTGTCTTATTTCTGTGTTTTTGATTCTGTCTTCCTTAGTACACCCTTTAACAGATCTCAAAAATTTCATTTCTACCGCCGTTATCCTACTTAGATCTTGTTTTTTATGTATCCAGGCTTCTGAACCATAGAGCAGTTCCGGTACTGCCAACATATTATAAATTTCAATTGGGTCTCTCTTGTTGTTTTGTTATTTAGTGATCGTTTTATCGTACCGCATATTCCCTGGAATTTTGCTATTTTATTATTTATATCATTATCATAATTAAATGAAATGTCACATCCTAGATAATTGAGATGGTTCATCTGTTCTTCTATGATTTTGTTTCCTATTACTAATAGGTATTTAGTTTAATTATTAAAAATTAGAGAAGAATGGTTTCTTTCTCTATAAGTGAGGTATGAATCCATTAGCATAATCGAGTTTATTTTTCCTCTATAAGAGCACATTTTAGTGTATTTTGCACAAGATTTTTTTTTATATTCTGAGAAATTGTTTAATTATATTGGGTGCAAAGTGAAAATAATTAAAATTAGTCTATCTACAACTACAATGGCTTAAGGCGGCCCAATGTTGGGCCATAATCTCCCCTTTGTTACCAGTTACTAGAGCAAGTTAATTTACTTATGCTTATTTTCCTAGAGATGTCATGAATGGCATGAGGGTAGCATACTGACTCAATGTGACATCCAGTAGGCAACTAAGATATTACTAGGATGATGGTAAGGTAAAGTGATCCCACTACAGGCCAGGAGACCCTTGCGGTAGCAGAAGGTTAATAATAATAATATAATAATAATAATATAATTGCGCACAATCGTGCAAAATTAATTAGTTGTCGTATTGCGCTAATGACATTGTCACTTTGGAACACAATTCCAGATGATATCTTGTACACTTTAGTCCGCACAGTTTACATCTGCAACTGTCTTCGATTTGATGTTAAGTGACATTCACACACACTTTGTGGACTGCATCTGGTGCCTTAGTTCCTTGTTTGGTCCACACCAGCTCCTATCTATCATGGCAGGCGTACCGTAGAATTCTTCAGGTATGGCATCCCGCTTCTGTCTTCTCTCTTGCATCTGTTCGTAAGCTTTAGTGGATGGCAGGAAGTAGCTCATTCTGAGGTCTTCCAGGAAGAACTGTTCTCTTGCTAGTACAAAGACCAGTCTCGAGTAGCAGAAGGTTAAGGCTCCCACTTTTTCTAGGCAATCGGCACTTGATGTCAGTCGAGTTGTCAGCCCTGCGTGACGGCCGCCTTTACTCCCAGAACAAGCGTCTGGTACTCATTTCCGTTAGAGGCTGAGTCGACGCCAGGGTCATATTGCCACCAGAAGGTTTGAGTCAGTTTAAAAATTCTGACCCCGCCGGGACTCGAACCCTCCACCTTCAGGTTTGTAGCGTATTGCCGTAACCATCTACGCTTATGACAAATATGTTGATTTTAGGTTATTTCCAGCTTACCTTTTCACTTTATTTTAAGGCATTTTTCACATTTTTGGGGGGGGGGGGAAATCAACATATATGTTTCTCTCAGGTAATTATTCACATACTGGAAACAAAATGCATGTTTTTGCGTTTTTTATTTGAATTTATGTTGGTGCCATGGTGGTATAAAATTCCTAGCCCTTCTTCCTTCAGGAACTTCACTTTTTACTTTTCTTTTATGAATTGTGGAGAGCTTATATTCGGGCGGCCATGAACCTACGGGTTCGATAGTTCCAGTGAGTTAGTTAAAATAAAATAAGAATGATCACGTGATCGTTAAATTCCAAATGACTGTTTTTAGGGAAGAAGTAATTTCAGATGTTCGTATTTAGAAACGCTTACTTCTTGCAGGTTACAAAAAAAAAGGGAGATATCAGGAAAGTTTTTCTGTGATGGATTTAGTAGTGAGTTTTTACGAGATGCTCTGTGGTTGTCAGTGTGATTGACGATCACGCGCAGTTAACTTAATGTCCCCGCGAGTAATAGCAATTATCTGTAGCCTGGGAAACCACCATACACCCCATTAAACGTTTACGCCCGTACATTAAGAGGACCACAGCTTTCTCATCTTTATGCAATATGTTTTTTACATCTTTTCAGTCAATTCCGAAGAAATTGAGGTTATTATCTTACTTACTCACTGGCACTATCGAACCCGTAGGTTCATGGCCGCGCGGGCATAAGCTCTCCATAAATCCCTATCCTGAGCTAATGTTTTCCAATCATTCCCTGTATAATCTACTTCCCTCAAATCATAGTTAATGTTGTTCTCCCACCTCATTCTTGGTCTACTAACAGGGCGTTTTCCCTCCGGCTTTCCTACAAGAAGCTTCCATGCACGTCTTCACATTCCCCATACGCGCAACATGTCCTGCCCATCGCAGTCTACGAGACTCAACTGTTCTTATTATATCTGGCTTCCTATAAAGACCATGTAGTTCATTGTTATGAAGTCTTCTCCATTCACCTGTCTGTTCATCTCTCTTTGCTCCAAAAATTTTCCTAAGAACTTTATTCTCAAAAACTCGTAATCTCCCTTAAATTAAGAGTCCATGTAATTCTATCTAATAGTGCTATCTAATATATTGACTTCTCTTCGTATATTCTCACTTTGCCTTTGATCCATTATTGTATAGCCAGCCACACTCGTCAGAAACCTCATTTTCTGACGTTTCTATTCTTCGTTCCTGGTTTTTGGTTAAGACCCAATGTTCCAGTCCGTACAGCAGCGTTGGAACAGTCATTGTTTTACAAAAATTTAAAAATGTCTCCTTTCTAGTTCTTTTGAGACTTCGTTTTATGGTGCCACACATATAATTAAATTTATTTATTTTGTTTTCAACGTCTTCACTTTTTCTATATGATACATTGTATCCCATGTAATTACAATTGCTCACATGTTCTATTATTTTATTCTCTAATTGAATTTTTACTCTTAGTGGCTCATTCTGTCGAAAATTTAAAACTTTTGTCTTTAGAGTAGATATTTTCAAGTTGTATGTTTCACATATTTTACTTAATTTGTAAATTGCCCGTTGTAAGCCATCTTCTGTCTCAGACATCACAACCTGATCGTTTGCAAAAAGTAAATTATCATAAGTAATGCCACGAGTGATTTCCAAATTATCGATAAATTCACGACTCACGAAGTGAGGAGTGAATTTATCTAGAGAATTTGGAAATCAAGAGTGGCATTTGTTAGGACTATTTAACGAATAAAATTAAGCTGTTTACTCACAAATCATTATTTAACTATAGTTATTTTAAAATATTTATATATTTAATGTAAACGGCGATGTTTGAAAACAAATGAGAAACAATAGGTACGCTTCTATTGCTTCTTTTGTTTATCACTGCAACCAGATCATACTATTTATTGCCAAAGGAACGCAATATTGTAAGGAGGAGCTTTCTTTAATATGGTAATTATAACACTGATAAATATTTCGTGAAACACGACTCTGATTGGTTGTAAAACAGAAATCATTGAAATGTGATTGGTCATTGACTCCCATTTGGGGCATGAGTTAAATAGTCATAAATAATGCCACGAGTGATTTCCACATTTATCCAGATAATTTGTAAATCAAGAGTGGCATTTGTTAGGACTATTTAACGAATAAAATTAAGCTTTTTACTCACAAATCATTATTTAACTATAGTTATTTTAAAATATTTATATAATTAATGTAAACAGCGATGTTTGAAAACAAATGAGAAACGATAGGTACGCTTCATCTGCTTCTTTTGTTTGTCACTGCAACCAGATCATATTATTTATTGTCAAAGGAACGCAATATTGTAAGAATGCTCTCTAGTGGAGAAAAAATGAAACACATCAAACTGTATATTAATTAATTTCTGATGTCGTATGATGTAAATATGACAATTATATTTTTCTGGATTATTACCTGGGAAAAAATACATTTAAGAAAGTGCAAACAGTGGTTTCTTTTTTTGGTGGTATAATCAATTGCTACACATGTTTTTATATTAACTGCTGCAAGCGCTATGTGTTGACATCTATGCACTATATATACAATCTGGTAGCCGTATTTCTTATAGGCTCAGTCACTGCAAAATAATGGTCAGACCTGTTCAGAATATTAAAAAGGAGGAGCTTTCTTTAATATGGTAAATATAACACTGATAAATATTTCGTGAAACACGACTCTGATTGGTTGTAAAACAGAAATCATTGAAACGTGATTGGTCATTGACTCCCATTTGGGGCATGAGTTAAATAGTCTAATAAAATATTGTTAATTTTAAAATGTTCAGTTAAAACAAGGAAATAATATTAATAACTGAAAATCAAGTGTCTGTAATTTTTAATGAAAAGGAATACTTTGCAAAAAAAATAGTCGTGTAAGCTGACATTTGATATTTCAATGAAGAAATAATTAAAATGAGTTTTTTTCTGTGTAAATTAATTATGTTCATACAGCAGTCGTGAAATTTAATATTGAAAGAAGGAGAATAATGAAGTTCTCTATAAAACTTTCTTTTTTATTTTCAAAAGTACACTAAACATTAAAAGGAATCCAGAGATTCGTATTTTCATATCCCGTTATAATTAACTTCTAACACAAAATCCATATTTTAATTTATTCGCGCAGAATTATTTTAACAATTCCGTAAATGAAACGTACAACAAAACAATACATTTTTAAGAAGGTCTGCACGAAGGTCTAAATTAGACAGGGTCAGAAACAGTATCATCGTAAGTAATGCCACGAGTGATTTCCAATTTATCTAGAGAATTTGGAAATCAAGAGTGACATTTGTTAGGACTATTTAACGAATAAAATTAAGCTGTTTACTCACAAATCATTATTTAACTATAGCTATTTTAAAATATTTATATATTTAACACATATAAACACAAGACAGGACACACACCCAGACCCAAGGTGGAGATTTAAAATCCCCTACCCCGCCGGGAATCGAACCCCGGTCGCCGGAGTGGAAAGTGATCCTCGTCAAAACAAAATCATGTGACCTGTTCGCTTTTCATTGGTTATGGACACCGATGTACGTTGTAGAAGCAATATCCTTCCGCCATTCGCGCCACAATTACTATCACTTTTGACAGGGAGATGACGACACAGCAACAGAAGATTCGATACTTTCCGCCATTTTGTTTCATGAGAATCAACTGAAGCATGACTCAAATGCATCACTCATATGTAATAAGCTATTTTAAGTTATAATTATTGATTCGGTATATTTTAGAATAGTTTATATGTTTTGAATATCATTTTCATTCACGAAGAATAACAAGTATATTCAGAGCACATGTTTTTAATTTAATGAAGGGAACTACTTATTCGCGTATTTAGTGCTTCTACAACGTACGTCGGTGTCCATAACCAATGGAAAACGAGCAGGTCACATGGTTTTGTTTTGACGAGGCTAACTTTAAGAGCGAACAGGATACAGCCACATGCAGTCACTGCAAAATAATGCTATGTCCTGTTCAGAGAGTTAAAAAGGAGGAGCTTGATTTTACAGTAATAAAATTAAACTGATAAAATCGAGGTGAAAAACGACTGTGATTGATTGTAAATAAAAAATCATTGAAATGTAATTGGTTATTGACTCCAATTTGGGGCATGAGTTAAATAGTCCGAGAAAAATAAACTTTAAGGAAAGAATTACATTATTTGTGGGAAATACATAATTACAATGATTTGGACATGTGAACACGATGAATAAAGATAGATAGTGTCAGTGAGTTAGTCATGACTATTTAACTCATGCCCCAAATGGGAGTTAATGACCAATCACATTTAAATGAATTTTGATTTACAACCAATCACAGTCGTTCTTCACCTCGACTTTATCAATTTAATTTTATCACCTAAAAATCAAACTCCTCTTTTTTTAACATTCTGAATAGGTCATAGCACTATTTTTCAGTGAGTGACTCTCTAAGAAATACGTTAAATATAACAATATATATCTTAATATATAAAAATTTCGTGTCGCGTTGTTTGTCCGCGATGGAATCCTAAACTACTGAACCGATTTTAATAAAATTTTGCACACTGTGTGCAGTTTGATCCAACTTGATATTTAGGGTTGTTTATAACTGAATTTATAGTCGCATTATTTTTTTTGTAAATTATTTGTTTATTATTATCTGTGAGTTCCATACGATTCTAACAGATGGCAGTGTAATTATCTGTGAGTTCCATACGATTCTAACAGATGGCAGTGTAATTATCTGTGAGTTCCATACGACTCTAACAGATGGCGGTGTAAGGTAATTGGTTTATTATTTAACAAAGAGAGATCCATATGGATGTGCTTTTTGTTGCAACCGCGAATTTCAATTGAATTACAAATATTGATTATTTCATAATTTAAGTGTGCTCAGTGTTTATTTTATTTTCAATATTATTAATTTCGTGTGTAAGTATTAGTTTCAAGTAATCTGGCTGAAACACAGCAACTTAATTTAAATTTTTAACGTATACCTTTAACTACAGCAAGGTGTGGCCGATACTTCTAGTATGTGTATATATATATATATATAGTTCACGAATGTAACCAGAAATGCTTGTTTGCACTTCCTTAAACGTATTATTCCCCAGGAATTTACGTTCCAGAATAATATATTACGATGCAAGGTTGGGAAGTGGTATTTACAAAACCGAGCGATAGAGAGATTTTTTAATTCCGAGATTCTGTAAAACACTTCACAAACGTGCGTTGTACATTATTTTTTGCGCGATGGTGTTTTAAAAATAATAAATGTTAATAAAATAGTATCTTTGTTCGAAATATTTGCGTTCATTATAAACAACTGACTATCGTTAACAGTGTGGGCAATGTTTATTAGTTGGAATTACAGGAAGCTGTGACACCGATCTAGTCATAAAATGGTGGCAAGTACGCATTTATTGTGTTATATTGTTTCAAATAAAGTTCAGTTCATTTAAAATTCAGTGACTTGTGGTAGGAGGAGTCAAAATGTTATGTTATTTATTCGAGGAAAGGCCATGTCAAGAAGAGTTTTTGTTTATGTGTTTGTGTATTTTACACTGTGTTTTATGAGGAATGACACTGAAGATAAGGGAGATGGTGGAACTCTGTACCGACACGTCTTAAAACAGAATAGTAGTTAATTATAATATTTGAGCTGCCTTCAAAAAGTATTGGGTAAACAATATATCTTATAAGAGAATTAGAAACAATTATGCAATTATGGAATGCAGGCTTTCACGGCCGGTAAACGTAATATTAAACGATTCCGGACTATGTGGCCGTGGTCTATAACTGGTATTTATTACAGACATTTCTCCCTTAACTGCGGAGGGCGTCTTCAGTGTCGAATGCTTCTAGGTGATGTCACAGTCGAGTCTACGACAAGGTAACATCACCTAGAAGCACTCACCACTGAAGATGCCCTCCGCAGTTGAGGGAGAAACGTCTGGAAGAAACACCAATTATAGACCACGGCCACCCGGAATCCTTTAACCCTTAAATTAAAAATGTATCCTGTTGGATACATTGATTTAATGTATTTAATATAGTTTTTAGATCAACAGAAAAACAAACGAGTAGAAATTACTTAAATTTGTGTCAAATTACGCAATAATGTATAATAATAACACAGCTTTATATGAATTTATTTTCCTTGCGGTCCGGAACATTTAAGTAACTGGCACGAGAAAATATTGTATTGGAAATTTAAGTGTTAACATAATGATGTAATTAGTTTCGACCTAATCCCTTGGTATTGACGCACCCTAATTCTATCTTAGCTAAGTGGGGGTTACGATTCCCACTTTTAATAAACCACGCATCTACTACCATTTGTGGGGGTTACGAAACCCAAAACCACGCTAACTGCTACCATTTGTGCTGGCAAGAAATCCTAAACCACGCTCAGCGTAACACTTGTCCGGGATCGGGCTTCGTAATTTGCTGTATTTATTAATGTGGTCCAGATATTCAAAGAAGTTATCTGTAAGAAAGCAGCCTGCCTCGGGCCCATGAAAGGCAGCTATTAATTCATCTATCTTTCCCTGATGAACATATATACATATATAGATACAGCTTATTAAAAGCATACAGTGAGTGATTTTAGTATAGGAGAGTGAAGAACGACTTATACTTGAATAATAACAGAGGGGCGTTGCTTAAAAAAGATAACCTTTTAATATAAACAGTTGGTTTTAAATAAAACAATAAATTAATAACAAAAGATGATTCTTGATCAAACGACCAAGCATAGCTGTAAAAATAACTGAATAAATAACATACCATACATAATACCACACTCACACACGTGTCCAAGCTTTAGGAATCACTTCTTCCGTACATTGCTGCAAAATCAAAATACGAGGGCGGATCGGAAAGTAACGCACAATAATTTTTTTTAAAGTTTAATAGTAAAAAAAAAAGGAAAAAAATCACAAATGAACTTACATCTTTTACCTACTTTTCCACATAGTCACCAACTTTCTCAACACATTTTTCCCATCGTGTTACCAGTTTCAATATGCCCTGTTCGTAGAAGTCCGTTTGGTTGGAGTGTAGCCATCTGCGCACTGCTGATTTCACTTCCACATCTGTCTCAAAGCGTTTGCCGGCCAGGAATTTCTTCACGGCAGCAAACAGATGAAAGTCCGATGGTGCAAGATCCGGACTGTATGGTGGATGCTGGAGCACCTCCCAACCAAATTCGGCGATTTTCTGACGAACGACAGCAGCAACATGGGGGCGAGCATTGTCATGAAAAAGGTTTAACGTTAATGTTGTGACGTTTGTCACGAATGGCACGACGCAACTTCACCAAAGTTTTAATGTAGGCCGCAGCATTCACAGTGGTCGCGTGTTCAGCAAAGTTCACCAATAAAACACCATGCATATCCCAGAACACTGTCACAAGCACTTTCCTGGCAGATTGAGTCACTTTGAATGTTTTCTTTACTGGGGAACCAGCATGTTTCCACTCCATTGATGCCTGCTTTGTTTCGGGCGTGTAGTGGTACGCCCACGACTCATCACCTGTGACGATTCCTTCCAGAAAGTCATGTCCTTGTGCGGTGTACCGCGTTAAGTGGTCCAAGCTTGCCATCATTCGCTGGCCCTTGTGGTCGTCTGTCAGGTTCTTAGGCACCCAGCGAGCACTAACTTTACGGAATTTCAAATTTTCATGAACAATATCGTACACCGCACCATAGGTAATGTTGAACTTCTGCGATAAGGCTCGCAGTTGCACACGCCGGTCGTTCAGAATTGCCGCCTCAATGCCTCTGACATTCTGCGGGATTGCTGCTGTTGTCGGCCGGCCGGAGCGTGGCGAATCACTAAGGTTCACGCGTCCCTCTTGGAAGAATGTGCACCACCTGGAGACATTGCTACGGTCCATACAATCATCCCCATACACGCCACGCATGTCCCTGTGAATTTCACTGGGTTTATGCCCTTTGGCCCACAAAAATCGAACAACACTTCTCTGTTCCTCACAGGTGGACGACTGTAGCATGCGCGCCATCTTTGTTGCATAGTTCAAGCTTCTCTCGCAAGAGGTGCACCTGAGAAAAAAATACCATCAGTAGTGAAAACTTCAAACTATATCTCTGTGAAATTTCAACATTCTAGCTGCAATACCAAGGCAGAAAAAAAATATTGTGCGATACTTTCCGATCCGCCCTCGTACGTAATCTAGTCCTGTCGAAAAGGTGTCGTCAGATTTAACTTTCGCATCCGACGACGGACGAATCGCTATCAACAGTATTATAGCCTCATTATGATGGTTGTCCAGCAGCTCGCGTTGTTTCCCCGCAGCTGTTATAAATAATTAAATACAAATAGCCTATGTCGACTAGACTAAGAATGAGGTGGGAGAATAACATTAATTATGATTTGAGGGAAGTAGATTATACGGGAAATGATTGGAAAGCATTAGCTCAGGAAAGGGATGTATGGTGAGCTTATGCCCGCGCGGCCATGTACCTGCGGGTTCGATAGTGCCAGTGAGTAAGTAAATAAGTAAGATGTCGACTACCGCCACTACAGTCAGATTCAACCCAGGAAGTTACTGAAATAGGGAACTGGATTGCCATTTGAACAGTATTTCCTCGAGAGAAATCCTTAAATAAAACTGAAGTATGCAACACAGCAGGTACACAGTTGTAAGTTGTAGCCGTCCAAGCCACCCCCTCTTAAAGAAAAAAAAAACAGTTACCACTTGTCACTGAGCTCGTGCGGACCTGTACTCTCCTGTGTGAAAGTGTCGACTCTCATATTTACTATAAAACTAGTTTTCATGCCGTAAAAGAAAAACAATGTTTTCTTAAATGTATAGTACATAGATTTGCAAACCTTCCCCCTCCTCTCCTCCCCAAACGAACTAATACCGTTTATTATGAGTTTGGTAACTTCTACCCCCTGTACGTAGGGGGACACTGGCGTATTCCGTACGGTCTGTAGTAACTTCCTGGGGTTGAATTAGAGGGTATAATATTTCTGCATGTTAACCATTGTCAAGCATTGTCGCACGGCACCCGCTTTTATATAAACGGACAACCATCATAGTGAGGCGATAATAACACATGTTTTCTGAACATACGTACTATGGAGGAATTTTCAAATTAATGCTGGAATCTGGTGCAGAATCTAGCGACTAATAATGTACACCACCACCCCACCTAACTCCGAAATTGAAAAACATACTATTAAATTAATCAATTAAAAATGTAACCACACCGGGTATTGAGCCTGGCTTGCTATTCAGAAAGCAGGCATAGGCCTACTACTAATTGATTCAGCGCGGCGGATATTTCTTAAAATAACAATCACCAACAACAAGCATTAAGCCCAATGGCCTGTTCCGATCTCATTATAGGTCGAATTGGTCCTTCTATCTCTTCAATGGTCTTCCCAACAATCTTCTCCCTTTTGGTTTATAATTATACATTCTTCTTGGTATGCGCTGTTCATTCATTCGTAACACGTGCTGAAGGTAAGCATTTTTATAGTAATTTATTCTTTCTTTAAAAATGAGTTCTGTTCTTGTATCTTCCCTTTTCTTTTTATCGGTTCTTTGGTATCCTGCTATTGCTCTCAACATCTTCATTTCTGCAGCCTCTATTTGTTTACTATCTGCCTTTGTTAATGTCCAGGTTTCACATCCATAAATAAGAGATGGAACTGCCAATACTTTGTAAAATTTTAAAATAGTTTTTCTAGTTTTATTCAATAAAGCACGTTTAATTGTGCCACATAGATAATTGAATCGTTGTATTTTAGTGTGTTTATCTAAATTTCTACCATTACATAATTGACATCCCAAATAATTAAAATTCTGAACTTGGTCTATAATTACATTGTTTATCACTATTTTTGTTCTTATTGCACTATTTTTGTTCTAGATGTAGATATTCTTAAATTGTATTTTAGAGAGATATTATTTAAAGTATAAAGCAATTGTTGTAAAGCATTTTCTGATGCTGTTCCTTAAAATATAAAAATGGAACCATTGCCCAGAACAAGGAAATCGTGTAAGAATTGTCAAAAGTGCAGAATAGAATATTTCTCTCATATTAAGTTTTAATATGCATTAACACTAGAATAATTTTAGCTTTGTGCTAGAAGCAGTTTATTGGAATTACTTGCGCTCCACGTTTTCCTCATTACTGGAATTGCCATCCAGAGAGACTCGGTGACTCCTGTGTTTGTTGGAATGCAAGGTGTTTCATTCTACAACCTTCTTACTGAAACCTCATTCCGATTATTGCGTCAGTTCGCTTATTATACAAATTGATTCTTAATTAACTCCACAAATCTACGTTCGACTTCCAAATATTAAATTAGTATTTATTATTATTTTTTTATTGCGGATGATCCCATGTAGGACTACGCAAAGTACTTAGAGGCGTTTCCTTTGAGCCCAAATTTGTTTCATTCTTTTGCTATGAGCTTGTTTTCTATCATCTGTCCAAGTTCTTCCAGTTTTTTCTTCGGTTTGTCCTCTTGGTCAACTTGCCACTTATTCACCTTAATTCTAAATATATCTCTGTTTGGGATATCTTCTTTAGTAATTCCTGCCAATTTTAAGTCATTTTTGACTTCATCAATCTACTTCATAGTATCCATTGGAGCTTTACTTCTATTTTCGTAGAATTCCATTGTCTGTTTTGTAAGCCTATTTGAGTTCATTCGTTTAATATGGCCATAAAATTTTAACTATTATTATTATTATTATTATTATTATTATTATTATTATTATTATTACTATTATTATTATTACTATTATTATTATTATTATTACTATTATTATTATTATTATTATTACTATTATTACTATTATTATTATTATTATTATTATTATTATTATTACTATTATTATTATTATTACTATTTTATTATTATTATTATTATTACTATTATTATCATTATTACATTCTTATTATTATTATTATTACTATTATTATTATTATTATATTATTATTACTATTATTATTATCATTATTACTATTATTATATATATTATTATTACTATTATTATTATTACTATTTATTATTATTACTACTATTATTATTATTATTATTATTATTATTATTATTATTATTATTATTAACACACGTGATTATCATATTTTCATTACTATTATTAAAATCTGTCTAGTGTATCGTAAGTAATGCCACGAGTGATTTTCAATTTATCTACAGAATTTGGAAATCAAAAGTGGCAGTTGTTAGGACTATTTAACGAATAAAATTAAACAGTTTACTCACAAATCATTATTTAAATATCCATTCATAGTAATTCTGCCCGAGGGCAGGTATTTCACTGCAATCATAGCATTTTCATGCTATGCTTTGCAGCTTTACTAGGGAGTTTTAGGTGTGGTAGCTTCCCGTTTCTTTCCACATCGGTGAAGGATGATAATGATAAGGATGATGATGATGGTCGGATGATTTTCGGGACCGTTGGGCCCTAAGCATCCTGACATTTGTCTTACAGGCGAGGAAAAACCCCGAAAAAACCTCACCCAGGAGCCTGTCCGGACCGGGAATCAAACCCGGGTCCACTGCGTGACAAGGCAGCACGCTACCCAGAAACCACATATTTAAATATAGTTATTTCAAAATATTTATATATTTAATGTAAACGGCAATGTTTGAAAACAAATGACATATGTTTGGTTATGTTTTATTTTTTCATAACTGCAACTTTATTACATTATTTATTGCCTAATAGGATCACAATATTGAAAGAATGCGCCATAATGAAGATAAAATGAAACACATCAAACTGCATATTATAACCAATATTATAGGTTATTAATTCATTTTATTTCGGGAACAACTGAGAAAAATCAGTACTTAAAACAATTATTGAACAGACAATTATCAAATGTGTAGGTCGAAGGAATCTGTTCATTATTTGCTATATTCAAAGTATTTGTTAGAGAGTTAGTTACTGCAAAATAATGTTTTGACCTGTTCAGGATATTAAAAAGGAGGAGCTTTCTTTATTTTTGTAAACAAAGTTCGGTAATTATCGAAGTGAAACAGGACTGTGATTGGCTGTAAAACAAAATTCATTGAAATGTAATTGGTCATTGAATCCCATTTTGGACATGAGTTAAATAGTCATTGTAATGTAGTTACTGAAATATAGTTGAGTGCCTCTATGCCATAGGTGCCTAACCCACAATAAAAACAATTATGATTTTCCCTGTAATTGCACTAGAAATAATCATCTCTGTCAGAACCACATCTGCCTATAACATTTTCGTGTTAATTTTAACTCATCCATAATGTTAAAGACAGATGTGGCTCTGACAGAGATGATTTTTCTAGTGCAATTACAGGGAAAACATTTTTTTAAATTGTGGGTTAGGCACATATGGCACTGAGTCACTCAATTAACATTTGTAATGTTATAGATTGTGGATTACAGAAACGCTAGTAGCTTCAGAACATTCTAAACCACTCGTGATATAGTAGCTGCGTCTCTTTTGACCGTGGCTGTACGTGTCAAAAGAAGTTTCGTTGAAAGAATATTGTTCAGTGGTTTCTCATCTATCCGCCGTTTCAATAATTAAAGTTAACCCCATAACTTTATTAAATAAGTATCGGATAACACTGAGCGACAAAAAAGAAACTTTTTTGTCTCAGAAAGAAAAATATGTGATTCTATAGTATTTTTCTCCTGAATTCAAATATGATATCGGTTTTTCTCCATCGCGCAAGGTTTCCGAGAGACAGGCATTTATAATTTCAAACACTTTAATATTTTCTACATTCGTAACTACACAATATTCGAACATTCGGACTCGCCTATAAAGTAAGAAATGACGATTTTCTGTTATATTTCGCCTATGGAACATCCCTCTTCATGGTCCAACAATAATCGGCCAGCATATCATGATTCCACCTGCCTTGATATCACTTTTCCATAGCTAAAACCATTTGAGTTAGCTCATTTGTTTTATTTTACAACGGACAAATTGCCGAAATAATGTTTTTTAAAAAAAATATTATTTACCTCCATTAATTAAAATTGAAATAAAAAAAACTGTGGATGATGGAGAAATTCCGAAAACATACGTAAAAACACGATAAAAACTGCATTAAGTACAACTATTGGTACTCATGAGACAAAAATCATGTTGACCAGTGTAATTATTTGCTCCAAAATTGTGTTTTTTTCATAAATCGGGCACCAACTTTTTTTGGTAAAGTTACGAGTGAAACTATCGAACTTCATTATTTATTTCAAATGAATTAATTAATAAATCATTCTCACATAAAATGGTACGTTTACTAGAAAGAATTGCTCCATAAGAACATTACTACGTTTAAGACGTGAAAATCCCATACAGTTATGTTCTTGTAAAGTGTAGATGATAAGAGTAACTGGTATTTGTAAGTGCAGTGAAGAGCAATAGCATTGCTAACCCACATTTGTAACAATGTAGCTTTGTTTGACAGAAGCAGAGTAGGTTGTAAAGTGAGTCACTCAGAACGTATTACATACCTAACTTACTTCAGCGCTGGAATTTACTAAAATTACAACTTGTACCACTGTTTCAACATAATGAAGAAGCTCCCCACCGTGTTCTTGTCTTGTGTACTACACCCGTGTATTGCCCACTCAGTTCCATCTCTCAAACTTACAAGGAGAGGACACGCTCTGTGAGTCACCAAATTAAACAGAATTTTGTGAGATTGCGGAACAAGACCTATTAAGATGACATTGAATATATGACCAGGAAGTTAATGGAAGAATATTAAATAAAAATTCTATCTCTTAAACTTACAAGGAGAGGACATGTCTTTTGGAATCAAATGCGGGACACTCAAATAACAGATATGAGATAGTCTGACTGGAGGGTTTGCAAATACAGGTATCTACCTATTTTAAATCGTTCCAAATAATGTCCAAATTTACCGTGTCCAGTCATAAATTGTGTTAATACAAAATTTCGTTCTACGTATTTGCACTTGAAATAAATAAATAAATAAAGCCTGATATGTCCCTTTAGGGCAAAGGCTTCCCTGTACAGGGGTTAAGCTCTATTGTGAGTGTCACCCGGTAAGCTACTCAGTGGTGAGAAGTTGACTTGGATGTAGCACTTGGTTTGTATACACTGTCTGTTCTGTGATTAGTTAATGCACAGTTGGCTCTCCATCGTTCTCCAGCTTTTCCTGCATCTGGCGACTCTGGACCATTGCGCCCCTGCTCGTTCTTTGAAGATGTCAGCCCATCGTCGTCTTGGTCTTCCGCGGTGTCTCTTGCCTGTGTACGGGTCCCACATGGTTGTTTTTATTGTCCACCTGTCGTCCTATGTTCTTACGACGTGGCCTCCCCACTTCCATTTTTTTCCTGATGGCTTGTTGTGCAGGATCAGTTGTTGAGGACATCGCTTGAAGTGTTGTATTCGAGATTCTGTCCTTCAGAGTTATGCCTAAGATTTTCCTCTCCATTTTCCTTTGCACTTTATTCGGTCAAAACAGTTGGGGAAAAATAATGTTCTTCTCAAAGCACCATTAATACTGTTTAACCACTCAGCATTACAATTTTGTAAGAGATCATTTTTTTAATACTTCTTTAATATATGATAGAGGACAGAAGGAGTAAAAGTAACCCATATTTGAATTAGCAGCTGATTTGGCAAGAAAATCTGCACGTTCATTTCCTGTAGTTCCAGCATGTCCTTTAATCCAGCCTAGGCAAATATGTCCAAGATGTTGGTTTAATTTTGTTCTTACGGAGCTTGCAATCGGATGACGGTTGAATCTGTCATTGATAGCAGAAAGTGCTGCCAGGGAGTCACTATAGATACAAGAAGACTTGTTGGTGGTTATAACCCATTCCACAGCTTGCAGTAGAGCTAAAAGCTCTGCTTGAAAAATCGTACATTTGAAAGCAAGCTTGTATCCTTGATGAAAGATCTCAACTTCATTATCAATGAATTTGTATTGAAATAAATATGAAAATGGTATGAAACTTGATCAGTTTTAATTTATTTAACCATTAAATCCTTGGAATTAGTTTGCTCTCTTAGTTACAGACCTATCTTGATTTATTACTTCTACTAAAAAAAACGCAGAGTTTGGAAGGATGCCTCATATATACGAATATTTCTTTATCAGCAAATAAAATCAAATTTTGTGGGATTAAAGAACAATACCTATTAATATGACATTGGATATATAACCAAAAAGTCAATGGAAGAATGTGATATAAAAATTCCATCTCTTAAACTTGCAAGGAGAGGGCAAGCTCTGTAAGTCACCAAATAAAATCAAATTTTGTATGACTATTTAACTCATGCCCCAAATGGGAGTCAATGACCAATCACGTTCCAATGATTTCTGTTTTACAACCAATCAGAGTCGTGTTTCACCAAATATTTATCAGTGTTATAATTACCATATTAAAGAAAGTTCCTCCTTACAATATTGCGTTCCTTTGGCAATAAATAGTATGATCTGGTTGCAGTGATAAACAAAAGAAGCAGTAGAAGCGTACCTATCGTTTCTCATTTGTTTTGAAACATCGCCGTTTACATTAAATATATATATATATATTTAAAAATAACTATAGTTAAATAATGATTTGTGAGTAAACAGCTTAATTTTATTCGTTAAATAGTCCTAACAATGCCACTCTTGATTTCCAAATTATCTAGATAAATTCACTCCTCACTTCGTGAGTCGTGAATTTATCGATAATTTGGAAATCACTCGTGGCATTACTTATGATAATATACATAACTTCACATCTCCAATTTGCTTTCAAACTCGCCGTTTACATTAAAAATATCCATCCATAGTAAATCTGCCCGAGGGCAGGTCTTTCACTGCAATTATAGCATTTCCATGCTATGCTTGCAGCTTTACTAGGGAATTGTAGGTGTGGTAGCTTCCCGTTGCTTTTCACACCGGTGAAGGATGATGATGATGATGATGATGGTCATATGATTTCGGGGACTGTTTGGGCCTTAAAGTTTTACTGATATTTGTCTTACAAGTGAGGAAAAATCCCGATAAAAACCTCACCCAGAAAAGCTGCCCCGACCGGGGATCGAACCAGGGCCCGATGCGTAACAAGCCAGCACGCTACCTCGAGACCACAGCGGTGAACACATTAAATATATAAATATTTTAAAATAACTATATTTAAATAATGACTTGTGAGTAAACAGCTTAATTTTATTTGTAAAATAGTCCTGACAAATGCCACTTTTGATTTCCAAATTCTCAAGATAAATTGGAAATCATTCGTGGCATTACTTATGACTATATAACTCATGCCACAAATGCTAGTCAATGACCAATCACGTTTCAATAAATTTTGTTTCACAACCAATGACAGTCGTATTTCACCTCGCTCTTTATCGATTTCTCTTTATCAGCTCCTGCTTTTGTGATAAAAGAAAGCTCCTCCTTTTTAATGTTCTGAACAGATCAAAACATTATTTTTCTCCAACAAATACATTGAATATAGCAAATAACTTGATTTTACTGAGTTGTTTACTAAAAAATAAATGAATGAATGAATGTTGATTATGATATATAGTTTGACGTGTTCCATTATTTCTCCACTTGGGTGCACTCTTACAATATTGCGATCTTATTTTGGCAATAAATAATATGATCAAGCAGCAGTGAATGAACATAACCTTACATTTCTGATTTGTTTTCAAACATCGCCGTTTACATTAAATATATAAATATTTTAAAATAACTATATTTAAACAATGATTTGTGAGTAAACCTTTTCATTTTATTCGTTAAATGGTCCTAACAAATGCCACTCTTCATTTCCAAATTCTCTAGATAAATTCACTCCTCACTTCGTGAATCGTGACTCGATAATTTGGAAATTACTCATGGCATTACTTATGATAATAAACTCGTACCCGCAAAAGTGTTATGATTTAGAAAATATATTCTATAAATTAAATCTTCTATATTTTTGGAAACGGTGGTAATATAAAACCCAGAAGAAGGAACTGTTTCCCCTCCAGGAACGAGCTGGGACGCTGATATCATTACCCCATGTATTTAACTTGTGGAAAAAGAGGGGAGAAACAGAAATTGTAGCGTAAATGGGCCAGCTGTTTAATGCAAAAGAGGGGGAGAAAATAAGATTCTTAAATTTATGAGATCAAGATGTTTCCAGAGGGAGGTTACAAATGGTTCTGCGATGTATAACCAGTAATTTTTGTAACACCATATCATAAAATTTCAAGCGTGGCTATTGTAATTCAAGGGTCACAATATTTGCATTACAATGCAATGTTAGAGCGGTTTGTAATTTAATATTAGTTTATGCAATATCTATATGCATACATGTGTGATGTGTTTACATACTATAACTCATATTTCACTTTGTGATACAAACATATTTGTTATTTTATTTTAGTAAAATGTTATTTCGTGCTAGCATATTAATTTTAATGAAAATTTACTGGGGAATATACCTGATATTTGCATTTTGTGCTGCAGAGGTGCAATGCAAATATAGACGTTATAGTTTATTTAATATCGACATGTATACAGTTATTTTCTTATTCTTCATTTTTCACATTATTATTCCTCATCACTAGGGCTAGAATTTCCATGCAATATAAACATTAAAAATATGCAAACATTTATGTAATAATATTAGGTAAATTGTGTATTAATACATCTTCTTCTTCTTCTTCCTTCCAAGTATTAGGCCAAGGCCTGTTACGATCCTATAGAAAATTTTCCCTCCAGCGTTTCATAGGACGGCCCAGTGATCTTCGTCCTCTTGGTATATAATTATAAACAGCTTTGGGGATCCGATTTGAACTCATTCTTTCAAGATGGTGTTTCCAATTTAGTTGGTACTGTTTAATATATTCCAAAATTGGCGTAGTCTTCAATTCTTTTAAGATATCGGTGTTCCTTTTCCGATCCCATCTGGTGTAACCCGCTGTTCTGCGCATGAATCTCATTTCACAAGCCGTTATTCTGCTTTCATGTTGTTTTCTTAGTGTCCATGCTTCACTACCATAGGTCAACACTGGTCTAGCCAAAGTGTTATATAAACGTAATCTGGTGCTTTTTTGTACAAGGGATGGTTTCATAACTTGATTAATAATTCCTAAACCTTTATTATAACTAGTAACTTTTTCAGGGATATCCTTTTCATCCCAGATAGAGAGATAATATCCAAGATATTTAAATTGATTAGATCTCTCTAAAATTTTATTCTGGAGACAGATTTTACTTTGTATGGGGTCCTTCCCATGAAATGCCATAATTTTAGTTTTGTTAATTGATATTTCCATATTAAATTTGGCACCTATTTTTTGTAAATTATAAATTGATCGTTGCAAATCATTTTCGGAAAGTGCCAGAAGAGCTAAATCGTCTGCAAAAAGAATAGCATCGAGTTTGAGGTTCCTATTGATGGGTATATATCCTCGTTGTGTTTTCCTCCATTCATTTATTAATTTATTTATGTATATAATGAAAAGCACCGGTGTTAATACATCATTATTAAATAAGTAATATTAAATGCATTAATATTTAATAATCAATTGAGTTGGTGTTTACTTGATGAAAATCCATATTCATTAATTAAATAAAAATAAAACGTAGTTTTATTTGATTTTCATATTTATTATATAATTCAGTGACAGCTGTTTCGGTACACTGTACCTTCTTCAGACATGTTAACAAATTATGAATTGTGTTCCAACTGATCTAAGCAACAATACAACAATATTTATTTAAATTTTTTAATTTAACAAAGGGGATTCATTCAAATCAAGTTGAGAATTTAACAGTTTTTTACTACTTTTAAACTTATTAATTTCTACAGCCTCCAAAAGATCTAACTTCTTACCCTTATCACAAATATGTAAAATTTCAAAATTTGGATCGAAACAATGATTAAATTGGAATAGGTGGTTAGCATAGTTTGAATTTTCTAAATTTCTGTTACATGCTCTCATGTGTTCCTTTATCCGAGGTATAAAAGGTTTACCAGTTTGTCCTATATAAACATTGCCACATGTGCCACACTTCAATTTATATACACCTGATAATTTTTCTTATTTTGTTTTGGTTTTATTGTTTTTTATTATATTTTGTAGAGTTTTATTAGTTTTAAATGCCACATTAATGTTCAACTTTTTGAAGTGTTTAGATATTTTATTTGAAAGTGGGCCTATGTATGACATTACGACATATTTCTTATTGTTTTCTTTGGGTACAGGAAAAACTTTGTTTATTTAATGTGTGTATGCATTAGGGTTATAACTTTTTGGACTTTTGCGAAATAAAATATTTCCTGTGCAATGAATGGGTGGACTTTTACTTAAAACTATTGAAAAGGGTCTTAATTTCACAGAGCTTCAAGAAAAGGTCACCCCCAAATTAATATTAATGTTTTTTTTTGTTCAATGCCACCTATTTGTTATTCGACATTTCAGGTATTCTCTCCTGGCATTGGCGTACTGTAACCCAGTTCTGCGGTTGGGGCGCCTGGAAGGCGGGGTTACGCTGCCCCAATGATATGATGGTGATGACGATGCGCCAGGAGAGGCCTTAAACCTAAACTTAATTTAATGAGGTGAATATGATATTGATGATAATGATGGCCAGATGATGTTCGGGCACCGTTTGGACCTTAAAGTTCCTGACATTTGTCTTACAGGTGAGGAAAAATCCCAAAAAACCTCACCCAGGAAACTTGTCCCAAGCAGGGATCGAACCCGGGCCCGCTGCGTGACAAGTCAGCACGCTACCTCGAGACCACAGCGGTGGACTTAATATTAAATATTGATATATAACTACATTTGGGGGTGACCTTTTCTTGAAGCTCAGTGAAATGAAGGTCTTTTTCAATGGTTTTAAGTAAAAGTCACTCATTCATTACACAGGAAATACTTTACACCCATTCATTGCACAGGAGATATTTTATTTTATTTTATTTCACAAAAGTCGAAAAAGTTATTACCCTAGAAGCTTGTAACTTTGTGGACTGTTTGTTGAAATAAAATATTTCCTGTGCAATGAATGGGTGGACCTTTACTCAAAACCATTGAAAAAGGCCTTCATTTCACTGATCTTCAAGAAAAGGTCACCCCCAAATCAATATTAAATGTTGATATATACATATATTTAGGGGTGACCTTTTCTTGAAGCTCAGTGAAATGAAGGCCTTATTCGATGGTTTTAAGTAAAAGCTCATCCATCCATTGCACAGGAAATACTTATTTTACAAAAGCCCTAGTATACAATGTACTAGATAACACTAAGAAATTGGGGCTAGAAGTAAACATCAATTAAGCTTAATATACGTTCACACATAAAAATATATTTTATAATGGAAATAGACAGTTAATGGCAAATGATTGAAATTTTGAAGAAGTGACTGAATTTAAATACCTAACTAACTCACTGGCACTGTCGAACCCGTAAGTTCATGGCCGCGCTGCCATGTCATATATCCCTATCCAGAGCTAAAGTTTTCCAATGATCCCCTGTATAATCTACTTCCCTGAAATCATGGTTAATGTTATTCCCACCTCATTCTTGGTCTACCAATTGGGCGTTTTCCTTTTGTTTTTCCTACAAGAAGCTTCCATGCACCTCTTTCATTCCCGAATCGTGTCACATATCCTGCCCATCGCTGTCTATAAGACTTAACTGTTCATATTATATCTGGCTTTCTATAATCTAGAAAGTTGTACCCATTGGGTGTAATTCCTCTAAAAAAATATTTATATAGAGGAATTAAATGAAAAAAGAAATTAAATATATGCTCAATTCTGGAAATGCATGATATTATGCATTACAGCGACTCTTGTCATCCCAAGTTCTCGCAAAAAACTTTAAACAAAACATATAAAACTGTTATTCTCTCAGTTATATTATATGGATGCGAAACATGGATTCTCACTTTAAGGGTGGAGTAAAAATTACGAATATTGAGAATAACGTTCTCAGAAAAAAAATTGGACCAAAGAGAGGTCTACAGAGAGGCGAATGGAGAAGATTACATAAAAGCGATTTGCATAAGGTTTATGGGAAACTAGACGTCAAAAGAACAATTAAGTTTTGTAGCGTGCGATTGGCAAGACATGTGGCATAAATGTGGAAAGAAAGGAGAGCATGAAACTCCTTATAGGAAATCCAGAGGGGAAAGCACTCAGTTGATAAGCTAAGAATGAGGTGGAAGAATAACATTAACCATGATTTAAGGGACATAAATTATACGGGGATGATAAAAAATAGCTTATGATGGGGATGACTGAACATATGTCCGTGCGGACAAGGACCTAATAGTGTCAATGAATTATTTAGCTACAAATTATATTAGAACATGCCATCAAATATGTACAAGATGATGCGGCTACAACACAGTGGTATTAATAAGCTAGTGGTATATGCTGATGATCTAATATTATTCTGTGATACTATTCAGATGCTAACTGCCAACACTCTAAGAAATCGGAGCTGGAAATATATATCAGTAAGTCTAAATACGAAGCAACACGAAGAAATAATTTATGTAATGCATATAATATATAATAGATTAATGCCAAAGTGAAGAAAAGCATATTACGATGCGAGGTTGAGAAGTGATTTTTACAGAAGCGAGGAAATGTTTAAAAACCGAGCAACAGCGGGGTTTTTATTTTCCGAGATTCTGTAAAACATTTCACAAACGTGCGTTGTACATTATTTATTGCGCAATAGTGTTTTCAAAATAATAAATAATAGTAAAATAATAAAATATTTATTGGAAATACTAGCGTTCATTACAAACAACTGACTAACGTTAACAGTGTGGGCAATGTTTATTAGTTGAAACTACAGGAGGCCGTGAGACCAATTAGTGATAAAATTTCGTCAAGTACATATTTATTGATGGGGCACGCCGTAGCATAGTGGTTAAGGCACTGAGCTACAAGCCGGAAGGTCGAGGGTTCAAGTCCCGGTGGGGTCAGGATTTTTAAACTGACCCAAACCTTCTGGCGGCACTATGGCCCTGGGGTCGACTCAGCCTCTAACGGAAATGAGTACCAGACGCTTGTTCTGGGGGTAAAGGCGGCCGTCACGCAGGGCTGACAAAACCAGCTGACAAAGTGCCGATTGTCCAGAAATAGTGGGAGCCTTAACCTCCTACTGCCCCAAGGGCCTCCTGAGGCCTGTAGTGGGATTACTTTACTTTACATATTTATTGTTTTATATTGTTTCAAATAAAGTTCAGTTCATTTAAAATGTAGTGATTTGTTTCGTATAATGTATATTAACACTGTCATTTGGATATATTTTTGTATATACATTGTACGTAGTATACATAGAGGGCAGGAGATTTATAATATGTAATATTACAGTATAATTATTTAGGTTGGCAACCCCGAAATGTAGGAAGTTGAACTTTCAATAATGGTCACCACTCCTGTGAGTACGACAAAACGCACTACAGCAGCAAAAATATTTCTTTGAGTTGAATGAATGCAGTACGTTAATAAGTTTGGGTAGAAAGTGTTATTTAATCAGGAGCAGTTTATTCTCGTATTTGCAGCAACTGCTTACAGAATAGAGCAATATTTCAGCAGCAGTCCCCCTAACAATTTGCATGTTACCAACCACAAACTGTTTCACAATAAAAATCAACGATCTGCGGACAACTTAACTCGTGGAATGAATTTAAAATGTACATTTCCCTATGCATTTTAAAAAAAAAACAGAGTACATAATTTTTAGTTTTTTCCCCTGGAAATTATACATGTATTTATAGTTGTTGTAGTATTTAAAACTACTGTACCTATTTTAAACACATTTTTATAGTTAGTGGAAATTAGATATTGTTTCCACATTTAACTATAGAGTATAAATTAAATTTTTGTTTATCTTACTTCACTGATTGAATCTGAGATAAGGTATTATGGTTTTAGCTCTGCCAGTTTAGATAAAATATTGTTTTTTTATTTTTATCATCATCATCATCATCATCGTCGTCCTCGTCGTCATCGTCGTTATCATCATCGTAATCGTAATCGTCATCGTTATCGTCGTCGTCGTCGTCGTCGTAATCGTCGTCGTCATCACCATCATCATCATCATCATCATCATCATCATCATCATTAATATTATTATTATGAATACGATAACTGGGGTTTGAAAATAAATTTAGAAAAAACATTTTATATGGGATGTGGAGCCGAAACCGAATATTTGATATTAGAAGATGAAAAGGGGTATATTAAAGGATGTGAAGAATTTGAGTATCTGGGAGTAAAATTATATAAAGAGGATAAATAAGAAAGTGATATTCAGAACAGAATAAATAAAGGTAGAGCAATAACAGCAATGATGAATGGAGTCTTATGCAACACACATATAACCAGGAAAAATAAGTTACAAATATATAATTCAATAGTGAGAAGTACTGTCACATGTGGAGATGAAGTATGAAAATTCAACAAAAACTTAGAAAAAAATTAATGTCGATGGAAATGGATTTCTTGAGGATGACAGCAAGATGTTCAAAATTAGACAAAATAAGAAATACTGACACAAGAGAAAAAATTAATATTGGTTATTCGATAGTAGATTATATACGGTATAAGCAATTAAATTGGTATGGGCACGTACGACGAATGCAAGAAGAAAGATTTCCCAGAAAAACATTGGAATGGTGTCCACCTGGAAGAAGGAGGAGAGGAAGACCTCGAAACACGTGGATGCAGGAAATAAGAACTGGAATGATAGCAAGAGGACTGGAGGACATGGTTTGGATGGAGAGAGACGAGTGGAGAAGAAAAAATAAAACTTTAGGCACAGAAAGGTGTGTAAACACTAAAAATCTGTATAGGCCTATAAATAAAAATTATTATTATTAGTATTATTATTATTATTATCATCATCATCATCATAAATTATATTGTTATCATCATCAATTTTCAATTGGTGAACCAAAACAAAATTTAATTTTGGAGAAAGCTGAAAAAGTAAAATCTTGTACTGAAATCACATATTTTTCTATCTATCTTCAGGTTTTTTCAGCTGCTGCCGTCTTCCCGTGCCAAACCTCCAAAGCCTACGCTCTTGGGCATCTCCATTGCTTTAGTCCTCTTGCTTGCATTAATGTCTTCATGTTTTCCTTCCATGTTAACTTTGGTCTTCCTATGTTCTTCTTTCTGGCCAGTTGCCATTGATATAGTTGCTTCGGCCATTGCTCATCTTCCATTCTTAAATCATGTCCTAACCACTTTAATTCCTTTTCCTCAATTCTTTCAATTATGCTTTCTTCTGCTTCCATTATGTTTCTAATTTCTTTATTTGTGACATGTTCTAATTTTGACTTTCTGGCACTTCTGCATAAATAATCAATTTCTAGAGCTATTCTTGTAGTACTTATTGGTTGTCCATACCTCACTTCCATACATTGAAACAGATTCCACCAATGTTTTACCAATATATATATATATATATATATATATATATATATATATATATATATTGTGTCTTTCCAAATATGCTTATCCCACCATATGGAATTTAATGATATTATTTTGCTACTCAATTCAATTCTATGCTTTATGTTCTCTTTGCCTACGCCTTCAATGTTATCCATAATTATTCCCAAATCACATATTTAGGAATTAAAATAAATAAAAATGGAAGTTATGAAGAAGAAATAAGAAATAGAAATAATAAAGGAAAATTTTCAATTGGTTGCCTCAATGGAACATTGTGGGATAAAAATATAAGTAATAAAAATAAAGTTAATAAAGGCCTATATCATACAATTCTAAAAGCATAATTTCTTATGGAGCAGAACTTTGGTCACTAACAACAAAAACAAATAAGTATATTTTGGCAACGGAAATAGATTTTATACGAGGGGCAGCAAGAATTTCAAAAAGAGAAAAAAAAAATAGAAACTCCGTTGTAAGGGAGAAAATGAAGATTGAAGACACTATTTTAGATTATATTAAAACTCAGCAATTAAGATGGTACAAACATGCCCAGCGAATGGAAGAGGATAGCTTACCAAAATGTGTTTTCGAATGGAAACCTGAGGAAAGATGAGGCAGAGGAAGACCTAAGATCCACTGGAGTGAAGGAATATATTTATACATGAAGGAGAAATATCTATAACCAGGATATTGGATGGACCGACAAAATCGACTATTAGGAATCGGGCGATTTTAAAGACATTAATCAACCAATGATCTACCTATCTATTATTATTATTATTATTATTATTATTATTATTAATTATAATTAATATTTAGTACTCGAAATAATAGGTTTCGTCGGAATTCTTGCAACTCCAAATGCTTTGCGATATTTCTAAGATCTATTAAGAATTCTCATAATTTTAGTGTCTAAAATAGTTTTTTTTCTTCTATATTCCTTTTTTTTCTAATAATTCTTCTGTCATGTTTACCAAAACATTCTGCCAATATTCTGTTAAAAGTTTCTTGAAATTAGCTTCCCATCTTTCAAGTGAAAAATAAATAAAAAATAAATATCCTCAATCCGTGTACAACTCAGGGTCGGGTCGAGGGATGAGATGAGCTGAAGCACCTATATAGAGGTCTGTGAATGACAAGGGTGTCGGCCGACCACGCCTGATGCACAATCATAGGGGCAGATGAATGAAATGAAACGAAAGGATGAGATGAGTGTGGAGAAATGGGGAATGGGGAATGAAATTGTGGCTGGGGAAAACGGGAAAAAGCCCCGAGGAAAACCTGCCCAAGCTCAATTTCGTCCACTACGAAACACACATGGAGTGACCTAGACTCAATCTCGGAACCCCAGCGCAGCGGTGAGAGGCGAGCGTCTAACCGCTTGCGCCACGGAGCCTCAAGTTAAATATAATCTATAAAATATTTTCCATGGTTACTTTTCTTTAAGATAGTGATTATTTCACATGTTCTACTACTTCCTACACCTCAAAGATATATTTCCACAGTGCAATATGCCTTCTGACAGGTCTCTTTTTTTTTCTTTTTGTAACTTAAATCCTAATTTTTGCTTGTGTTCCTTTATTTTATTTTATCTTCTAGTTTGTTTGAATTTAACTAGAATGGGTGCCACTTGATATAAGAAGAAGGAAGGCCAAAAATAACGTGGATTGATAGCAGTGAGCAACAAAAAAAAGCTTTTTTTTTTTGGTACCAGAAAGAAAAATATGTGATTCTGATAGTACTTTTTCTCCTGAATTCAAATATCATATCGGGTTTTCTCCATCACGCAAGGTTTCTGAGAGGCAGGAATTTATTATTTAAAACTCTTTAATATTTTCTACATTCGTAACTACACAATATTCGAACATTCGGACTCACCTAGAAACTAATAAATGACGATATTCAGCTATATTTCGCCTGTGGAGCATCCCTCTTGATGGTCCAACAATAATCGGCTAGCATATTAGAATTCCATTTGCCTTCATATATCTTCTCCATAGCCGAAATCTCCTGATGAAAGCGTTCCCCTTTGTATTTTACAATGGACAAATGGACGATAAAACGTTTATTAAAAGAATAATTATTTAAATACATTAATTGAAATTGAAATAAAAAACTGTGGGTGATGGAGAAATTCCAAATACATAGGCCTATTTGAAAACACGATAACAAACTGCATTAAGTACAACTGTTGGTACTCATGAGACAAAAATCATGTTGACCAGTGTTATGTTTTGAGCAGCATGAGGTAAAATGGATTGGATGATGGAGCTTGGAATGACAAGAGATATGTGGAGAAGGAAAATACATTAATAGGGCGCAGGAAGATGGTGTAGGTCCTAATAAATAAGTAAATAACAATTTTAAAGAATTTTATTGAGTAACACTAACACATTGGGGCAGGGATTAAATATATGGACACACGTATTAATAAATTATATAATGGTAAACGACAGTTAATGACAAATCCAGCTAAATTTTGAAGAAGTAGTTGAATTTAAAATACCTAGGAACAATAATTCAATTAGGTGCAAAAAAATTAAACATAAGAACAAAAATTAAACATAGGACCTAAGTTCTTTTTTTGGGGGGGGGTTTCCTCACCTGTAAGACAAATCTCAGGAAACTTTAACACCCAAACGGTCACGGTACATCAAATGGCAACATTACCATATTCATCATGTTTGTATGAATGTGTGTGTGAATGCTGTGTTTCGTCTTATGTTGTGTTGTCTCGGAGGTGGCCTTCACATTTTGCTGATCCCTAATTCGGGGAGGCCCTCCATGTCTTTGTGATCAAAGAAGTATGTACGTGATCTATCTATGCTGCCGTCTTCCCGTGCCAAACCTCCAAAGCTTACGACCTTGGGCATCTTCAATGCTTAGCCCTCTAGCCCTCATTACTGTCTTCATGTTTTCCTTCCATGTTAACTTTGGTCTCCCTCTTTTCTTCTTTCTGTTCAGGTGCCATTCATATAGTTGTTTCGGCCATCGCTCATCTTCCATTCTTATAACATGTCCTAACCACTTTAATTCTTTCTCCTCAATTCTTTCAATTATGCTTTCTTTTGCTTCCATTATGTTACTAATTTCCTTATTTGTGACATGTTCTAATTTAGACTTGTACGTGATCCTTAGTTTAAATCCCTCCCGACAGGTCATGTCATTGTAAGGATCGGGTGGGATGTGCACGTAAAAACTCTTATAAAGGCGAGAACTGCGTCAATGGAATGAGAAATAATTACTATTAAGTTAAGCAATTTTTTTTCATAACTAATTTCTAAAAATATGGTCTTTCATAATTAGAATTCTGAAGTTTAATGTTCTTAAGTTTATAAATTAAGTTTAATAAGCGAACTAATATCTTATTCTGTCGGTCTTTTTAATTTAATGAAAATTCACTATTAAATGTAGACTTTCATATTTAAAAACTCTACGTTGCTTATTGCAGTAATAATTCGACCAATTAAAATCGTTCTTTTGTATGTAACCTTACTAACAAAGATACGAAGGATTAAAGTGGCCAATTTAAAAAGAGTTATACTTACTTACTCACTGGCACTATCGAACCCGTAGGTTCATGGCCGCGCGGACTTACGCTCTCCATACATCCCTATCCTGAGCTAATACTTTTCAATCATTCCCTGTATAATCTATTTCCCTCAAATCATAGTTAATGTTATTCTCCCACCTCATTTTTGGTCTACCAACTGGGCGTTTTCCCTCTGGCTTTCCTACTAGAAGCTTCCATGCAAGTCTTTCATTCCCCATACGTGCAACATGTCCTGCCCATCGCAGTCTACGAGACTTAACTGTTCTTATTATATCTGGCTTCCTATAAAGACCATGTAGTTCATTGTTATGTAGTCTTCTCCATTCACCTGTCTGTTCATCTCTCTTTGGTTCAAAAATTTTCCTAAGTACTTTATTCTCAAATACTTGTAGTCTCCTTTCCTCCCTTAAAGTAAGAGTCCATGTTTCGCACCCATATAATATAACTGGTAGAATAATAGTTTTATATATTTTCAGTTTAACGGTTTTTGAAAGGAGTTGGGACAACAAGAGTCTCTGCAATGTATAATAGCACGCATTACCAGAATTGAGCCTGTTTAATTTCTTTGTGCATCTCATTCCTATTTGTGATTATTGATCCTAGGTATTTGAATTCAGCTTAAAAACAGTTATAATATGATTAAGTCTTTCACGGCTATCGTTGTGTGTTTCAATAGTAACATTACAATGCAGATGAAATTTATGCGCCGAACAGCTGGCTACACCAAATGGGATCGAAAGAAAAATGTAGAAATCCTTCAAGAACTTAATGTGTTACCAATACTGGACTACATCTCCAGATATCAGCTAAACTGGAAGGAACATCTCTCAAGAATGGCTATATCCAGGATCCCCAAGGCAATAATGAACTACTGTCCAAATGGGAAACGGTCACTTGGTCGACCTATGAAAAGACGGCACGAAAACCGCTTTCTCAGGCCGTAACAGTTCTTCTAGGACCAATACCTGGCAGGATGATGATATTACAATGCAAGGTTGGGAAATGGTTTTTACTGAAGTGAGGAAAATGTTTAAAAAACGAGCGATAGCGAGGTTTTTAATTTCCGAGATTCTGTAAAACACTTCACAAACGTGCTTCGTACGTTATTTTTTGCGCGATGGTGTTTTCAAACTAATAAATAATAGTATAATTTCTTGCTCCACGGGCTAGACCTTGTCGTGGTGGAAGGGCTCAGTACCTAATGACCCAGACGACTAGATGGAGAAGTCTGGTTTTTAACTAGCTTGCTATCTAGTAAGAGGAGAAGGGAAGCGAACTGCCTCTAACGCGGGATACCTCAACGGCTTCAGAAGCGGAAGAAGAAAATTGTTCTCAACGGTAAAGAAGACGGAAGAGAAAACCTGCAAGCCAAGGGTTAGATGGGACTCCAAAGCTTTGGTTAGCAACCCGTCTAGGAGAAGGAAACTCCTAAATAAATCCCCGATCCACTAGGGAATGTGGTTGTGCGCCTGGGCTGGTAACACGACCACGTAAAAAATTTCCAAACTCATCTCTCTCACAGTGTTCAGCCGGACGGATTTAATGGACGACGACATAAGCAGGCAGAATTCAACTACAAGCCAAGAGGTTCAAGGAATGTAGGAAGGACAGTGAAAAGATGGGCAGAACAACTGTGAGGCGGAACAGGCAATTTATGCCTAGCCCGTGAAGTGAAGAAGAAGAAGTAACACAATAACATCTTTTTTTGGAAATATTTGCGTTCAATATAAACAACTGACTAACGTTAACAGTGTGGGCAATGCTTATTAGTTAAAAGTACAGGAGGCCGTGAAACCATTATTATTGATAAAATAGCCGCAAGTACGTATTCATTGTTTTATATTGTTCCAACTTATGTTCAATTGATTTAAAATGCAGTGATTTGTTTCGTATAACGTATATTAACACTACCTTTTGGATATTTTTTGTATGTACATTGTACGTAGTTTACATAGAGGCCAGTGGTTTTACTTCGGCACGTGGGTGTAAATGTAATATTACAGTATAGTTATTTAGGTTGGCAATCCTGAATTGTAGGAAATTGAAATTTCAAACATGGTCACCATTGCTGTAAGTACAACAAAACGCACTATCGCGCAAAAAAATTATTTTTGCACTACAGTGCATTTTGTGAAACTTACAGCAATGACGACCATGATAGAAATTTCAATTTCCTACATCTCGGAGTTGCCAACATAAATAACTACACTGTAATATTACATATTACAAACGGGTGTGGGAAGTAAAACCACTGCCCTCTATGTATACTACATAAAATGTATATACAAAAAATATCCAAAAGGTAGTGTTAACATACATTATACGAAACAAATCGTCCCACGCCGTAGCCGAGTGGTTAAGGCAAGAAGCTTTGGCGCAGAGCTACGGGACTTGCGCTAATTCAGGTACTCATGGGGGAAGAAATTTTCTCATGGAATTTCGACCAGTATGGGACCGGTACCCACCCAGTATCGTGAGGCATTGCCCAAGTTTGGCTCCCATAAAGTAATGCAGGAACTGCCAATGTTTTATAAAACTTCAATCTAGTATCTCTTCTTGTTTTATTCTTTTTATTATTATTATTATTATTATTATTATTATTATTATTATTATTATTATTATTATTATTATTATTATTATTATTATTATTATTATAACTCCGCCATGGCCGGTCCCAAGCCCGGATGAGAAAGGAGGAGGGGGAGGAGTAACAACCTCGTTAAAAAACCAGTGTTCAGTTGGCTCCGACTGATAGTACTCTGTAAGGGTCCCTAGCCAGGGTTACGGTGAAGACCTCAACGGCAGAGTCGGCGCAGAAGGAGTCCATCACGGCGGATCTGGCGGAAGAGACAACCCTATCTCTAAGGGAAATAGAGAAACGCTGCCTTGCGGTGAAGAGGGATCTTCAAAGGCTATGGGAGGAAAACCCAGACAGAAATTTTCCTGGTCCTCCAGGTTGGGGCTTTATGCTGTGGGCCAGCTCCCCACACATTAAAAAAAAAAAACAAAATGCTAAAAGACCAAATCAATCAAAGACCGTAGGCTTTGGAGGTTTGGCACGGGAAGACGGCAGCAGCTGTAAAAACGCGAAGATAGATTATTATTATTATTATTATTATTATTATTATTATTATTATTATTATTATCAAATATCGAAATAAGGGCTCAATTTAATTACACTTTTCATTCGAAATTCTTCATAAAATCTGATACAGTCTATTTGCATTTCTATTCGTATTTTGTGGGACTTGAAACAGTGGAGTCAGCAGTTTTACTCCGCGTGTATTTTCATTTCCACTGCCTCCGATTAACTTTCCTCTAATTTTGTAATTACACGGCCTCGTTCCCTTATGTAAATACCAAGCTAAACTCTTGTGATGCTTTCTCTTGTTTATATTATATTACCCTAGGTTTAAATCAACCATTCCGCCCATGCATGAATCCCTTTTTTATTTTGGGAGATAGTGCGTACACTTTATTGAATAAAACTAAGAAATTTGGACTGGAAGTCAACATCAATAAAACAAGTTATATGTTCACAAATTGAAATACATGATGTACTGGAAATGGACAATTAATGACAAATGAAGGAAATTTTGAACAAGTGGCTGATTTAAAGTACGTACTAGGAATGAGATCTTGATGTCCCAACTCCTTTCAAAAAACGTTAAACTGAAAATATATAAAACAATTATTCTACCAGTTATATTATATGGGTGCGAAACATGGACTCTTACTTTAAGGGAGGAAAAGAGATTAAAAGTATTTGAGAATAATTATCTGTTCCAGGACAATCAAGGGTTCAGACACTTTTTAAATCCACAATAGGTTGAAGCAAGGAGATGCACTATCTCCTCTACTATTTAATTTTGTACTAGAACATGCCATTAAATCTTTAGAGAATGAGGAAGGCTTACAACTGAATGGTATTAATAAGCTGTTAGTTTATGCTGATGATGTAGTACTACTGGCCGATAGCGAGGAGATACTAAAGGCCAACACGCACACACTATTTAGTAACACTAAGAAATCAGGACTGGAAGTAAATATCAGTAAAACTGAATATATGGTCACACGTAGAAATTCAGTATATAATGGAAATGGACAGCTAATGACAAATGAGGGAAATTTTGAGGAAGTGGCTGAATTCAAATACCTAGGAACAATAATCACAAATAGGAATGAGATGCACAAAGAAATTAAACATAGGCTCAATTCTGGAAATGCGTGCTATTATGCATTGCAGAGACTTTTGATGTCCCAACTCCTTTCAAAAAATGTTAAACTGAAAATATATAAAACCATTATTCTACCAGTTATATTATATGGGTGCGAAACATGGACTCTTACTTTAAGAGAGGAAAGGAGATTACAAGTATTTGAGAATAAAGTACTTAGGAAAATTTTTGGACCAAAGAGAGATGAACAGACATATGAATGGAGAAGACTACTTAACAATGAACTACATGGTCTTTATAGGAAGCCAGATATAATAAGAACAGTTAAGTCTCGTAGACTGCGATGGGCAGGACATGTTGCACGTATGGGGAATGAAAGACTTGCATGGAAGCTTCTAGTAGGAAAGCCAGAGGGAAAACGCCCAGTTGGTAGACCAAGAATGAGGTGGGAGAATAACATTAACTATGATTTGAGGGAAGTAGATTATACAGGGAATGATTGGAAAGGATTAGCTCAGGATAGGGATGTATGGAGAGCTTATGTCCGCGCGGCCATGAACCTACGGGTTCGATAGAGCCAGTGAGTAAGTAAGTAAGTAAGTAAGTAAGTAAGTAAGTAGGAATGAGATGCACAAAGAAATTAAACATAGGCTCAATTCTGGAAATGCATGCTATTATGCATTGCAGGAACTCTTGTCTTCGCAAATTCTCTCAAAAAACGTTAAACTGAAAATATATAAAAAAGTTATTCTCCCAGTTATATTACATGGATGCGAAACATGGACTCTTACTTTAAGGGAGGAAAGAAAATTACGAGTATTTGAGAATAAAGTTGTTAGGAAAATGTTTGGGCCAAAAATAGATGAACGGACAGGTAAATGGAGAAAACTGCTTAATAGTAAGTTGTCATGACAACACCACATTAGGACCAGCAGCATCAACCATCATACTGGATGTTGTAGTGAAGAGGGACCTGCTGAAGATGGAACGGATGTTCTGAAAGGCCTATAGACATAAAGCACACTTGTTTTATAAGTTGAGGACGACGGATTTTACCTAAGAAGGTATATTTTAACTTATTTTATTTTATGACTCTCCACCTCAACGGTTTTAACAATAAATTTTATTAGTATTAAAATGCAGAAGATGAAACATTGATTATGAAAGGCCTCCATATTGGAACTATTTAATAATTTAGTTGAGGACGACTGACTTACCAGGTAACAATTTTATATTTAATATCTTATCATTATCAGTCCCGCGCCGTAGCCGAGCGGTTAAGTTAGGAAGCCTTGGCGCAGAGCTACGGGACTTGCATTGGTTCGAGTCTCCATGGGGGAAGCAATTTTCTCATGGTATTTCGGCCAGTATGGGACCGGTGCCCACCCAGCATCGTGAGGCAATTGGGTAGCTACAATAAGTAGCGGCTCCAGGTTGAGGAATCAGCTATAACGGCTGGGGGACTCGACATGCTAACCACATGTCACCCCTACACTGGCTGTTGATCATCTACCTCTGTGATTGATTGACACATGTGGATGTGAAGGGCCAGCAGCCGGCTGGTAAAAGGGCAACCGCTGAAAAGTGGAAAGACCCTCAATCGGAATCATTATCATCATCACCATCCTTCTCCGGTGCGGAAAGCTACCACACACCTATAATTCCCTAGTAAAGCTGCAAAGCATAGCATGAAAATGCTAGGAAAGCAGTGAATGACCTGCCCTCGGGCAGAATTACTTTGGATAGATGGATTTCAAATTAATTGACATATAAAACGATCTTACACAAAAGGATTACTGTTACGAATTGTTCGCTTTCTTAGGGCTTAAAGGACCTTTGGGACATGGATTTTTGGTAGCATGAGGTTCTAGCCGAGCGTTAGTATGTAGATGTATTAGGTATAAAGACATACATGCTTTTGAACATAAATAAATGGATTCCTAATTTAACTATTTTATTTCTAGCGTTTAATGATTACACTAACCTTAAGTAATTCATCATCATCATCATCATCATAGTACATTCACGAATTTAAGCCATTTGTTGACCTGTTTCGGTCTCAAGAGAAACACCATCCAGAAGTCTTTTGAGTGGAGGTCCTGGTCTTCTTCTTCCTGCAGGTTGATATCTTAACATTTGTTTGGGTATTCTGTGATCTTCCATTCGATGAACATGTTGTATCTATCTTGACTTATAATCAGAAATTTTGTTTTCTAAAGATTCCATGTGTAATTCTTCTAAGATGTCTTCATTTTTTTTGTGATCTAGTAAGTGTGTATCCTGCAGTCCTCCGAAGATATCTCATTTCAGCAGATCTAAGTCTCTGTATATCCTTCTGTTCCAACATCCATACTTCGCTACCATACAAAATAGTTGGAAGAGCCAGTGTTTTATACACTTTCAGCCTTGAATGCTTTTGGACTAACTGTGGCTTGAAGATAGAATTTATTAACCCTAAAATTCTTAAAAATTTAGATATTTTTGCATTTACATCCTTTTCTTCTTCATATGAGATATTGCATCCTAGATATGTAAAATTATTCACCTGCTCCAAAATTTTATTGTCCAGTACAATTTTACTTCTGACAGGATCTACACCTTGAAATGCCATAATTTTTGTTTTTTCTGTAGATATCTTTAATCCATATTCTTCTGTAATTTTGTTAAGTTCATACAGACCTTTCTGTAGATTATCTTCGGAATTTGCTATTATTATTTGGTCATCTGCAAACAATAGGGTGTTTAATTTTCTATTTTCTGATATTCTTATTCCAAATTTATATGTTTTATTCCAGCAACATATTACTTCATTGATATAAATTGCAAAGAGTGTTGGGGATAGGGGGCAGCCTTGTCTCACACCACGATTTATAATTTCATCTTCAGAAAATATGTTATTTAATTTAATCTTTATGGTGTTGTCTTTGTACAAAATTATGTACAAATATATAGCGGTGTCGACAGGAAAACCCATGGACAAGCTGGAGTAATGATTTGGTTTAATAAAACCTTAAGTAATTCTAACCCTAAATAACTAATCTAAGCTTATATTAAGAAAACCTACATTCTAACTTTTCTGAGTTTCGAGAGAGGGAGATGTGGGGTTACGAATCTACTCTAATTTACATTCTAATAAATATATAATAACTCTTACAATTTGAAATATAGTTTGCACACTCTGAAACTAGTATTAAACTATTTAAGATACTTGACTCCATTTCGAATTGTCCTAGGCAAATTTTATAAAGAAAAATGGTAGGCAGACTTACCCATCAGCTCACTGCTTCAACAGACACGAGTCCCGTATTTTGCAAGGTTTATATACTAAGCTTCTACGCCTACAGCTATAACTAACTGTACTAACATTCCTATAGTGTAAATGCAGAGATTTACAGTTAGCCTTGAAATACTTTGTTCCTGCCATAAGTCAAAATTCTATCCTGAAATATAATATGTCTAAATGCTTTATATTTCACCAACTGTTTTATATGGAATAATTAAAATAATCTATGAAATAATTAAAATATCTATGTAAAATAATTTGTGTATTCGTAACAGAAACGTTTAGTAACAAACATCTCCATAAGAGTAGTGCTATTTTTCTAGACGTGAAAAGATCTATAGGAATCGCATGTAGGTTACGAATTTTACTGGAGAGTGTGTAGATCACAACAAAATGGTAGTTGAAATCGGGTTTGTTAAGTCGTGTTCCACTAAGATACCTTATACGCTGCTATTGGCTGTAAGCCATCTTATTTTACACAGCCAAACTTCTTTAGGCCTCCTCCTCTTCTCTACCGGTATCCTCATGGGTCCCCTCCAGAAGTCCTCATACATAATTCATACAGGCACATCCCCACTCCACAAGCCCAAGCAACTCAGTTCTCAACCGTCAACATATAGAGACGAATCGCCTGGATATCTCCATAGTATCTGTAGCTCTGCATTCCCAAGGCGGCCATTTCAGTGGAGGCGATCATGGTCCCGCTCTCAAACTTGAATGTTGCAGTTCAGCAGATCGAAAGCTGAACGATTTTCAAATCTTCCCTTGCCATTCTCTCGTTGTCACACAGGGCCATTAAAATAAGAATGGATGTTAGAAAGGGAAGGGAAATTTAAGAGCTAAGGAATGAAATCTTGGAGATATCCGTGACGTAAGAAAGAACGAGACAGGAAATAAAATGTCACTTCCATGAATGCAATGCATCACTCTTTTCACTTAAAATGGGAGGGGGAAACGTTTCGTAGCAATAAATATTGCCTTCGCGTTCACAGCCAGCAATAATAATAATAATAATAATAATAATAATAATAATAATAATAATAATAATAATACCAGTTACATTATATGGATGTGAAACATGAACTCTTACTTTAAGAGAGGAAAGGAGATTACGGGTAATTGAGAATAAAGTTCTTAGGAAAAATGTTTGGACCAAAGAGAGATGAACAGACAGGTGAATGGAGTAGACTACATAACAGTGGGCTACATGGTCTTTATAGGAAGCCAGATATAATAACAAGAGTTAAGTCTCGTAAACTGCGATGGGCAGGACATGTGGCACGAATGGGAATGAAGGACTTGCATGGAAGCTTCTTGTAGGAAAACCACAGTGAAAACGACCAGTTGGTAGACCAAGAATGGGTGGGAGAATAACATTAACCATGATTTGTGGGAAGTATATTAAACAGGGAATGATTTAAAACATTAGCTCAGGATAGGAATGTATGGAGAGCTTACGTCCGTAATAATAATAATAATAATAATAATAATAAATATGATAATGGCTAAACTTTTCAACCTGTGACGCGACTTTTTAATTCCTTCACAAATACCTTCCAATTTTTATTCTTAAGAGTTTCATTTTTCAAATTATTTTCCACCATTTACAGTGATATTTACATTTTTGTCTAAGAATTATTTCAATGTATCCACGTAGACATTCACGGCCGGAGTTACTATGATGATCTTGATGAAGATTTTCGGGCTGAAGGCCGTGGTCGTGAGGCTTGTGGTTCCCCGACGTTTCGCCAAAGACTGCGTCTGGCATCCTCAAGGGTTGCCTTGAGACTGGCATTTCTGTCCACTGCCTGTCCTATTTATACGTTCACCGCGATGTGTGCGTTAGTCATTTCTGCCTTCTGATTGGTCAGCGTTAGGGACTTCCATTGCTCCAATGAGATTGCTGTTTGATGGTCTAGTCGTACAGTCGACAGGAATCATTCCTTATTGTTTTTTTGGAAAAAGTCGGTTATTTGACGGACACGAATTCTTTTAAGTTCCACAAAATCGCAGTGCGCATGCGCGAGTTGCGGGTGTTGCTGTAATGGTTAATGTAGCCTCCGGTAGATGGCTCTCCAGTCGGTGTTACGAACTTTGGGAATAACTTCCCAAATGCTAAAAAAATGGACGTAAACTAATTTGCCATTTCCTAACAAAAGAAAACAATTTACATGCATATTATTTATTCCCAAATGCAAAAAAAAACGACGTAAACCAATTTCCCATTTCCTAACATAACAAAACAATTTACATGCATATTATTTAATAAACTATAAACTAATTTTACATACACTAACACTAAATATTGTTTAGGATTATTTTCAAATCTTGGTAACTCCGATTTGAGAGCCACCTAGCGGATGTTACATGAAGCATTTCCGCGTCTCTAGAACCCGATGCACACATTTTGCGTAATTTATAAATATTTAATAATCGTATGAAATGTTTATAAAATGGTTCCAAAATGTTTAAAATAGTACAAAACGTGTTTTAAGTGTTTAGTGTATCAGTAGCATAAGGATGTAAGTGTAGAATTGTGTCCGCCAAAAACGTACCTCATCCGTTTTTTTTATCTTTTTTGGCCTAACGGGAATTCATTGAAGTGGAAACTAATTTATTTCTCTGTCTGTCTTTCCGCTTTATAAAAACTTTTTTCATGAATTGTCTATAAATATGCTTCCGTTGCCACGTTGGACAGATTCCGTTGTATGCAAAATAAATACATGTAAAATTACTATTATTTCGCCGGGTCCAATAAATTTGTTCATATTGGACAGATTTCCGCATTACTCACGTTCCGGATTAAATACTCCAACTCAAGACTGAAATATGCACCGAGGACCTCACAACACACCACAGAAATCTCACATCATAAACCAGAGCCAGAGAAACCAAAAATCAACACTTCAGCACCAAAATTGGACATTCCAACAACTCCTACTCCCACTCCCACTACTACAAATCCTGAAAACCTAGTTCATCAACTTCCATCCCTTATATCTAAAATCCTCTTAAATCCAGAACTCCTAAAAACCACTGTAATGCTACTTACAAACCTAATTTCCGATTGATTGAGGGTATTTCCACTTTTCAGCGGTTGCCCTTTTACCAGCCGGCTGCTGGCCCTTCACATCCACATGTGTCAATCACAGAGGTAGATGATCAACAGCCAGTGTAGGGGTGACATGTGGTTAGCATGTCGAGTCCCCCAGCCGTTATAGCTGGTTCCTCAACCTGGAGCCGCTACTTATTGTAGCTACCCAATTGCCTCACGATGCTGGGTGGGCACCGGTCCCATACTGGCCGAAATACCATGAGAAAATTTCTTCCCCCATGGAGACTCGAACCAGCGCAAGTCCCGTAGCTCTGCGCCAAGGCTTCCTACCTTAACCGCTCGGCTACGGCGCGGGACAACCTAATTTCAAGTCCTTAAATAAATCCAGCAAACTACCTCAAGAATATCTTATTACACGACCAAGAAGCTTATTCTTACGAAGAAAAACAACATCGTCAAGAAAAACCCCAGAAACAGACTGGGAGAAGAAACATTTTCCCCCTTAGCTAAAAATTTCAAGCTCAGAAGACTTCAAGATAAGGCACCATCAAATATTTGGTCAAGGCCTAAAATAAGCCGATATACAAAAAATTTAACGACAACACATCAATATTATCAGCTACTAGATTACTGTAATTCCATAATTGGAAACGTGAGACAATGTAAGAAGAATACATAATATTTAATAAACGAAGTTGAAAGGCGTTTGACACAAAAAATCAAAAAACGACAAATGTGTTTTCAATAAGAGCACGGATGCTGGCACCACTCAAAGTTAATTATACATTCTGTTCAAAGTGCAGCTTATGTACAAAAAACAACAAATATCACACAGCAAGTATAATTGACAATCAGATTATCTCACTCCTTTTCAAAATGGCGCGACATTTCGTAATAACAAGGAGATCAACTTGCCTAATTATATATTCATTATGCAGTCCTTTGGTTCATTGAGTCCAACCTTCTCACTATTTTCTCAAACAAGTAACAATGGTTTAGGAGTAAGTGGGATAACAACAGAATATTCGGAAACTAAACGCCGGTATCCGGCCTATATACTTAAATTTACTTATCCAGTCGGATATCTGATTATAACCCACTGGTCAAACATGATTTTTGTCTCATGAGTACACAATAGCTATGACTAGATCATGGAACTCACTTCCCAGTCATGTCAGGGACTGTCAATCGCTATCATTATTTAAATCCAAATTAACTGATATCTTAAGTTCGACACAATGAAAACATTAACTGCATAACAACTATATAGAGCATTCCATTAATAATCATCTAGGAAGCTACTTAATTTATTTTATATCATTTTAATTGTATTATATTCTATGTTTTTGTTAGTATTAGATCATTGTATTTTGTTTAGTCTGTATTTTAATAATATCTTAAAATCGTAATTTGTACGTAATTTTTGTATAATTTTACTATTCGCTGGTTGAGTGGAAGAGAAGGCCTTATGGCCTTAACTCTGCGAGCTAAAATAAATCATTATTATTATTATTATTATTATTATTATTATTATTATTATTATTAGTTGTACTTGATGCACTTTTTTATCGTGTTTTTAAATATATATTCGGAATTCTCCATCACTCAGGTTTTCAATTTCAATTAATGGATTTAAATAGTTATTTCTTTAATAAACGTTTTTTCGTCCATTTGTCCATTGTAAAAAAACCAAATGAGCTAACTCAAATGGTTTCAGTTATGGAAAAGAGATATCAAGGCAAATGGGATCCTAATATGCTGGCCGGTTATTGTTAGACTATCAAGAGGGAAGCTCCACAGGCGAAATATAGCAGAAAATCGTAATTTCGTACTTTCTAGGTGAGTCCTAATATTCGAATATTATGTAGTTACGAATGTAGAAAATATTAATTTTTTTGAGATTATAAATTCCTGTCTCTCGAAAACTTGCGTGATGGAGAAAACCCGATATCGTATTTGAATTCAGGAGAACAAATACTATCAGATTCACATATTTTTCTTTCTGAGACAAAAATAAAGTTTCTTTTTGTTGTTCAGTGTAATGATGAACAATCCAGTATTTTAATCTTAATCATCATCATCATCATCATCATCATCATCATCATCATCATCATCATCTGCATTCATGGATTAGGTCTGATGACCCGTTCCGACTTGAGCCCATCTCTTTCTAGGTCTGCCCACATCTCGGGTGCCTTTCGGTTTGTATTTTGTTATTTGTTTTGGATATCTATCTTCAGTCATTCTGTCTATGTGTTGCTTCCATTTTTGTCTATACGATATCGTATGTATCCATTTTATCAGTTATTGCAAATATTTCAAGTTCCTGTCTTATTTCTGTGTTCTTGATTCTGTCTTCCTTAGTACACCCTTTAACAGATGTCAAAAATTTCATTTCTACCGCCGTTATCCTACTTAGATCTTGTTTTTTATGTATCCAGGCTTCTGATCCATAGAGCAGTACCGGTACTGCCAACATTTTATAAAATTTCAATTGGGACTCTCTTGTTGTTTTGTTATTTAGTGTTCGTTTTATCGTACCACATATTCCCTGGAATTTTGCTATTTTATTATTTATATCATTATCATAATTAAATTAAATGTCACATCCTAGATAATTGAGATGGTTCACCTGTTCTATGATTTTGTTTCCTATTACTATTTTCGATCAGTATTTTAATCTAAAACATAAAACTAATGAAAAGATAGATATTAACCCGAAATGGAAGAACTTGATCTGTTGATATGAAAATAGGTCGACGGTCTAATTTCAGGAGGCAGAATATGAAGAAGATTTATTTTATGTTTAATGTTGTTATGTTGGTATATTTCTCTGAGATACATGATTCTGTTAGAGTGGAGTAGTGTAGCAATAATGAAACAAAGCTTTTGTTCCGCTCTTCATTCTTTTATTTGATTAATCAAGATTCCGGATTCTGCCGAGTTGACTTCTCTGTCTATGTTTTATCGTGCTCATTCAAGGAAGTGTCTGTGTATATTAAATATTGTAACAATATATTATTTGAGAGATGTCTGTTGTAAATAATAATTTTAGGAGTTGTTTTCATGAAAATATTAATGAAAAATATACACAAATCATCATAGATTCTACTATGTATATATATGTTATAATTAAATGTTTAACATTGAGCAATGCAAGCTTAATATGGTATGATAAGAAAAATAAATGCCTGGACGGGATTCGAACCCGGATCTCTGAGTCTGTACCTCAGCGTGATATCCATTACACTACCAGGCGAATCCAATTCAAACACTTATTTTTCTTATATATGTATTATATTCTCCATTATTACTAGATGTCGCGAGAACTCGGTCTTCACTGCCATCTAGTAGCTGACTATAACAAGTAAGCAAACTAAAGAGAATATTTTTACCTTATAGCAGTGACGCTTTATAAATGTTATAATTAAATGTTTAACATTGAGCAATGCAAGCTTAATAATGGTATGATAGAAAAATAAATGCCTGGACGGGATTCGAACCCGGATCTCTGAGTCTGTACCCCTCAGTCGTGGATATTCCTTACACTAACCAGGGGCGATCCATCTCAAACACTTATTTTTTCTTATATATGTATGATATTCTCCCTTATTACTAGATGTCGCGAGAACCTCGGTCTTCACTGGCGCATCTATTAGCTGACTATAACAAGTAAGCAAACTAAAGAGAATATTTTTACCTTATAGCAGTGACGCTTTATAAATGTTATAATTAAATGTTTAACATTGAGCAATGCAAGCTTAATATGGTATGATAAGAAAAATAAATGCCTGGACGGGATTCGAACCCGGATCTCTGAGTCTGTACCTCAGCGTGATATCCATTACACTACCAGGCGAATCCAATTCAAACACTTATTTTTCTTATATGTGTATTATATTCTCCATTATTGTAGACCGAGTTCTCGCGACATCTAATAATAATGGAGAATATAATACATATATAAGAAAAATAAGTGTTTGAATTGGATTCGCCTGGTAGTGTAATGGATATCACGCTGAGGTACAGACTCAGTGATCCGGGTTCGAATCCCGTCCAGGCATTTATTTTCCTTATCATACTATATATATACTGCCCACCATGTCATCCCCCAGAACAGCGAAGAAGATATGAAGAAAATAACGGTTGGGCAACACGGAGTGTAGTCGACGCTTGGATGGGTGTACGGCTTCCGAAACGGACCACACTGACAACTGAAGATGTTTAAATGCATAAGAACTTAACCTTGGATGGGTGTACGTCTTCGGAAACGGACCACAGCGAAAATTATGTATATCATTATATAAGACCTAAACCTGTGACTCGAACTTATCATTCCTTGATAATGGCATGTGGGATCATGCCGAAACGTCGGAATCAGTGGCCTGAGGCCGAACTTGAATCCAAGACGCGGTAAACCCAAGAAAACTTTCACACACACACACATATATATATATATAATATATATATATCTTTAGGTTTTTTAGCATTGTTATGTTTTTTGTGACAAACAGGAAGCTGACCTGATGCATCTACCCCCAACCTGGAGGACCAGGTGATTTTTGGTCAAGGTTATTTTCCTCTAGCCTTTAACAAACCAATGACGAAGCGAAGATTTAATATTAAAACATCAAAAAAGGATATTAGAGGATGTGAAGAATTTGAGAATATGGGAGTAAAAGTAGATAAGAGGATAAATATGAAAGTAATATTAAGAAGAGAATAAATAAAGGTAGAGCAATAACAGCAATGATGAGTGGGGTCTTATGGAACAGAGATATAACCAGAAAAAATAAATTACAAATATATAATTCAATAGTGAGAAGTACTTTCACATATGGACCTGAAATTTAGAAATTCAACAAAACCTTATGTCGATAGAAATGGATTTCTTGAGGAGAGCAGGAATATGTTCAAAATTAGAAAAAAAAAATATTGTCATACGAGAAAAAATTAATATTACATATTCAATAGTAGATTATATAAGATACAAGCAATTAAATTGGTATGGGCACGTACGAAGAATGCAAGAACAAAGGTTGCCCATAAAAACATTCGAATGTTGTCCACCTGGAAGAAGGACGAATGGAAGACCTTGAAACTCGTGGACACAAGAAATAAGAACTGGAATGAGAACAAGAGGACTGGAGGACATGGAGTGGTTGGATAGAGACGAGTGGAGAAGAAAAATAAAACTTTAGGCACAGAAAGATGTGTGTAAACATTAAATTTCTGCATATAAAATACACACACATACATGTACATATATTGTCACTGGGATTGTCAGGATTTTCCTTTTGCGTTATTTTGGCGTACATACGCACACTGGATTTGTTTAAAATTACAATTTTTTTGTTTCCATTATTATTAGGAAAACTATTGTTCACAATTAACAATAAAAACTTAATCTTGCTTTAACTGCTATCAGTCACAGTAACAACTATTTTCCAATCACTGCTGAATAATTTCGCCACATTTTCTCATCACTTAACTTCACACTGTCTTCCACAAGACTAACTGGAGTCTTGCCTCAGATCCCTCTTTCATGGGCGCAATGAAAATTCTAGAAATAGCTTCTATATATTTTGAAGCCTAGAATCCACTTGCCACGTATATTTCTTGAAAGGGGAGGGAGACACCGGTAGAACCGTGTGGTAAGACACTCCAGTCACTTCGGCCGGTTTGTGCGGTTCCTCTTACTCCTCGCCCGCGCAATTCAAAAGTCGCTATGCGACACGTAACAATATATATATATATATATATATATATATATATAAATTTCGTGTCACATTGTTTGTCCGCGATGGAATCCTAAACTACTGAACCGATTTTAATCAAATTTTGCACACTGTGTGCAGCTTGATCCAACTGGAGACCTAGGGTAGTTTAGAACTAAAATTATAGTCGCATTATTTTTTTATTGCAAATTATTTTGTTATTATTTAACAAAGAGTTATAATCATCTGTGAGTTCCATACGATTCTAACAGATGGCGGTGAGGTACAGCTTGGGTCCAAGCTCTGTGTGTTTGCGGGGGGAAGTGTGGAGGAGGTACACTTCTCTGCTTCGCATAGTACTAACAGCTGAGTTCAGCAAATGCCTTTCAGACACACGGAGCTGGGTCCCGCACTATAATTTGGTAAGGTAATTGGTTTATTATTTAACAAAAAGAGATCCAGATGGCTGTGCATTTTGTTGCAAACGCGAATTTCAATTGAAATGCAAATATTGATTATTTCATAATTTAAGTGTGTTCAGTGTTTATTTTATTTTCAATATTAATTTCGTGTGTAAGTATTAGTTTTAAGTAATCTGGCTGAAAGACAGCAACTTAATTTAAAATTTTAACATATACCTTAGCCACAGCAACGCGTGGCCGGGACTTCTAGTAAATATATATATATCTTCTTGTATCTTGTAAGCCCATGTTTCCCTTAACAGAGATTTAGGCGCTCTCCCCCTACAGGGAATAATTTGAACCATACTAATTTAGTTACTCTTGTTTTCGTGTAGATGTCATTTGAGTGGTCCGTGGTCAGCGTTCCGCCTCATACTAACATCTAGGAAACCAAGGTAGTACTAGGACGGGAAAATTCTGTAAATTTTGCTTAGAGGCCTTTTCATTCAGGCTTAAGGATCTTTTACGAGCCTGAAAATCTTCAGGCTCGGGACCCACGGCTTAAAGTCCCTCCCGGAGGACTTGCTCCTTGGATTTTTCCATCCTAAAAAATCCATCGACACTGGCCCGGTTTAAACCCGTGACCCTCGGGACCAGAGGCAAGGAGCATTACCACTAGTCCACCGCGGCCCATATATATATATATATATATATATATATATGGGCCGCGGTGGACTAGTGGTTTTATATATATATATATATATATAATTTCCACCGCTATGGTCTCGAGGTAGCGTGCTGCCTTGTCACGCAGCGGCCCAGGTTCGATCCCTGGTCGGAGCAGTTTTACTGTTTGAGGTTTTTATCGGGGTTTTTCCTCACCTGTAAGACAAATTTCAGGAAAACTTTAACGCCCAAACGGTCCCCGACACATATGGCCATCATTATCATCATCCTTTCATCCTTCACCGGTGTGGAAAACAACGGGAAGCTACCACACTTGCAATTCCCTAGTAAAGCTGCAAGCATAGCATTAAAATGCTATGATTGCAGTGAAGGATCTGCCTTCGGGCAGAATTACTATGGATGGATATGTTATATTGCAGATTTTCGTGGATATAAGTATGAATAAGAAAGTTTTCTTGGGTTTTCCGCGTCATGGATTCAAGTTCGGCCTCTGGCCACTGATTCCGGAATCATATATATATATATATATATATATATATATATACATTTCCCCCAATGCCCAGGTTGTCGTTTCGACATTTCTGATGTTCTCTCCTGGCAAGGCTTACTTGTAACCCATTTCTGAGGTTCGGGCGACTTGAAGGCGGGGTTACTCTGTTCCGAAGATATGAGAGTTGATGATGATGGTAATGATGCGCGGTTCGGACGGCGGTAGTGATGGTTTTCCAGTCTGCCAATAGAGGAGTTTCATTTCATTCCTATAGCTCAAATGATAGATTTGGCGCTTGATTTTAATGTCTTGCAGTTAAAAACGGCATGTACATTTATTTAATACGGCCGTTGTATATCGAAAGGCTACTCTGGAAGTAATTTGAAGGTAGATTTAGGTTGATAGTTCCCTTGAAGTAGGATCGAATCAGAATTGTACATTTAGTAACAAAAAGAATGGGCCATCTGTTGATCTCGAATATTTTAAGTTCTAACGCGCGATTCACACGAGTGAACTAACTGCACAGTAGAGCTATAATACGTTTTCCTTCTTCCTTTGAAGATCATTCTTTCACGCACAACAAGATTGCGAATGCTTAGCTCAATGATTAATACCCGTCCACCGCTGTGGTCCTGAGGTAGCGTGCTGCCTTGTCACGCAGTGGGTTCGGGTTCGATCCCCGCTTGGGACAAGTTTCCTGAGTGAGGTTGTTTTTCGGGGTTTTTTCCTCACCTGTAAGACAAATTTCAGGATACTTTAAGGCCCAAACGATCCCCGAACATCAACTGGCCAACATTATCATAAGTAATGCCACGAGTGATTTCCAAATTATCGATAAATTCACGACTCACGAAGTGAGGAGTGAATTTATCTAGAGAATTTGGAAATCAAGAGTGGAATTTTTTAGGACTATTTAACGAAGAAAATTAGGCTATTTACTCACAAATCATTATTTAATTATAGTTACTTTAAAATATTTATTTATTTAATGTAAACGGCGATGTTTGAAAACAAATGAGAAACGTTATGTTTCGTTTCTCCATCCACTGCAACAAGATCATATAATGTTATATATTGCCATCTTGCGTGGGAAACTTGAAATATCATCGCAATATTATAAGAATGCATCCTAGCGGAGAAAAAATTAAACACATCAAACTGTATATTATAACCAAAATTATAGGTTATTAATTTATTTTTTAGTACACAACTCGGTAAAATCATTATTTAAAAACACAATTATAGAACACAGAATTATCAAAAAGAACTCGGTAATATCATTATTCAAAAACACAATTGTTTGTATTTCGTCTATAACTTCATTTGAAGCACAGCCAAATCTTGTTTCTGCCATTTTGAACATTCAAATATGGCGGCTTTACTGTTATCTCAGTCACTGCAAAATAATGATCAGACCTGTTCAGAATATTAAAAAGGAGGAGCTTTCTTTAATATGATAAATATAACACTGATAAATATTTCGTGAAACACGACTCTGATTGGTTGTAAAACATTAAATTATTGAAACGTGATTGGTCATTGGCTCCCATTTAGGGCATGAGTTAAATAGTCATCAATATCATATTCATCTCATTAGAATAAGTTTAGGTTTAAGGCATCTCCTGGCGCATCATTACTAAACGTCATCGCCCATCATATCATTGGAGCAGCGTAACTCCGCCTTCCAGGCGCCCCAACCTCAGAAGTGGTTTACAATACGCCAATGTCAGGAGAGAATACCTGAAATGTCGAATGACAAACAGGTGGCATTGAACATAAAAAAAAAACATAAAAAATGCTTAGTGCCTTGATTCATATGCAAGTGGTCACATGTTCGATTCCCGATGAGCTCAATTTTTTTTAATTGTTAAAATGCTTTATATTTTATTCTGTCTTTTTACTCTTAAACAAAAATGAACTAACTATTATTATTGTTACTATTATTATTACTAGTACCAAGAGCGGACGTCGACACCATGTTGGTGTATTTGGGGACTCAATTAGAAATTAATAATTTAAAGTGCAACAGTATATTAAAATATGCAAATTAACATCAGTTCAGAGAATATTAATAGCATGTGCTTTTAATAATAAATAATTATTTATCAAAGGTACCTAATTATTTCGGCTATGGAACTTTACAACATTTTGCTCTATCAACAGTTTCCAGGGAATCATCCCTGCGGTTCTAAATCAATCTACAATTTTTAAACTATGGTGAACTCCGCAGTCGGAAGAGACCCCTCCAATTTGTATTACTATTATTATTACCTACTTACTTAGTCACTGGCACTATCGAACCCGTAGGTTCATGGCCGCGCGGACATAAGCTCTCCATACATCCCTATCCTGAGCTAATGCTTTCCAATCATTCCCTTATAATCTACTTCCCTCAAATCATAGTTAATGTTATTCTTCCATCTCATTCTTGGTCTACCAACTGGGCGTTTTCCCTCTGGCTTTCCTACAAGAAGCTTCCATGCAAGTCTTATTATTATTATTAATATTACTATTATTAATAATAATAATATTACTACTACTATTATTATTACTATAATAATAATAATTATTATTATTATTACTATTACTATTATTATTATTATTATAATAATAATAATAATAATAATAATTATTATTATATATTATTATTATTATTACTATTATTATTACTATTATTATAATTATTATTATTATTATTATTATTATTATTATTATTATTATTATTATTATTATTATTATTATTATTATTATTATTATTATAAGTCGGCCGCGGTGGACTAGTGGTTATGCTCCTTGCCTCCGGTCCCGAGGGTCGCGGGTTCAAACCCGGCAGGGTCGATGGATTTTTTAGGACGGAAAAATCCAAGAAGCAAGTCCTCCGGGAGGGACTTTAAGCCGTGGGTCCCGAGTCTGAAGATTTTCAGGCTCGTAAAAAATCCTTAAGCCTGAATGAAAAGGCCTCTAAGCAAAATTTTACCGAATTTCCCCGTCCTAGTACTACCTTGGTTTCCTAGATGTCAGTGTGAGGCGGAACGCTGACCACGGACCACTCAAAATGACATCTATGCGAAAACAAATTTAATTAAATTAGTATGGTTCAAATTCTTCCCTGTAGGGGAGAGCGCCTAAATCTCTGTAAAGGGAAAACATAGGCTTACAATACGATACAATACATATTATTATTATTATTATTATTATTATTATTATTATTATTACTATTATTGCTCACCATCTCTATGGGCTATATCAGGTTGGACTTGACATATATAAAGTAAATATTTTAATTTAATTGTGAAACTTTTTCCTCGCTAATACGTAATAAATAAATAAACACATAAATAAATATATAAAGCTATATTATATTTTATTACATAATTTATAGCATTATCATTAAATTGTGGTACTGCACACACAATTAAATTTATACCGGTAGCTAAATAGTGTTATAGAGTTTACAAAGGCAGGAATATTACTTAATATAGTGTAAAGTGGACGTAGATTACGTGGCAGGAATTAAATGTTATAGGATGTATTTTGCGAAAACACAAATGAATAAAAAAACGTTGTCGAGGGATCCAAACCCTGGCTCTCATATATATATTTCATTTTTCTGTAATTGGTTTAACGATCTACGCTATTCGAACGTCGGATACTACCTGTCAAAATCCTGGTTGTCTTGTTTACTTTTACACTATGAACGAGAGCTGGAATTTATTTGAAATCTCGCAATTTGAGTAAAATTGCACTTGTCGTACACTGGTAAATATCTAGAAACACGTCTCCTTCACTGTTCTTTAACTATTTAAGACAATTAAAACAATACAGCGTATTTAAAACATTTAACAATGCGTTACCTCGTGAACCACAGCTTTAGCTCTTCGAGCATGCGCAGTGGGTCATAGCAGGTACTCTGCTTTTTGAAGCGGCTCATTCTTTTTGTTGCTAAGTATACATAAAATTAAAACATATTTTCGTAAGAACAGTCTGAATTTTTTCAGAGTTTGTTAAAACACTATTTCTCGGGTGTTCTTTGGGGTTGGATATGGGAAAAAGGTACCGAAAATCGCATGAATGTGTGGAGAAAAATAAGGAGGAGGTACTTAGATATAAACCAACAAGATATTTTTGCCGAATGTACAGGAAAACGCTCACTGTGTTTACAAAGAGACCTAAAACACGTTTGGGGAAAATAATCTTGTATACTCAACCTATGATTTAACCCTTAAATTGGCAAAATAAAATTGCTTCTGTTGGTTATTCGAATGTGGCGGACCGCAGTGAAAAACGGAATCTTGTGTAACTGTTATTAGGTATATTGTATAATTAGACACACATTTAAGTGGTTTATTTTTGTTCGTTTTCCTCTGATTTATTAAAAAAATTAAATTAATTAAACCAACTGATGTATCCAAAAGGATACATTACGAATTTAAGGGTTTAAAGAGAAATCAGGGCTTGCTTGGTTTAGGCTAGGGGCGTGGAAATTTCTAAAAATTAGCGACGATCACGATATGCGAATATGTCCAATGTGCGGGAACTTTGAAGACGAGATACATATATTAGGAAAATGTGATGATTTAGAATATTAGAGACGTCAGTTATTACCGGAAAGATTTCTAAATTCAAATCGGGAAAGATTGACATGCTACGAGTTATTGGTAAATCCAGAAAATTGGATAAACGTGGGTAAATTTCTGGACAAAACGCGGAAAATAAGAACAACACTCATTCATGAATAAATATATGTTATCAAAATGCAATACCATTAATTCTTAATAATTATACATAACTTAATTAATGTATAATGTTATTGTATTATTATGTAATTGTAATATTACAATAAAATGTCTTTAATACTTTTTTGTTAGTTGTGTACCGATAACGTAGAATCCAAGAGGAAATTATATTCCATCAATTATTATGTTGTGTACAGTAATTTTTATACGTTTTCTGTGACTGACTGACCATAGCTTGCAGTTAACAATTGTAGGACACATTTAAGGCATATAGAACATTAGAATGCAATTAATATTATTACATTTACGACAAGGAAGGACTAAAGTATGGTTTAACAAAAGATTTTGTAAAATAAAACGAATTAATACGACCAAATCATTAAACAACAAATTGGTAAAATGTTGCGTGTTTTCACAGGTTTGGAAAATTATAAGTTCTACCACTAATATTAGATTAAAATAATACACTTTTGGAACATTATCTTATAGAATCAGAAAATTTGATCCTTAAAGATATATATTACGTCAAAAAAAATATTCCTGCGTCAATTTCAAAATTTTCACCTCGGTATGACATTTTCGTGGAATCGCTCAATATTATTGTTTTCTTTATGTAATTGTAATGTTACTGTTTTTTCTTTGTACTATTACCAATTATTACTTTATTGTAACGGACTGTCAACAGCACGTAATGCTTATTGCCCGTGCGACCCATATTTGTAAATAATACTGTAAATATCTTACTCTTCCAAATAAAGCAAGTGAAACAAACTAAATATTTGGGAATGATTATGGATAACATCGAAGGGATAGGCAAAGAGAAAATAAAACATAGAATTGAATTGAGTAGCAAAATAATATCATTAAATTCCATATAAGCATATTTGGAAAGACACAAAAAAATATATTGGTAAAACATTGGTGGAATCTGTTGCAATGTACGGGAAGTGAGGTATGGACAATCAATAAGTACTACAAGAATAGACTAATAGCTCTAGAAATGGATTATTTACGAAGAAGTGCCAGAAAGTCTAAATTAGAACGTGTCACAAATAAGGAAATTAGAAACATAATGGAAGCAGAAGAAAGCATAATTGAAAGAATTGAGGAGAAGGAATTAAAGTGGTTAGGCCATGTTTTAAGAATGGAAGATGAGCGATGGCCGAAGCAACTATATGAATGGAATCCGAACAGAAAGAAGAAAAGAGGAAGACCAAGGTTAACAAGGAAGGAAAACATGAAGACAGTAATGCAAGCTAGAGGGCTAAGCATCGAAGATGCCCAAGACCGTAGGCTTTGGAGGTTTGGCACGGGAAGACGGCAGCAGCTGTAAAAACCCGAAGATAGATAGAGATCTTACTTTTTGTCCTGCTACTACTACCACCTCACATCACCAAAATTCTATCACCTCCCACTTAAGAGTTAACAAGAAGAAAAATAAGAACGAGACGAATTTAAAATTAAAGTCATAATCTGCAATAAGTGACATTATATGATCAGGGAAAGTTGGCTTCGAAATAGTCAGATATCTGTTAGAACAAAGAGCAAAAAACACCACTAGCTGTTATATCTTGTATTTTATCACATCATAGCACTCACATTTGCAAGCTTCCTTTTTATGGAGATCCGCCTTCATTTGTTTCTTCCAACTCTCCTGTCACATCTTTTTTTTCCCCCTTTGTTTTCATTAAAGTTTATAACTTCATAATAAAATGTAATATCGCAGTTTTATGTCACAGATATTGTTTTGTTATCTTTGTATGCAAATAATAAAACACACAAATTCAGCAAATAGTGTGATGCATTGTAATTAACACCTATACAGTATTATAAAAAGTTTACTAGAAATAACAATTAATCAATTCACTGACACTATCGTACCTGTAGTTTCATGCTCGCGAAGCTCTCCATACATCCCTATACTCATCTAATCCATCCATCCACAGTAATTCTGCCCGAGGGCAGGTCTTTCACTGCAATCATAGCATTTTCATGATATGCTTTGCAGCTTTACTAGGGAATTGTGGTAGCTTCCCGTTGCTTTTCCACACCGGTGAAGGATGATGGTGATAATGATAAGGATGAAGATAATGATGGCCGGATGGTTTTCGGGGACCGTTGGGCCCTAAGTTTCCTCACAATTGTGTTACAGATGAGGAAAAACCCCGAAAAAAAAACCTCACCCAGGAGCCTATCCCGACCGGGAATCGAACCCTGGCCCGCTGCGTGACAAGGCAGTACGCTACCTCCAGACCACAAAAGTGGACTACTCATATAGTATTTTCCAATAATTCCCTACATTTGGTTCGTTTCGACCCAAGTAGTAGTAGTAGTAGTAGTAGTAGGACTTTATTAGACAAAAAGTAAGATATTTACAATATTATTTACAAATATGGGTCGCACGGGCAGTAAGCCGTACGTGCTGTTGACAGTCCGTTACAATAAAGTAATAATTGGTACTAGTGTAAAGAAAAATAAACAACAAAAACAGCAATAACATTACAATTACATAAAGAAAACACAATAATAATATTACAATTAAATAATAACACAATAGCATTATACACTAAAAACATTAACATTACAATTACATAAAGAAAAAACAATAATATTACAATTATCTTCCATCTTTGATTCCCCATTCGTGCCACGTCCTGCGAATTGCAGTCCACTTATTTAACTGTTCTTATTATATGTGGCCTCCCATAAAGGCCATGTGGCTCACAATACTTTATTATTATTATTATTATTATTATTATTATTATTATTATTATTATTATTATTATTATCATTATCATTATCATTATTGTTGTTGAATAAGTGCTTATAAACTCTGTTTGGTGGAGCAAGATTATTACAAAAAATTGAAAATTACACATATATCAAACCATAATTCAGAGCATTTTAACATATGGTGCTGAAGTTTGGCAAATTCCTACCAGGGAAATGGAAAGAATTTTAAGTACAGGTATGGATGTTTTGAGAAGATCAGCTGGAAAATCTAGAATGGATAGAATACGAAATAAAGAAATAAGGGAAGTTATAGGAAGTTATTGGTGTGCAAGAGGAGCCGGACAACCAAGACATTACAGAAAAGAAAATATTACAATGATATGGCCATCTCAAAAAATGCCAGAGCAAAGATTTCCTAAAGTTGTTATGGAATGGATCTCAATGGAAAGAGGGAAGAGAGATAGACCGAAGAAAACCTGGATAGAAGGGTTACAAGCGGGTATGAATCTCAGAGGATTGGAGGAAGATCAATGGATGGACACAGAGGAATGGTGTTTGGTTTCCGGAAGACGGCGGCAGCTGTCATGATACCGGATGACGATGATTGTCATTATTATCATCATCATCATCATCACATCATCATCATCATCATCATCATCATCATCATCATTATTATTATTATTATTATTATTATTATTATTAAAACTAATTCACTAGAAATACCGAACTCGTACATTCACGGCCGCGCGGACATAAGCTCTCCATATATCCCTATCATGAGCTAATTGTTCTAATTATTTCCTGTGTAGTCTACTTTCTTCAAATCACGGTTAATATTATTCTCCCAACTCATTCTTGGGTCTACAAATTGGACGTTTTCTTCTGTTTTCCTACAAGAAACTTTCAAGCATCTCTTTTATTCCCCATTTGTGCCATATGTCCTGCCCATCGCAGTCTACAATACTTAACTGTTGTTATATCTTACTTTCCATGAAGATCATGTAGCTCACAATAATAATAATAATAATAATAATAATAATAATAATAATAATAATAATAATAATAATAATCATCCAGGGATTAAGCCTGTTGGCTCGTTCCGGTTTCATGAAAGCTAGAATTGTTAAAATTGTTCAGACCATCTTCTGTGTGGGCGACCAACATTTCTCCTTCCATGCGGTTTATAATTTAGCAATAATTTTGGAAATCTTCCTTCTGGCATTCTATCAATATTTTCTTTCCAGTCGTTCCTATATTTAATTATTCGGTCTGTAAGTTTGAAAATATTTAGTTCCTTTCTTATATCTTCATTTCTTTTCTTATCTAGCAGAGTACATCCTGATATATTTCTTAAAAATCTCATCTCAGCTGCTTCCAATCTTTGTTCTTGTCTTTTAGTGATCATCGAACATTCTGATCCATACATCAATAGAGGAACAACCATTAGTTGATAAAATTTAATTTTTGTTTTTTTCTTGTGTTTTTAAGGATTCTTATAATAGTGCCACACATTAGATTAAATTTATTTATTTTGTCATTAATATCTTCAGTTTTAACATATGATAATAATAATAATAATAATAATAATAATAATAATAATAATAATCTTGTATCTTGTAAGCCCATGTTTCCCTTAACAGAGATTTAGGCGCTCTCCCCCTACAGGGAAGAATTTGAACCATACTAATTTAGTTACACTTGTTTTCGTATAGATGTCATTTGACTGATCCGTGGTCAGCGTTCGGCCTCATACTGACATCTAGGAAACCAAGGTAGTACTAGGATGGGAAAATTCGGTAAATTTTGCTTAGAGGCCTTTGATTCAAGCTTAAGGAACTTTTACGAGCCTGAAAGTCTTCAGACTTGGGGACCCACGGCTTAAAGTCCCTCCCGGTGGACTTGCTCCTTGGATTTTTCCGTCCTAAAAATCCATCGACCCCGGCCGGGTTTGAACCCACGACCCTCGGGACCAGAGGCAAGGAGCATAACCACTAGTCTACCGCGGCCGAAATAATAATAATACTTACCTAACTCACTGGCACTATCAAACCTGTAGGTTCATGGCCATGCGGACATAAGCTCTCCATACATCCCTATCCTGAGCTAATGTTTTTCAATTCATTCCCTACTTATAATCTACTTCCCTCAAATCATAGTTAATGTTATTCTCCCACCTCATTCTTGGTCTACCAACTGGGCGATTTTCCTCTGGTTTTCCTACAAGAAGCTTCCATGCACGTCTTTCATTCCCTATTAGTGCCACATGTCCTGCCCATTGCAGTCTACGAGACTTAACTGTTCTTATTATACCTGGCTTCCTATAAAGACCATGTAGTTCATTGTTATGTAGTTTTCTCCATTCACCTGTCTGTTCATCTCTCTTTGGTCCAAAAACTTTCCTAAGAACTGTATTGTCAAATACTCGTAATCTCCTTTCCTCCCTTAAAGTTAGAGTCCATGTTCCGCATCCATATAATATAACTGGTAGAATAATAGTTTTATATATTTCCAGTTTAACGTTTTTTGAAAGGAGTTGGGACGTCAAGAGTCTCTGTAACGCAAAATAGTACACATTTTCAGAATTGAGCCTATGTTTAATTTCTTTGTGGCATCTCATTCATATTTGCGACTATTGTTCCTAGGTATTTGAACTCAGCCACTTCCTCAAAATTTCCCTCATTTGTCATTAGCTGTACATTTCCATTATATAATGCATTTCTATGTGTGACCATATATTTTGTTTTATTGATATTTACTATTTACTTCCAGTCCCAATTTCTTAGTGTTACTCAATAGTGTGTGCATATTTGCCTTTAGTATCTCCTCGCTATCGCCCAATAGTATTACATCATCAGCATAAACTAACAGTTTATTGATACCATTGAGTTGTAGGCCTTCCTCATCCTCTAAAGATTTGATGGCATGCTGTAGTATAAAATTAAATAGTAGAGGAGATAGTGCATATCCTTGCTCCAACCCATTCTGGATTTGAAAAGTGTCCGAAAACTATATAATAATAATAATAATAATATATAATAATAATAATAATAATAATAATAATAATAATAACAATAACAATAATAATAATAATGGTAATAATATTAATAAATAATAAAAAAATAACTTATTTTCTTTAAAATAAATTTATAACTGTTTGGATAGTTAACAAGCGTGCTGAATCTACGCACTTTGAGAAGTTACCTTGCAGCATGTCGTCTCCAGGGAAACCAGTTTACTCAGAGTTAAGCCTATCTTGGTGCCTCCATTCGCGATAATTGCGTACACCGAAGAGCAGTTTCTGTGTCTCATAAATATTACATCAGCCTCCCAGCGTCATGCTCAAACTGGCTGAGATATTTACAGCGGGTTTTCAGCAAAATCCAGAATACTCAAAGTGAATTGTACAATTTTGTTTTCATCGTTCTTCCCCCTCTCTTCAATAATCACAAATAGGAATGAGATGCACAAAGAAATTAAACATAGGCTCAATTCTGGAAATTAATGATATTATGTATTCAGAGAAACTCAGCTCAGGTTTTATAAAATTATGGCTCTTCCTGTTCTTTTATATGGATCTCAATCTTGGGTACTTACAAAAAAAAGGTATCTCACACATTCAAGCCACTGAAATGAAAATTTTAAGATCCGTAAAAAGATGTACACGTATGGATAGATTACAAAATGAATCTTTTTTTTTTACTATTATCATTTTTTCTTTTTTCGTTTATACTGGTTTTCCTTGTTGTTTTACTTTTTTACATGTTTGTTAACCTTCTTTTAATTCTCACATAGACACAAGGACAGAACACACACACCCAGACCCAAGGTTGAGATTTAAAATCCCCCTTCCCCGCCAGGAATCGAAGCCGGGTCGCCTGAGTGGAAGGTAAGGACTCTACCGACTACGCCACGGCGACAGACAGTCAATAAGAAATAAACTGGAGATATTTTCAATAGTCGATAAACTAGAAGAGTACAAATACCAATGGAAAGAACATTTAAACAGAATGGACAATACAAAATTACCCAAATGATCAACACCTACAAACCACATGGGAAAAAGATCTTTGGGACGGCCAAGAAAACGATGGACTTGAGGCCGGAATAGGTCGCATTGACCTAATTCTGGAAAGGAAGAAGAAGAAGTACATGTATTCATTCATAGTGTTCTGCCCAAGAGCAGGTCTTTCCTTGCAAACTCAACATTCTTCACTCTTTCCTTAACTCAGCCTTCCTTTTTGTATCTGCATACAAACCATTTATTTTAATATTGTCTATCATTTGACGTCTTTTTCTGCCTCTTAACTTTCTTTCCATTGACCATTCCTTCTAGGGCATCCGTCAGCAGGCAATTTCTTCTTAGCCAGTGGCCAATCACGGGATGCAGCCAACATATACATGATATTTAACGAATCTAGAAGCTAACTAACGCAATATAAGTACTCTAACCTGCGAAAGGTAAATCTAAAAGCTAACTTAACGCAATTTAAGCACTATAACCTGTGAAAGAATGCACGCCCAAAAATAAATAGTACGTTCTGAAATTATAAATTATATATATGAATATATATACTCTATGTTGACTGTGCTAAATAGTCTTTGTTGTCGTATAGAATATTCGTTAAAATCAATATGGCTGTAACGTCACCATGCTACGTATGAAGTTAAATATTATAGAACAATATAACTAGCGGATCCGGCAGAGGTTGTCCTGCCCGAACGTTCAATTCTTGTTCATGGCCGGACAATAAAAATATAAGTTAGTTTTTTTTTACCATAACATTCACTAATGAAGACCTATGAAATAGGTTCGCAAGAAATGTCCTCACTGCAATCTGTTAAGCATGCATGATGACGTTATACAGGGTGCTCTAGAATTCCCCTTAAAAATGTCTACGACTTGTAGAGGGGACTGATTTGATAATACCTAGAATAGGAAACCATTTCCGGAAACTTACCGTTTCCGTCCTACAGCCGTTTGAAAACAAGCATTGCCTGAACGTACGTCACGTGTCTCAACAAGTAATAGCTTTGCGTTTCGTCTAAATCAAAAATTTCCCTATCGAGTATTTCAAGACTTGGGTGTTTTTTTTTCAAAAAGTGTCAGAATTTTTCGAAATTTTGAAAACTGCAAACATTGATTGTTGATTATTAATGCAAGTCACGATTCATTTCCATTTTGTTTATTTGGTTATTAATGAGTTGAATTGTAAAAAACAGTGATGTGCAGTGTCACGCCTCATAATAAAATACTTGTAAAAGTGATCGTGTTAAAAACATGTTTTCAAATGGCTATAGGCCCTAGCACGGAAACGGTAAGTTTCCGGGCATGGTTTCCTATTCTAGGTATTATCAACCCAGTCACCTCTAAAAGCCCTCCATGGTATCTTTACCTTGTCGTGGTGGAGTGGCTTGCGTGCTTAAATGATCCTGAGAGCTATGCCGGCGGTAGCATTGCTGCCGATAGGGTTACCCATGCCGGACTGGTCGAAGGTGATAAGCCAGACGAAAAAAAGTACCTTGGTCGAAAGAGTGACGATCTTTCACCATAAAAATACAACCGTCAAGAAATGCGGACATGGGTTCATCTGGGGTACAATTTTCCGGAGGTCAAATAGTCCCCCATTCGGTTCTCCGGGCGGGGACTACTTCAGGGAACCCATGCCAAAGGCTCAAACACAGCCAACTCCTTTCAAAAAAAGTTAAGCTGAAAATATATAAAATTATTATTCTACCAGTTATATTATATGGGTGCGAAACATGGACTGTTACTTTAAGGGAGGAAAGGAGGTTACGAGTATTTGAGAATAAAGTTCTTAGGAAAAATTTTGAACCAAAGAGAGATGAACAGACAGGTGAATGGAGAAGACTTCATAACAATGAACTACATGGTCTTTATAGGAAGCCAGATATAATAAGAACAGTTAAGTCTCGTAGACTGCGATGGGCAGGACATGTTGCGCGTATGGGGAATGAAAGACGTGCATGGAAACTTCTTGTAGGAAAGCCAGAAGGAAAACGCCCAGTTGGTAGACCAAGAATGAGGTGGGAGAACAACATTAACTATGATTTTAGGGAAGTAGATTATACAGGGAATGATTGGAAAGCATTAGCTCAGGATAGGGATGTATGGAGAGCTTATGTCCGCGCGGCCATGAACTTACGGGTTCGATAGTGCCAGTGAGTAAGTAAGTAAGTAAGTAAGTCACCTCTAAAAGTCCGAGAAGTTTGTAAGGGGAATTTTAGAGCACCTGTATTGTTGGCGCGCGGAATATTTGTCGATAATGCAGATAACTACACATAAAAATTCCTATAACCTTATCACAGCACCACCTATTCACTCCAATTCTGAATCTAAACCATCCTAGGATCCACTCAAACACACACAAAATATTCATGAAAATTGGTCCAGTCGTTTAGCAGTTTTTAATTTCGGGTTTCAAGTAAACCTCCACTTTTAATTTCGGATTTCTCTACTTTTGGACGATATCTACCTTGCATTGACTTAGGCTTTCACGGCCAGAGTTGCTATGATGATCTTGAAGAAGATTTCCGGGCTGTAGGCCGTGATCTCGTGGCTTGAAGTTCCCCGATGTTTCGCCAGAGGCTGCGTCTGGCGAAACGTCGGGGAACTTCAAGCCTCGAGGCCACGGCCTACAGCCCTGAAATCTTCTTCAAGATCATCAATATCTACCTTGGTTTATTGTAATAGCATGTACTGAGTTTCGTTGTGAAACATCAAAAATGTGACCGCCAGAACGATATTTAAATGTTCACTTCAGGTGAACTCCTACACCTAATGGTTTTAGAGGGCCCAATTGTGAATATAAACCATCGACGGACCCAATCAGACATACACAGACAAAAATCATCAAAATCGATCCAGTCGTTTAGGAGTTCAGTGACAAACACACGTACAGAAGAATTATATATATTCGTTAAAAAATGTAAATATCATAAGTAATGCCACGAGTGAATTTATCTAGAGAATTTGGAAATCAAGAGTGGCATTTGTTAGGACTATTTAACGAATAAAATTAAGCTGTTTACTCACAAACCATTGTTTAAATATAGTTATTTTAAAATATTTAAATATTTAATGTAAACGGCTATGTTTGAAAACAAATGAGAAACGATTGATACGCTTCATTTGCTTCTTTTGCTCGATCACTGCAACCAGATCATAAGAATATTTATTGCCAAAAGATCGCAATGATGTAAGAATTTACCCTAGTGGAGAAATTTATAACCAACGTTATAGGTATTAATTAATTTCTGTAAATACTTCAATTACATTTTTCTGCGTCATTTCCTGGAAAATAATTCGTTTAAGAAAGTGCAAACAGTGGTTTCTTTTTTTGGTGGTATAATCAATTGTCACAAACATTTTTATATTAACTCCCGCATGCGGTGTGTGTTGACATTCATGCACTATATATAAAATCTGGTAGCCGTATTTCTTGGACAGTCAGTCACTGCAAAATCATGCTATGACCTATTCAGAATGTTAAAAATGAGGTGCTTTCTTTATTATGATAAACTTTAGTTGGTAAATTCTAGGCGAAACACGACTGTGATTGCTTGTAAATAAAAAAATCATTGAAATGTGATTGGTCATTGACTCCCATTTGGGGCATGAGTTAAATAGTCATTGTAAATAGTGGGAAATAATTTTGAAAAATTAAACCCTAAGAATAATATTTGACAGGAGTTTATGAAGGAATTATAAAGGTCACATCACAGGTTGTAAAGAATAGCCTATTGAGGCTATAGGCTACATGTAACATTGACTAACAAGCCATTACTCTGCCTAGGGAATGTACTGTTAAAATCAATTGTAGGCCTCATACATAACCCTGTTAACTAAATTATGAATCTATCAGCAAGAATCAATGATTATTTCATTCCCTCCTGACAGAATAACAACTTGGCTGTAGAAAATTGAAATAAAATTACGATTTCTGCGATACAACAAATCTCTGTCAATTAGTCGCCAGGGATTTAACGTTCTGTTCCAGAGGTAATGATGACGGTAGATTAACATCGGTGATTTGTTGCTCGTCCAATTATAAGTCTGTCTCATTTACGTCACAAACGAACCCATTATGGAAGGAAATCATTAACGATTTACATTTCCAAATGATGTCAAAGTCAAATCTGTATCTCTATGGTGGGTTTGTCACGCAGGGTTAAAGGCCAACACGCACACGCTATTGAGTAACACTAAAAAATTGTGACTGGAAGTATATATCATTAAAACTAAATATATGGTCACACATATAAATACATTATATAATGGAAATGGATAAACTAATGAAAAATGAGGGAAATGTTGAGGAAGTGACTGAATTCAAATACCTAGGAACAATAACACTGGTCAACATGATTTTTGTCTCATGAGTACCAAACTTTAGTGATGCCGCATTTTGACTACTGTGACGTTCAACTAACTGACATAAGTGACGGATTTTCGGACAAACTGCAGCGTGTCCATAATATGTGTATCAGATTCATATCTAATGCTCGAAAATACGATCACATTTCTCCATTATTCCACGAATTGTCATGGCTACATCTAAAAGAGAGAAGAAAATCGCACTGTCTAATTCTCCTATTTAAGATCCTACATACCTCGATTCCCAATTATTTATCATCCCGTTTCCAGTATCTATCCTCAAACCATAACTTAAACACAAGTTCACAACATAGTCTCTTGCTTAATATACCGCAACATAGGACATCACATCACTCCATGTCATATACCATCTCCACTTCTCGCAACTGGAATTCCCTACCACAAGAAAAAAGGGGGCTGCCGGACATTGGCATCTTTTAAAAGAAATCTAAATTTATATTTGCTCTAAACTCGACTTCACTATTATCCAGTGTAAGATATATACATTAATTGGTATTTCCCGTATAATGTATCATATTTATATTATTATTATTATTATTATTATTATTATTATTATCGTATCATTATTGTTATTACCCTATAAAATGTTGTTTGTACATGACATTTACATTGCTACATTTATTGTATCTTTAACTGTTTATAATTAGTATAGTGTATATCTATATTTGTCAAATATTTATTTGTATTTGTGCTGCTTGAGTGGAAGAGAGGGCCTTATGGCCTTAACTCTGCCAGAATAAATAAAGTATTATTATATTATATTATTATTATACCAATAATTGTACCTAATGAAGTTTTTTTTTTATCGTGTTTTCAAATATGTATTCGGAATTTCTCCATCACCCACAGTTTTTTTATATCAATTTCAATTGATGGATTTAAATAATTATTTTCTTTAATAAACGTTTCTTCCTCCATTTGTCCATCTTGCTTAGTGAGCGATGAGCACGGGGGACACTTTTATTAGGATATTTCAGCTATGCAAAAGAGATATCAAGACAAATAGAATCCTAATATGCTGGCCGCTTATTGTTGAACCATCAAGAGGGATGCTCCACAGGCGAAATATAGCAGAAAATCGTCATTTCTTACTTTCTAGGTGAGTCCGAATGTTCGAATATTGTGTAGTTACGAATGTAGAAAATATTAAAGTGTTTGAAAATATAAATGCCTGTCTCCCGGAAACCTTGCGTGATGGAGAAAAACCGATATCATATTTGAATTCAGGAGAACAAATATTATCAGAATCACATATTTTTCTTTCTGAGATAAAAAAAAAGTTTATTTTTTCTTGCTCAGTGTAATCACAAACAGGAATGAGGTGCACAAAGAAATTAAACATGACTCAATTCTGGAAATGCGTGTTATTATGCATTGCAGAGGCTCTTGACGTCCCAACTCCTTTCAAGAAACGTAAAACTGAAAATATATAAAACTATTATTCTACCAGTACAAAAAAAAAATGCTAAAACATTGGTGGAATTTATATGTGTGTATGGAAGTGAGGTATGAGCAATCAATAAGTAGTATAGGAACAGACTAATAGCTCTAGAAATTGATTAATTGTGCAGAAGTGCCAGAAAGTAAAAATTAGAACATGTCACAAATGAGGAAATTAGAAACATAATGGAAGCAGAAGAAAGCATAATTGAAAGAACTGAGGAGAAGGAATTAAAATGGTTAGGACATATTTTAAAAATGGAAGATGAGCGATGGCCAAAACTACTATATCAATGGCAACCGAGCAGAAAGAAAAAAGAGGGAGACCAAAGTTGACATGGAAAGAAAATATGAAGAAAGTAATGCAAGCAAAATAACTGAACATTGAAGATGTCCAATATCGTAGGCTTTGGAGACGGCAGCAGCTGTAAAAACTCGAAGATAGATGGATTATTCTACCAGTTATAATATATGGATGCGAAAAATTGACTCTTACTTTAAGGGATGAAAGGAGATTACGAGTATTTCAGAATAAAGTTCTTAGGACAATTTTTGGACCAAAGAGAGATGAACAGACAGGTGAATGGAGAAGACTACTTAACAACGAACTACATGGTCTTTATAGGAAGCCAGATATAGTAAGAACAGTTAAGTCTCGTAGACTGCGATGGGCAGGACATGTGGAACGTATGGGAAATGAAAGAGGTACATGGAAGCTTCTTGTAAAAAAACCAGAGGGAAAACGCCCGGTTGGTAGACCAAGAATGAGGTGGGAGAATAACATTAACTATGATTTGAGGGAAGTAGATTATACAGGGAATGATTGGAAAGTATTATCTAAGGATAGGGATGTAAGGAGAGTTTATGTCCGCGCGGCCGTGAACCTACGGGTTCGATAGTGCCAGTGCATAAGTAGGTATTTAAGTAAATCCCTAATCCTAATGGCCGGGTTCCGCCGATTTTTAGAGAATATCTTTCTCATATAATTTCAATGACATATATTGAGTTTTGTTGCGATGCGTCCTTAATTGCGGCCGCTACGGATTTTTATTATTTTTTTTTTAATTTCGGCCTTCATGTAAACCTCAACTCCTAATGGTGGGATATCGCAGATTTTTAGATGCCTTTTCTGTTACATTTCAATGGCATTGTTTCGCCAATTTAAGGGTTAACGAACTTTCGTATCAATATTTGGCCATTTCAATATTTGACGAAGAATATTTGCATGGAAGAGTGAGTGAAAGGAATGCTGATCAAAATTGTGATTCAAGCGATGTCTCGTCTAACACAATTAAACTCTCCTTTTCTCATAATCAGTGGCGTAAAGAAAAGTTAATATTTGCAGTGTTCACCAAGTGGTTGTTTGTATCACGTAGCAGAAAGAGAGAGACAATGTGAAGTGTCAATATTGAGAGTTGCCCCTCGAGACGTGCAGGGTATACAAGCCCACACGGCACACCTGTTGCCCCCCCCCGAACCCCCCTCCCCCTATCTACGGATGTGGTTTACTCTTTACAAAAAAAGTGTGAATATCGTACTAGTTTTATGTGACTCTAATGCATATATGATAATGTTTAAAACGAATACCAGATGGCGTCTACAAACCAGTTAAAACTAATGTTAAATTCTTCCATATGCTGCTGGGAAAATGTCTGTTTTACCTCCATTCTGCAATAACATGCTATACTAAGAACCAATTCCTTCCAAATATTCGAAAAAGAAAATGTATTTAATGCCAATATTTTTCATGACATTGAGTAAAAATAAAAAATGCACTGTATATAACAACTTCTTCTTCTTCTATATTAATTGGTGTTTCTCTTATAATTTATTGGGTTCATACTATTATTATTATTATTATTATTATTATTATTATTATTATTATTATTTATTATTATTATTATCATCATCATCATTATCATTATTATCATTATTATTATTACTATTATCATCATCGTAAGTATTATTATTGTTATTATCGTATAAAATGTTGTTTGTACATGAAATTTACATTGCTGCATTTAATGTATCTTTAACTGTTTATAATTAGTATAGCGTATATCTATATTTGTCAAATATTTATTTGTATTTGTGCTGGTTGAGTGGAAGAGAAGTCTTTATGGCCTTAACTCTGCCAGAATTAATAAAACATTATTATTATTATTATTATTATTATTATTATTTATTATATTATTATTATTATTATTATTATTATTATTATTAACTTAATTTGTAGGATTTTCGTCCTGTTTATTTCCAAAATCACTCCTCGGAGGAAGACGTATTGTCTATCCATTTCTTGGCTGGTCATCCTCTTGTTATTCTCCCGTCCATTGGTCTTATCTTCTTTAGCTCTTTTTGTAATTCGGTTTTCTTCCATTCTTTCTATATGACACTTCCAATATTTTCGTCTATCTATAATAAATTTGATTATGTCTTGAATATGACATTTGTCCCTAATTTCTGCGTTGTGTATTTTATCAAATAATATTTTCCCATGAATAGTTCTTAAGATTTTCATTTCACATGTGCTTATTAGTTGTTCAGTTTTTGTTGTATCAGCCCTAGTTTCTGTTCCATATACGATAACTGGTCGAACTATCGTTTTGTATATGCGGGTTTTGCTTTCTATTGACAAATGTTTGTGGCGCCAAATTAAATATTTCATATACCCTAATATTTGTGCTGCTTTATCAGCTTGTTTCTTTACTTATTTTATTAAAGTTTTAGTGTTTGTTATTAATACACCTAAATAATTAAATTCTGATGCTTGTTCTATAATGTTTCTTTCCACTTCTAATTTGCATCTTACTGGTTCTTTAGATATTGTTAAGCATTTTCTCCAATAACAATAATATAATAATAATAGTAAGAGTAATAATAATAATAATAATAATAATAATAATAATAATAATGCTTTATCTAATATGGTAGAGTTAAAACCATAAGTTATTCTCTTCTAATGGACCAGGAAATAATAAAATCATACAAAAACTACATACTCATTAAAATGTAAAAATATTATAATATATGGATTAAACAAAGGATAATATGAATGTGGTCTAATATTAACTAAACTGACAAAACATGGAAAAAAGTAAAATAAAGTTAGAAAAGCTTCCTAAATAAATATTTAAAGGTACGTACAAAATGTTGAATATAGCTGTTATGCAGATAGTTTTTTCATTGTGTGGAACTTAAGATGTTAATTTAGGTTTAAATAATGATAATGATTTACAATATCATAACGATAATAATAATAATAATAATAATAATAATAATAATAATAATAATAATAATACTGAACTTAACAAAATTACAGAAGAATATGGAATGAAGATATCTACAGAAAAAACAAAAATTATGGCATTTCAAGGTGTAGATCCTGTCAGAAGTAAAATTGTATTGGACAATAAAATTTTGGAGCAGCTGAATAATTTTACATATCTAGGATGCAATATCTCATATGAAGAAGAAAAGGATGTAAATGCAAGAATATCTAAATTTTTAAGAATTTTAGGTTTAATAAATTCTATCTTCAAGCCACAGTTAGTCCAAAAGCATTCAAGGCTAAAAGTGTATAAAACACTGGCTCTTCCAACTCCTTTGCATGCTAGCGAAGTATGGACGTTGAAACAGAAGGATATACAGAGACTTAGATCTGCTGATATGAGATATCTTCGGAAGACTGCAGGATACACACTACTAGATCACAAAAAAATGAAGACATCTTAGAAGAATTACACATGGAACCTTTAAAAAACAAAAATTTCTGATTATAAGTCAAGATGGATGCAATATGTTCATCAAATGGAAGATCACAGAATACCCAAACAAATGTTAATATATCAACCTGCAGGAAGAAGAAGACCAGGACGTCCACTCAAAAGACTTTTGGATGGTGTTTCTCTTGAGGCCGAAACAGGTCAACAAATGGCCTAAATTCGTGAATGTACTATGATGATGATGATGATGATGATGATGATAATAATAATAATAATAATAATAATAATAATAATAATAATACATTTTTATTAGGAACTAGCTAATACCCGGCGTGCGCTGCTACTCATAAATAAATGTTAATGTGTTTTTACCACCAGCCGTGCATTGTTCGGGAATCTGCTTATCCCGATATTCTTGACATCAATGAAAGACAAAAACGGTTATTGTGAGTTATCCGTAAAAGATAAACATATGCTGTTGCGAACTTAATTGTAGAGTTTTTTGAGATATTCAATTCTGTGTACATTAATTTGGTGTTTGTTGTAGTTTAGGCAGCGTAAGCCATTTAAGCGTCAAAATAGGGTCTTTATTTCACGTTTTTCACTACAAAGGGTGACTTTTAAGAGTGACGGGGTTGAGTATCACAACTCTCTTATAGCCTACGTTCATCCCCGGAATCTCCTGAACACTTTTCAAAAAGCCCCATCTCAATCGGATGAACAGTATGGCAGAGCACGCTTGTCCGGGAATCGACTTATCCCGATCTTCTTGGCATCAATGAAAAACAAAAATGGTTATTGTGAGTTTTCCGTAAAACATAAACGTATGTTGTTCGATTTGTCTTAACTGACCAGAGGTAAGTGTCCAACTTTCATAAGTAATGCTACGAGTGATTTCCAAATTATCGATAAATTCACGACTCACGAAGTAAGGAGTGGATTCATCTAGAGAATTTGGAAATCAAGAGTGACATTTATTAGGACTATTTAACGAATAAAATTAAGCTGTTTACTCATAAATCGTTATTTAACTATAGTTATTTTAAAATATTTATATATTTAATGTAAACGGCGATGTTTGAAAACAAATGAGAAGCGATAGGTACGTTTCATTTGCTTACTTTGTTTATCACTGCAACCAGATCATACTATTTATTGCCAAAGGAACGCAATATTGTAAGAATGCTCTCTAGTGGAGAAAAAATTAAACACATCAAACTGTATATTAATTCATTTCTGATGTCGTATGATGTAAATATGACAATTATATTTTTCTGGAATGTTATTACCTGGGACAAAATACATTTAAGAAAGGCAAACAGTGGTTTCTTTTTTTGGTGGTATAATCAATTGCTACAAATGTTTTTATATTAACTCCTGCATGCGCTATGTGTTTACATTCATGCACTAGATATACAATCTGGTAGCCGTATTTCTTGGGGAGTCAGTCACTGCAAAATAATGCTATGACCTATCAGAATGTTAAAAAGGAGGTGCCCCAAATGGGAGTCAATGATTTTTTATTTACAACCAATCACAATCGTGTTTCGCCTAGAATTTACCAGCTAAAATTTATCATAATAAAGAAAGCACCTCCTTTTTAACATTCTGAATAGGTCATAGCATTATTTTGCAGTGACTGACTCAGCAAGAAATACGGCTACCAGATGTTATATATAGTGCATGAATGTCGACACATACCGCATGCGGGAGTTAATATGAAAACATTTGTAACAATTGATTATACCACCAAAAAAAGTAACCACTGTTTGCACTTTCTTAAATGTATTTTTTCCCAGAAAAATATAATTGTCATATTTACATCATAGGACATCAGAAATGAATTAATATACAGTTTCATTTTTTCTCCACTAGAGCGCATTCTTACAACAGTGCGTTCCTTTGGCAAGTATGATCTGGTTGCAGTGAGGAAGAAAAAAAGCAAATGAAGCGTACCAATCGTTTCTCATTTGTTTTCAAATATAGCTGTTTACATTAAATCTATAAATATTTTAAAATAACGATATTTAAATAATTATTTGTGAGTAAACAGCTTAATTTTATTCGTTAAATAGTCCTAAGAAATGCCACTCTTGATTTCCAAATTCTCTAGATAAATTCACGACTCACGAAGTGAGGAGTGAATTTATCGATAATTTGGAAATCACTCGTGGCATTACTTATGATAAACTTTAGTTGGTAAATTCTAGGCGAAACACGACTGTGATTGGTTGTAAATAAAAAATCATTGATTCGTGATTGGTCATTGACTCCCATTTGGGGCATGAGTTAAATAGTTACATTCAAGTAATGATATTGGCAATGCAACCATTCTACATAATTTTCGCGTCATAGAGACATATCCTTAAACATTACTCCACTCTTGTACAAAACTGCTGAACAAACATCTGTCGGTTATCGTGTTCATTTTATTATTCAATAAAGTAAAGATCATCTTCCAAATAACGTACTAATAGACCTCATAAAAATGTGTACTAGAATTGGATGTTAAAATAAAGCATTATACTTTCAAACTAGCTTTTCTAAGTGCTGTGTTCGTCCTTTTGTACAGCACTTTTCAATCCATTAGAGTGACACGAGAGTTTGCGGTAGAAGGTAACACATTTACGAGTATTGCTTCGATTCTTAACTCCGCTCTGCTAACATACACCGGCATTATCGGTTTCCCATCAAATGTTACATAAAACTGCCATACTGTGTTTTACTTGCTAATATTTCTTTTCTCCCTCCCTACGGTCACAGAGGGCGAATTTGTCGATTAGGGCGTTGGTTTGGTCCCCTCTTTTAAAAGCTCTTCTAGAACCTATTTTATAGAAGCTTCTCACTGATAAAAAAGAGGGATTTCAATTGCCTTTTCACTCTATCCTTACATTAAAATTCAAGTTAAAATACGGGATATCCAAGGATCGCCGTTCGGTTTCCCACAATTTTATGACATCACATTTATAGAACGGTTAAACTGATGCATTAAAAACCAGTATAACAAATTCACTGGCACTAGCAACCAGTAAATTCATGACCGCGCGGACATAACCTCTCCATACACCCCTATACTGAACTAATGTTTTCCAATCATCTCCTAACTAACTAACTCACTGGCACTATCGAACCCATAGGTTCATTACCGCGCGAACATAAGCTCTCCATTCATCCCTATCCTGAGTCAAGTTTTCCAATCATCCCCTGTATAATCAATTTCCCTCAAATCATACTTAATGTTATCCTCCAACCTCATTTTTGGTCTACCAATTGGGCATTTTCCCTCTGGTTTTCCTACAAGAATCTTCCATGCAAGTCTTTCATTCCCCATTCGTGCCACATATCCTGCTCATCGCAGTCCACGAGACTTAACTGTTCTCATTATATCTGGCTTCCTATAAATACCATGTAATTCATTGTTATGCAATCTTCTCCATTCACCTGTCTGTTCATCTCTCTTTGGTCCAAAATGTTTTCCAATCATCCCCAATCTAACTAACTCACTGGCACTATCGAACCCGTATGTTCATGGCCGCGCGAACATAAGCTCTCCTATTCATCCCTATCCTCAGCCAATGTTTTCCAATCATCCCCTGTATAATCTACTTCCCTCAAATCATAGTTAATGTTATTCTCCCACCTCATTCTTCGTCTACCAACCGGGCGTTTTCCCTCTGGTTTTCCTATAAGAAGCTTCCATGCATGTCTTTCATTTCCCATTCATGCCACATGACCTGCCAATCGCAGTCTACGAGACTAAACTGTTCTTATTATATCTGGCTTCCTATAAATACCATGTAATGCATTGTTACGCAGTCTTCTCCATTCACCTGTCTGTTCATCTCTCTTTGGTCCAAAATGTTTTCCAATCATCCCCAATCTAACTAACTCACTGGCACTATCGAACCCGTATGTTCATGGCCGCGCGAACATAAGCTCTCCTATTCATCCCTATCCTCAGCCAATGTTTTCCAATCATCCCCTGTATAATCTACTTCCCTCAAATCATAGTTAATGTTATTCTCCCACCTCATTCTTCGTCTACCAACCGGGCGTTTTCCCTCTGGTTTTCCTATAAGAAGCTTCCATGCATGTCTTTCATTTCCCATTCATGCCACATGTCCTGCACATCGCAGTCTACAAGACTAAACTGTTCTTATTATATCTGGCTTCCTATAAAGACCATGTAGTTCATTGTTATGTGGTCTTCTCCATTCACTTGTCTGTTCATCTCTCTTTGGTCCTAAAATTGTCGTAAGAACTTTATTCTCAAATACTCGAAATCTTATCTCCTCCCTTAAAGGGTCCATGTTTCGCATCCTTATAACTGGGAGAATAGCTGTTTTATATATTTTCGGTTTAATGTTTTTTTTTAGAGAAGCTGGGACGGCAAGAGTCTGTGTAGTCAAAATAGCACGTATTTCCAGAATTCAGCCTACGTTAAACTTCTTTCTGCACATCATTCTTATTTGTAATTATTGTTCCAAGGTATTTGAACTCAGCCTCTTCTTGAAAATGTCCCTCATTTGTCATTAACTGTCCATCTCCATTATATAATGTATTTCTATGTCTTTATTTATATACAGATTTTCAATGTTTACACATCTTTCTGTGCCTGAAGTTTTATTTTCCTTCTCCACTCATCTATATCCATCCACTCCATGTCCTCCATTCCTCTTGTTCTCATTTCAGTTCTTATTTCTTGCATTCCCCAAGTTTCGTGGTCTTCCTTTCCTTCTTCTTCCAGGTGGACGCCATTCTAATGTTTTTCAGGGTAACCTTTCTTCCCCATTCGTCGTACGTGTCCATACCAATTTAATTGCTTATATCTTATATAATCTACTATTGAATATCTAATATTCATTTTTTCTCGTATGACAGTATTTCTTATTTATTCAATTTGTGAACATCTTGCTGTTCTCCTCAAGTAATCCATTTCCATCGACATAGGTTTTTGTTCTAAGTTTTTTTGAACTTCCAAACTTCAGCTCCATATGTGACAGTACTTCTCACTGCGTGAACATAAAAACAAGTAACGGAAATGGATTTTGTACGAAGGGCAGCAAGAATTTCAAGAAGAGAAAAAAATAGAAATTCGGTTATAAGGGATAAAATGAAGATTGGAGACACTATTTTAGATTATATTAAAACTCAGCAATTAAGATGGTACGGACATGTCCAGCGAATGGAAGAGGATCGGCTACCAAAATGTGATCTGGAATGGAAACCTGAGGGAAGACGAGGCGGAGGAAGATCTAAAACCTCCTGGAGTCATGGAATATATTTATACATGAGGGAGAAACATCTACAACCAGGAGAATGGATGGACCGACAGAATTGGGTATCAGGAATCGGACGATGTCAAAGACATTAATTAACCGATTATCTATCTATCTATCTCGTAGTTTCACATGTGTTTCCTCAGCCAAATTGTAATAGCGAAGCTTGATGTAGGATACTTGAAGAGCCCTGAAGAGGTAGAAAGCGAATTTGTCGATTACTGTATACTGCCATGTTGTATTGGTCTCTTGCTCTTCTATAGACGAGTCTTGCCATGGAAGGATGGGTAATGGAGCGAAGATTTTTCCAAGATGCGCAAGTAGAAAGGAAGAAAGGGGGAAGAGAATGAAATAAAAAAAGAGAAGAATGGGACGGGAAGTGCGACATGATAAATCTTTCGGACTCATCTGTTGCAGTAGTGGCTTTTCTGAATTCTTCATCGTCCAATAGAATTCTCCAACTATCATCTATCTTCATTACACGGAGCGACTCAAGCATTTTAAGTCACGGTAGGCAAATTAGTATCGTTTCACTAAGTTTCTACGGCATCTCTTTTACCACATATTGAATATTTTAAATGTTGATTACAACTAATTACTTTAAGGCTTACTGGATTTAAGTGATGGATTTTATAACCATTTAAAGTATTTGCTTATTACAAAGATTGATTTTATTAATTTTCAAAATTCAATAGAATCACACACAATTTTTATTGTCATAAGTAATGCCACGAGTGATTTCCAAATTATCGATAAATTCACGACTCACGAATTGAGGAGTGAATTTATCAAGACTATTTAACTCATGCCACAAATGCTAGTCAATGGCCAATCACGTTTGAATGAAGTTTGTTTTACAACCAATGAAAGTCGTGTTTCACCTCGCTCTTTATCGATTTCTCTTTATCAGCTCCTGCTTTTGTGAAAAAGAAAGCTCCTCCTTTTTAGTGTTCTCAACAGGACAGAACATTATTTTTCTCCAACAAATACATTGAATATAGCAAATAATGAAAAGATTCCTTGATTTTAATGAGTTGTTTACTAAAAAAATAAATGAATAACCCGTAATGTTGATTATGATATATAGTTTGATGTGTTTCGTTATTTCTCCACTTGGGTGCACTCTTACAATATTGCGATCTTATTTGGCAATAAATGATATGATCAAGCAGCAGTGAATGAACATAACCTCACATTTCTGATTTGTTTTCAAACATCGCCGTTTACATTAAATATATAAATATTTTAAATAACTATACTTAAACAATGATTTATGAGTAAACAGTTTAATTTTATTCGTTAAATAGTCCTAACAAATGCCACTCTTGATTTCCAAATTCTCTAGATAAATTGGAAATCACTCGTGGCATTTCTTATGATAATTTGGATATCAAGAGTGGCATTTGTTAGGACTATTTAACGAATAAAATTAAGCTGTTTACTAACAAATCATTATTTAACCATAGTTATTTTAAAATATTTATATATTTAATGTAAACGGCGATGTTTGAAAACAAATGAGGAACGATTGGTACGCTTCATTTGCTTCTTTTGTTCGTCACTGCAACCAGATCATATTATTTATTGCCAAAGGAACGCAATATTGTAAGAATGCACTCTAGTGGAGAAAAAATGAAACACATTAAACTGTATATTAATTCATTTCTGATGTCCTATGATGTAAATATGACAATTGTATTTTTCTGGAATGTTATTGCCTGGGAAAAAGTACATTTAAGAAAGTGCAGTTTTTTTTTGTGGTATAATCAATTGCTAAAAATATTTGTATATTAACTCCCGCATGCGCAATGTTGACATTCATGCACTATATATACAATCTGGTAGCCGTATTTCTTGGAAAGTCAGTCACTGCAAAATAATGCTATGACCTATTCAGAATGTTAAAAAAGAGGTGATTTCTTTATTATGATAAACTTTAGTTGGTAAATTCTAGGCGAAACACGACTGTGATTGGTTGTAAATAAAAAATCATTGAAACGTTATTGGTCATTGACTCCCATTTGGGGCATTAGTTAAATAGTCCACAACACAGTGGTTTTGCGTTACTCTCAAGAAATTCACCTTCTCCAGTGTAGCGGTATTCTCGAAAGTTTGGAAATTAAAAAAAAAGAAGACATAGATACAAATTATGAACAATGACAATTAGAGGAACTTCGGATACTTTGAACCCCTGTTTTGAATTTGTTGTTCTTCTTTTAATTAAAGGATTTGAATTTTGTTTAATTGCAGTGATTAACATTAGTGTTGTAACTATGATATAGAATTGTTATTTTATTCAAATATGGAAACATAATTTATAAACTTTTTTACATTACAAGAAAGGTCCTCTTTAACCTCCATATTCGGATAAAGTGAACCCTAGAGTCCACCTTAGCTTTTAGTCTATTTTTAAGTTTATTTATTCTATTAATTTATACAGATTAATCTGGAAATATTTATGATTGGTCATAATTAAAAAGCGTTAATATGTATTTAATGTTTTGAAAAGTTATTGTTGATTATAACATTCACACGTCATTCAACTGCAGAAAGCGACGGTCTTTGGGTTTAGTAAAATTACAAGGATATTAAATAAAATTAATTACATGAATGGTTTTTACAAATAGCATCCCCATTAATTAAATATATGTATTTGTATAAAGTGGACCCAGGTCCACATGAAGGGTCCACATTAATCCAATTCCTTTGTTATGTTTAATTATTTTATACAGCCACCATGCCACATAATATCAAACCAAACCCGTCAGTATATTAAAACAGCATCTACACAATATAATATATTTAGGATTTTTTTGAACATTTGTAATATTCAATACCAGAAATTAAGATTAAAAAACTTTAAAGTGGTAATTTTCATAAATATCACAAACAAACTCTTCTTCGCACAAGGAATAAAAAAAACTGGTCTTGAACCTGTCAAAGTTGATGAGGGGAAGAAGTTAAAATATTTTCTGTTCGAGGGCAGCACCAATTAAAGAAGATATTAACAGGGTCCACTCAAACAGAAGGGTCCACATTACCCGAACTTCCCAATATTAAAAATTATGAACAATGATTTTAATGATAACATGTAAAATTTAGCTTGGTTCGGACGGTCATGAACCTACGGGTTTGGTAGTGTGATTGAGTAAGTGAGTTAGTTAGCCTCAATAGCTACAGTTTTTCGGAATTTGTTAAAAGAGTCTGAATGGTTCGGGAATCAGAAGAGAATGTGGCAATTATTAGCATATCCATTGTAACTCAGAGATTGGACGTTGAGGGGGGGGACAAAGGTTTGAACGTAAGTGCCACCACAGTCAGCTGTTCCTTACGTCACAATGTTATCGTCTGATTATGTAGCCATTATGCAATTAATCTTACTGCTAACTACAATGGAAGTCAATCAACCAATAAACTAATTAATACATAAACACATCAACAATCGAGTCCTCTACAAGATGTATACTGCGTCTACATTGACTTTTCATTACATAGAACAGCGCCTAGCCGAATTGTCTTATGACAAAATAATCTTCAAGCATAGGTACGGGACTTGCATTCTTTCGAGTCTCAATTGAGGAAGATTTTTTTTTATGATCAGTGTGTTACCTGTGTCTACCAGCAGCGTGTAATTCTATGGCAGGTATCAGCCTATGAATCTTGCAATGGAAAACTATTTACTACTATACAGAGTGTCCCATTCAAATCTCCCACATTTTAAATAATCATAACTAACAAAGTATGCGGAATTATGAAATGAGGCCGGTATTAAACGAATTTTCATTGCCACACACTAAAACACTATATGGGCCCCATTAGTAGTTCGAACAATATCAAGTCTTTGATGATCTTGAAGAAGATTTCCGGGATGTAGGCCGTGGTCGTGAGGCTTGTAGTTCCCCGACGTTTCGCTAGAGACTGCGTCTGGCGTCCTCAAGGGTTGTCTCTGGCGAAACGTCGGGGAACTACAAGCCTCACGACCACGGCCTACAGCCCGAAAATCTTCTTCAAGATCATCAAAGCAACTCCGGCCGTGAAAGTCTACGTGAATACAATATCAAGTCTGTGTTCGATTTCGTGCAATGTTCTGTCCAACGTACCCATTGAACTGCCGGGAAGCTTGGCGAATTGATTTTTGTGGACTTCTCTGAAATCCTGATCTAATTTCTTCAATATTTTCTTCTGAAACACGTGTACAAGCACCTCCTGATTATTTTTTTAACGCTTCCAGACGCCTGAAACTTCTCAAGCCATGCCTTAATGGTATTCCCATCAGGTGCATTTCCTCCATATTCTCTCCAGTAATTTATTTGCACAATGAAAACAAAAATCCTTTGAGTTTATCTTTCTTTTAATAGCAACCTCATTTCATAATTCCGCATGCTTTGAGAGTTATGATTATTTAAAATGAGGGAGGTTTGAATGGGACACGGTGTGTGTGTATATATATATATATATATATATATATATCCACCGCTGTGGTCTTGAGGTAGCGTGCTGCCTTGTCACGCAGCGGGCCCAGGTTCGATCCCCGGGGCAGTTTTTCTGGGTGAGGTTTTTATCGGGGATTTTCCTCACCTCTAAGACAAATGTCAGGAAAACTTTAAGGCCCAAACGGTCCCCGAAATCGTATGGCCATCATCCTTATCATTATCATCCTTACCAGTATCATTATCATCATCATCCTTCACCGGTGTGGAAAGCAACGGGAAGCTACCACACCTAGTAAAGCTGCAAGCATAGCATGAAAATGCTATGATTGCAGTGAAGGACCTGCCTTCGGGCAGAATTACTATGGATGGATGGATATATATATATATATATATAGTGTGTTGCAAAAAAACACCGACAACTGAGGTGAGGTAATATATTGAGAAGTGTTGATCATGTTTTAATAATATACTAATGTCCGGAAACGTTGTGTTTTCACACTATGACTAGTTAATTATGTCTCAAGATCAGTGTTAGTTTGAAGGATTTGAAGACACATTAATTGACAACGCCTCACAGGTATGGAACCTGTGATACATGGCTTCGCAACGGAAAGTGGCTGCAACATAACGAAGCTCCAGCTCACTCAAATCCCAAAGTGACCAGACATTTGGGTACCGCGTTTCTAGGTCAGGGAACCAGTCCCATGCCTCCTGACCACCTGATCTTAACGCTCTCGACTACCTTTTGTGGGCGACATGAAACAGTCTGTTTATCAGACGCCAGTAGTGTCACTTATGAATTTTATAGCCCGAATCCACGCTGCTACAGAAATAATTCAAACGAGGCCAGGCGTCTTTGAACGTGTGCGCCAATCACTACACCGCCGAAGTACGCTCTGCAATGAGATGGAAGGTAGAAATTTTGAAAACTTGATGTAATTGTGCGTGACCCGCGCCGTAGCCGGGCGGTTAAGGTAGGAAGCCTTGGCGCAGAGCTACGGGACTTGCGCTGGTTCGAGTCTCCATGGGGGAAGAAATTTTCTCATGGTATTTCGGCCAGTATGGGACCGGTGCCCACCCAGCATCGTGAGGCAATTGGGTAGCTACAATAAGTAGCGGCTCCAGGTTGAGGAACCAGCTATAACGGCTGGGGGACTCGACATGCTAACCACATGTCACCCCTACACTGGCTGTTGATCATCTACCTCTGTGATTGACACATGTGGATGTGAAGGGCCAGCAGCCGGCTGGTAAAAGGGCAACCGCTGAAAAGTGGAAAGACCCTCAATCGGATGTAATTGTGACAGTATTGTCAAGTATTGAGTCTTGAAATCCAACTAAAGGAACTCTTGAGAAGTTAGCTACTCATAGTGTGAAAACGCATAATTTCCGGGCCTTTTTAAAAATTATCAACATTTCTCAATATACCACCTCACCTCAGTTATCGGTGTTTTTTGCAACATCCTGTATGTATATATATATATATATATATATAATATATATATATATATATATTGCTAGTAACATGGTTACCAATATGCTCATTAAGGTTTCTTACAACCAATAGCGTAATATATTTATTCAGGTTAGGTTAGGTAGTCTTCAAGTCACATTTAGTCCAAAAATATTCAAGATTAAAATTGCTCTCTCCTGGAATTGGTGTAATTGTAACCCACTTCTGAGGTTGAGGCGCCTGGAAGGCGGGTAAACTCTGACCCGATTATATGATGGGTGATCATGATAGATATGTGCCAGGAGAGGCCTTAATCCTAAAATTAATCTAAGGCGAATATGAATTATGATTAATAATTGTGGTTAAATGCAAGAACAAAAATGAAATGTTTAAAGATCTTGAGGTTGTTAAATTCTATCTTCAAGCCACAGTTAATCCAGAAACATTCAAGACTAAAAGTGTATTCAAAACAAGCTCTCCAACTCTCTTGTTTGGTAGCGAAGTATGGAAGTTGAAACAGAAGGATATAGACAAACTAAGATCTGTTGAAATTTGATATCTTCGGAGGACTGCAGGATACACACTACTAGATCATAGAATATGAAGACATCTTAGAAGAATTACACATGGAACCTTTAGAAAACAAAATTTCTGATTATAAGTCAAGATGGATGCAACATGTTCATCGAATGGAAGATCACAGGATACCCTATCAAATGTTAAGCTATCAACCTGCAGGTAGAAGAAGACCAGGACGTCCATTCAAAAGACTTTTGGATGGTGTTTCTATTGTAGTCAAAATAGGTCAACAAATGGGTCAAATTCGTGAATGGGCAATGGTGATGATGATTATGGTGGCTGTATAATGTTCAGAGACCATATGGGTCTTAACGTTTTCTGACATTTCTCTTATAGGTGAGGGAAAAACCCCGACTAAAACTATTACCCAGGAAAACTGTCTCCACTGGAAATCGAAACCGGGTCCGCTTTGACTTTACTCTTACACATAAGCGGTGGAAAAAATATATAAATAAAAAGTATATTAAACATTTATATAATAACTTACCCTTACTTACTCACTAGCATTATCGAATCCGTCGGTTAATGGCCGCGCGGACATAAGCTCCCCATACATCCCTATCCTGAGCTAATGTTTTCCAGTCATTCCCTGTATAATCTACTTCCTTCAAATCATAGTTTTTGTTGTTCTCCCACCTCATTATTTGTCTACCAACTCGGCGTTTTTCCTCTGGTTTTCTTACAAGAAGCTTCCATGCACATCTTTCATTCCCTATACGAGCCACATGTCCTGCCCATCGCAGTCTACGAGACTTAACTTATTATATCCGGCTTCGTCTAAAGATCATGTAGTTCATTGTTATGAAGTCTTCTCCATTCACCTGTCTGTTCATCTCTCTTTGGCATGGGTTCCCTGAAGTAGTCCCCACCCGGAGAACCGAATGGGCGACTATTTGACCTCCGAAAAATTTTACCCCAGTGGAACCCATGTACGAATTTCTCGACGGTTGTATTTTTACGGTGAAAGATAGTCACTCTTTCGATCAAGGTACTTTTTTTCGTCTGGCTTATCACCTTCGACCAGTCCGGCATGGGTAACTCTACCGGCAGCAATGCTACCGCCGGCATAGCTCTCGGGATCATTTAAGCACGCAAACCACTCCACCACGACAAGGTAAACATCTTCTTCTTGTATCATGTAAGCCCATTTTCCCCTTAACAGAGATTTAGGCGCTCTCCCCCTACAGGGAAGAATTTGAACCATACTAATTTAGTTACACTTATTTTCGTATAGATATAATTTGAGTGATCCATGGTCAGCGTTCCGCCTCATACTGACATCTAGGAAACCAAGGTAGTACTAGGACGAGAAAATTCGGTAAATTTTGCTTAGAGCACTCTTAATTCAGACTTAGGTATTTTCAGACTCAGGACCCACGGCTTAAAGTCCCTCCCGAAGGACTTGCTCCTTGGATTTTTCCATCCTAAAAATCCATCGACCCCGGCCGGGTTTGAACCCGCGATCCTCGGGACCAGAGGCAAGGAGCAAAAGTATTAGTCCACCGCGGCTACCATCTTAAATAATAACAATAAACAAAATCATAACATTATTGTTCATATTGGATATTTCATTTTCTTTATGAAATCATTCGTGTGTTCACTGAATGCTGTGACCCAAATTGAAAAACAATTTAATCTTGCGGAAAGCATGTTCTTCGGATTAAAAGTATTTATTAGTGAGATGTGATCCAGTTTCTCAGTTTTACGACATTATGAACGTTCTTCGATTTAGTTTTTGATTTAAAATAGTGCAAAATATCGTGCACCACAATTGGCACATTCCCAGAAACCAGCGAAATGAGAAAGTGAAGCTCAAAGTTGTGCAATCTCATGCCAAATATGCTTCTCCGCTGGAAGAAATAGCGCTTATGAATTTAATTTCTACTTGATTTTTGGTTCATGCCTCTCTACTGGGGGTAACGCGACTCTCCACAATGTTGGATTTACTACTTTTTGTTCAACTAACTATATATAATATCTCTTTAATTTAATTTTTAAAAATTAGCACTAGAAAATAAACTATTTTCAAGTTTTACAAAGTATTGGCACCCTCAGGGGTCCTCATCTAGGGGATATGTGGATGGCGACCACAAGGTGCCCAAGCTGAGCAAAACATTTCTTCCACTTACTTGTGTTTTGCACTCTTTTAACTTTACTATCTAACCTCTCTTGGTTAACTCTTGTTTTTTCGACTCCGACGCTATTAGGGCATCCGAGGGCTAGGGAGTCTTTCCTTTCTTCCATTTCTTCTTTCCTTTATTTTCTTTTCTTCTCCAGAAAAGCCTGACCAGAGGCTATAAGATGGCAGCACCATCACTGGTCTTGCCTTCCTTTGGCCAGCAACCAATCGAAGGGACTATTATTATGCTTTCAAGTCTTACACGAGAATTTCCCGTAAACGCTGGAGGGAAAATTTTCTATAGGATCGTAACAGGCCTTGGCCTAATACTTGGAAGGAAGAAGAAGAAGACAAAGTATTGGCAGTTCCATCTCTTTTCTATGGATGTGAGACCTGGACATCATTAACAAAGGCAGATAGTAAACAAATAGAGGCTGCTGAAATGAAGATGTTGGGAGCAATAGCAGGATACCAAACGACCGATAAAAATAAAAACGAAGATATAAGAACAGAACTTAATATATTTAATCTCTGTGAAAGAATAAAATATTATCAAAATGATTACCTTCAGCATGTATTACGAATGAATGAACAGCGCATACCAAGAAGAATGTATAATTATAAACCAAAAGGGAGAAGAATGTTGGGAAGGCCATTGAAGAGATGGAAGGACCAATTCGACCTATAATAAGATCGGAACAGGCCATGAGGTTTAATCCTTGTTGTTGATGATGATGATGAAAAATTAGCATTTTTTTCTATATACTAGTAGTTTTTTCTATCTATCTATCTATCTATCTATAGGCCTCGTACTTCTCCATGTGGGGTTAAGGTGCTGCCTAGTGGCAGCGTTTCAACCATGCTAATTTAATTATGTTTATTTACACATATATGTCAGCGAGTGATACGGGATCGGAAGCTAAACTTTACAAACGTATAACGCGGCTTTTTTTATTCTTTCATAATCTCAAGTCAAATTTTATTCTTAGGGTTTAATTGTTATTTCCCACCATTTACAAAGACTTTTACATATATATATATATATATATATATATGGTATAAGAAAAATAAATGCCTGGACGAGATTCGAACCCGGAACTCTGAGTCTGTACCTCAGCGTGTTATCCATTACACCACCAGGCAAATCCAATTCAAACACTTATTTTTCTTATATGGAAAGATTTCTAAATTCAAATCGGGAAAGATTGGCATGCTACGAGTTATTGGTAAATCCAGAAAATTGGATAAACCTCGGTACATTTCTGGACAAAACGCGAAAAATAAGGACAACACTCATTAATGAATAAATATATGTTATCAAAATGCAATACCATTAATTATTAACAATTATATATAAATTAATTAGTGTATAATGCTATTGTGTTATTATTTAATTGTAATATTAATGTGTTTTCTTTATGTAATTGTAATGTTAATGTTTTTAGTGTATAATGCTATTGTGTTATTATTTAATTGTAATATTATTATTGTGTTTTCTTTATGTAATTGTAATGTTATTGCTGTTTTTGTTGTTTATTTTTCTTTGCACTAGTACCAATTATTACTTTATTGTAACGGACTGTCAACAGCACATACGGCTTACTGCCCGTGCGACCCATATTTGTAAATAATATTGTAAATATCTTACTTTTTGTCTAATAAAGTCCTACTACTACTACTACTACTACTACTATATATATGTATTATATTCTCCATTATTACTAGATGTCGCGAGAACTCGGTCTTCACTGCCATCTACTAGCTGACTGTAACAAGTAAGCAAATTAAAGAGAATATTTTTACTTTATAGCTGTGACGCTTTGTCGATGTTATAATTAAATGTTTAACATTGAGCAATGCAAGCTTGATATGGTATGATAAGAAAAATAAATAGCCTATCTGTGTATAGGAGAAGAAATGGAAAATATAAATTTCAACAATGGAGAAGAACTAAAACCTAGTATTGAATGCACTTATTTAGGAACAAAATTAGACCATTCAGGCGATAACACAATGGAAATTTAAAAATAGAATCGCACAAACAAAACAAGCAATAAATGCTTAAACTCTGTTTGATGGAGCAAGAATATTACAAAATGTAGAAAAATACAAATATATCAAACCATAATTAAGAGCATTTTAACATATGGTGCTGAAGTTTGGAAAATTGCTACCAGGGAAATGAAAAGAATTTTAAGTACAGAAATGAATGTATTAAGAAGATCAGCTGCAAAATCTAGAATGGATCGAATGTGTATATATAACTGTTGTACCAACCTCAAGGTTATACAGATGTGAGACGTCCTAGAAGACGATGGGAAGATGAATCCTGAGAGCGGAACAGACCGAGAGCCTAACATGAAAAAAAAATGATGATTATGATGATATATAATGGTATATATTTAATGTTATTTTTAATAAGTCCGTCCTATAAATGACATACTATCAGACATGTATCAGATAATACTATTCTTAAATAATATCAGCTGATTGTATGTAAAGTATATGCATTTAAATAAGAGGTAAAATGAGCTGTAATCGTACCATCTCATTATTTGTATAATAGCACGCAGGGAAAAGTTTGGCTTTCTTAATGGTGTTGGTAGCCCAGGCGCCACGCCCACCGATGTGGCCCCCTCAAGCAGATTAGTGGGTCCCCCGAGCCGGCGTTCTCATTAATAATTGATGTAGTAAAGTTGGTTTTGTGTACACTACCCACAGAGCAAGAATTCACCTCAAAACTTATTCTTTTAGCGAATTACAAACGAGGCGAACACTACATAAAATTTTACATAACATATGAAGATTGAAGTTTCTTCCCCCCTTCTCAAAGTGGTATTTGGACTATTAAAAAGATTTTCAAGTGCCTACATCACAAAATATTGTAGAATATGATCAAACTCATACGTAACAAAGTATTGTTATTTATTTTAATTAAAGCCTACCCCTCCATGGTATCTTTACCTTGTCGTGGTGGAGTGGCTTGTGTGCTTAAATGATCCTGAGAGCTATGCCGGCGGTAGCATTGCTGCCGATAGAGTTACCCATGCCGGACTGGTCGAAGGTGATAAGCCAGACGAAATAAGTACCTTGGTCGAAAGAGTGACGATCTTTCACCGTAAAAATACAACCGTCAAGAAATGCGGACATGGGTTCTACTGGGGTAAAATTTTCCGGAGGTCAAATAGTCCCCCATTCGGTTCTCCGGGCGGGGATTACTTCAGGGAACCCATGCCAAAGGAAAATTCTTGTAGGAAAGCCAGAAGGAAAACGCCCAGTTGGTAGACCAAGAATGAGGTGGGAGAATAACATTAACTATGATTTGAGGGAAGTAGATTATACAGGGGATTATTGGAAAGCATTATCTCAGGATAGGGATGTATGGAGAGCTTATGTCCGCGCGGCCATGAACCTACGGGTTCGATAGTGTTAGTGAGTAAGTATAAGTAGGAACGAAATGTACAAATTAAACAGTTAATAACATGTGTGAAATAACTAGTCTAATTGGTCTACAAATAAACATAGAGAAAACGAAATACATTAATAATAAAAAAGGAATTTTAAAACAAAATGAACAGGCTATTATAAATATAAGATGGTTACGACGCAAAAAGTGGACATCTGAATTTCGATGTAATTTTGGTTTTATAATTAAACTTAGGACAACTAAAGATGAAAACACACAAAAAAAAATCGCGGACCATCCAGAAACAAAAGCAGTAAAAACATTTTATAAGCACTACAAAATACATATGTGAGAACGGACTTTGGAGAAATAAAATGAACCACATGTTATATAGATTATTTAATTCATTAACTATAGTAGCTATTGTGAAGATGCATAGATTGGAATGGTTGGGTTATGTTTTGAGAATGCAAAACACAAGAATAGTCAAACATATTTTGGATGAGAAACCAGAAGGAAGGATAATGAGAAGAAGGCCAAGATTATGATGGATGATGTGGAGAAGGACTTGAGATTGATGGGAGTTAAGAGGTGGACAAGTAAGACATTTGTCTTTAAGGAAGTCAAGGTCAAACTGAAAGGACTGTAGTGCTAACAAAGAAGAAGAAGAAGAAGAATATGGATAGAGATTAGTATATTTTTAATATGTTTTCGTGAGTATAACCTCCCTCCATGGTATCTATATCTGGAGTGCTTAAATGATCCCGAGAGCTATGCCGGCGGTAGCATTGCTGCCGATAGGATTACCCATGCCGGACTGGTCGAAGGTGATAAGCCAAACGAAAAAAGTACCTTAGTCCAAAGAGTGACGATTTTTCACCGTAAAAATACAACCACCAAGAAATTCGGACATGGGTTCAACTGAGGTAAAATTTTCCGGAGGTCAAATAGTCCCCCATTCGGTTCTCCGGGCGGGGACTACTTCAGGGAACCCATGCCAAAGGCTCAAACATAGGGACATGTTCCTAGAAATATGGAATGTTAGAATTATTCTACCAGTTATATTATATGGATGCGAAAAATGGATTCTTACTTTAAGGGAGGAAAGGAGATTACGAGTATTTGAGAATTAAGTTCTTAGGAAAATATTTGGACCAAAGAGAGATGAACAGACAGGTGAATGGAGAAGACTGCATAACAGTGAATTACGTGATGTTGAGTGATTCCGGGTTATGTGGCCGTGGTCCATAGTTGGTGTTGATACCAGACGTTTCGCCCTCAACTGCGGAGGGCATCTTCAGTGGCGAGTGCTTCTATGCGTGTTTCCTGGTCGGAAGATCTACTTAGATCATTCTAAGTAGATCTTCCGACCAGGAAACACGCATAGAAGCACTCGCCACTGAAGATGCCCTCCGCAGTTGAGGGCGAAACGTCTGGTATCAACACCAACTATGGACCACGGCCACATAACCCGGAATCACTCAACATTACGATTACCGGCCGTGAAAGCCTGCATTCAACTAGTGAATTACGTGGTCTCTATAGGAATCCAGATATAATGAGAACTGTTAAGTCTCGTAGACTGCGATGTGCAGGACACGTGGCACGGATGGGAAATGCAATACATGCATGGAAGTTTCTTATAGGAAAACCAGAGGGAAAACGTCCAGTTGGTAGACCAAGAATGAGGTGGGAGAATAATATTATCTATGATTTGAGGGAGGTAGATTATACATGGGATGATTGGAAAACGTTGGCTCAGGATACGGATGTAGGGAGCTTATGTTCGCGCGGTCATGAACCTACGGGTTCGATAGTGCCAGTGTGTTAGTTAGTTAGAGTACAACCTGGATAAAAAATATGAAATAGCAAAAAAAAATTAAGATGGTTTTACGATTTAAACCAAAATTCGTTGTTTTAAATGAACCCGTTTAAAAAAAATAGCAAGAATAAAAATAATTGGACAGTGAGGGCGTTCTCCAGGCTATAGGACGGTTCTTTCGGACCACTGATTCACTTTATATACGAACCGCTTTAAATTTAACTAATTGATCCGCGGTTATTCCATCACTGAACTCTAGGCGGGCCTCAGACCTCCGTCTTCCCCTCCATTACCTGCACAGCACTGCCACCTGCAATTCGTTACTATAACTCAATCCACTTAATGGTAACGACAGGTTATATTGACCTATAAAATGTATCCCTTCGCATTGCAACAGATTCTGTTTCTAGTTGTGATAGTCCCAATAGATGTACTAATTAACTAAGTCACCGGCACTATCGAACCCGTAGGTACATGTCCGCGCGGACATAAGCTCTCCACATATCCCTATCCTGGGCGGATGATTTCCAATCATCCCCTGTATACTCTACTTCCTTCAAATCACAGTTAATCTTATTCTCCCACCTCATTCTTGGTCTACCAACCGGGTACTTTCCCTCTGGTTTTCCTACAAGAAGCTTCCTTCTTTCATTCCCAATTCGTGCTCCAGTCCACGATACTTAACTCTTATTATTATATCTGGCTTTGTATAAAGACCATACAGCACACTGTTAGTAGTCTTCTCCATTCGCCTGTCTGTTCATAAAAGTGGATAAAAGTAGCACCGCGGTTTACCCAATAGAGGGTGTCGGCGAAATAATATAATAATAATAATAATAATAATAATAATAATAATAATAATAATAATAATAAAAATAATAATAATACTTTATTTATTCTGGCAGAGTTAAGGCCATAAGGCCCTCTCTTCCACTCAACCAGCACAAATACAAATAAATATTCGACAAATATAGATATACACTATACTAATTATAAACAGTTAAAGATACAATAAATGTAGCAATGTAAATGTCATGTACAAACAACATTTTATAGGGTAATAACAATAATGATACGATAATAATAATAATAATAATATAAATATGATACATTATACGGGAAACACCAATTAATATATATATAATATATATATATATATATATATATATATATATATATCTTACACTGGATAATAACGAAGTCGAGTTTAGAGCAAATATAAATTTAGATTTCTTTTAAAAGATGCCAATGTCCGGCAGCCCCTTATTTCTTGTGGTAGGGAATTCCAGTTGCGAGAAGTGGAGATGGTATATGACATGGAGTGATGTGATGTCCTATGTTGCGGTATATTAAGTAGTAGTAGTAGGACTTTATTAGACAAAAAGTAAGATATTTACAATATTATTTACAAATATGGGTCGCACGGGCAGTAAGCCGTACGTGCTGTTGACAGTCCGTTACAATAAAGTAATAATTGGTACTAGTGTAAAGAAAAATAAACAAAAAACAGCAATAACATTACAATTACATAAAGAAAACACAATAATATTACAATTAAGTAATAACACAATAGCAATAACATTACAATTACATAAAGAAAACACAATAATAATATTACAATTAAATAATAACACAATAGCATTATACACTAAAAACATTAACCTTACAATTACATAAAGAAAACACAATAATATTACAATTAGATAATAACACAATAGCATTATACACTAAAAAAACATTAACATTACAATTACATAAAGAAAACACATTAATATTACAATTAAATAATAACACAACAGCATTATACACTAATTAGTTTATATATAATTGTTAATAATTAATGGTATTGCATTTTGATAACATATATTTATTCATGAATGAGTGTTGTCCTTATTTTTCGCGTTTTGTCCAGAAGACTACGTTGTGATCTTGTGTTTAGGTTATGGTTTGAGGATAGATACTGGAAACGGGATGATAAATAATTGGGAATCGAGGTATGTAGGATCTTAAATAGGAGAATTAGACAGTGCGATTTTCTTCTCTCTTTTAGATGTAGCCATGACAATTCGTGGAATAATGGAGAAATGTGATCGTATTTTCGAACATTAAATATGAATCTGATACACATATTATGGACACGCTGCAGTTTGTCCGACAATCCGTCACTTATGTCAGTTAGTAGAACGTCACAGTAGTCAAAATGCGGCATCACTAAAGTTTGGATTAAAATTCTTTTAAGAGTTGTAGGAAGAAAATGTTTAAGTCGCTTTAGGGAATGCATTATGGAGAAGATCCTTTTAGATGTTTGTTTTACTTGCTCATGCCATTTTAAATTAGAATCTAAGTGAAATCCCAAGTTTTTAACGACGTCGGTATAAGGAATTTGTTCATTATCTAATATGACAGCCGGCATATTGCCATTGTTTATGAGGTGTAATAGCCTTGGATGTCCGATAATTATTGCTTGCGTTTTGTTTACATTTAGTTTCAGCCCAGTATTATACAAATTTGTTTACGTAGAACTGTAACTTAGCTCGGAATTACTGATTCACTTCATTTTGTTCTCTCCCAAGCTATACTTAACGCTGGGCCCAGTCAACCAGCTATAAAAAATTCGGTTGGCAACAAATTTCATAATTCAGCAACGCAGGATCAAATTTGTCACCAAATTTTAATCATTCACCGAGCCATCGATATGAGAATATCGATATAAACTCGGTTTCCGTTTGTAGATGTTACTAATTTACATACTTAACTACAACTCGACATCGCAAACTGAATTGCAAATTAGACGAATGATTTTGTTCATCCTACCTGAAAGAAAACATCATTTACAACACAAATAAAAAGATTGAAATTTTAGACACAGATATACTCTGACGTCATATTGTTGTGTGTACCAAATCCCACTAACTGTACTTTGCATGGTTCTGATTCCGCGCTAGGCAGATATATATTCTTCCTTGTTTCAGCCACTCGACTCTGGAATTCCCTCCCCTCCTACATAAAGGGCTGTCCGACTCAAAAACAGTTCAAAACAAAACTCTATTCATATTTCCTTAGACAATATAATATATAATCGATTTACATGTATTCTTTTATTCCTTTATATTTTTAACTTTTCTTACCAAGCTAATTACTTAAAGTATTTATAGGTTATTACTTACTCACTTACTTACTCACTGGCACTATCGAACCCGTAGGTTCATGGCCGCACGGACACAATCTCTCCATGCATCCCTATCCTGAGCTAATGCTTTCCAATCATTCCCTGTATAATATATTTCCCTCAAATCATAGTTAATGTTATTCTCCCACCTCATTCTTTGTCTACCAACTGGGCGTTTTCCCTCTGGCTTTCCTACAAGAAGCTTCCATGCAAGTCTTTCATTCCCCATACGCGCAACATGTCCTGCCCATCGCAGTCTACGAGACTTAACTGTTCTTATTATATCTGGCTTCCTATAAAGACCATGTAGTTCATTGTTATGTAGTCTTCTCCATTCACCTGTCTGTTCATCTATCTTTGGTCCAAAAATTTTCCTAAGTACTTTATTCTCAAATACTTGTAATCTCCTTTCCTCTCTTAAAGTAAGAGTCCATGTTTCACATCCATATAATATAACTGGTAGAATAATAGTTTTATATATTTTCAGTTTAACGTTTTTTTGAAAGGAGTTGGGACATCAAGAGTCTCTGCAATGCATAATAGCATGCATTTCCAGAATTGAGCCTATGTTTAATTCTGGGGTTATTATTGTTATTAATTAAATTCAACAAAAACTTATGTCAATGGAAATGTATTTCGCGAGGAGAGCAGCAAGATGTTCAAAATTAGAAAAAATAAGAAATACCGTCATACGAGAAAACATGTTTATTAGATATTCAATAGTAGAGTAAACAAGATAAGCAATTAAATTGGTATGGACACGTGTAACATTATATGGATGCGAAACATGGACTCTTACTTTAAGGGAGGAAATGAGATTACGAATTTTTGAGAATAAAGTTCTTAGGCATAGACATAAAATTGGTCAAATTTCAAAAACTTATAGGAACAATAAAAAGCATTCTATTCCGAAAAGTACGTCCAGATACAATTATAAAATTTTATAAAACAATGGCTCTTCCAACTCTACTTTATGGTTCTGAAACCTGGACTCTTACTACAGGTAAATTAAATAGGATAGTAGCTGCAAAATGAAGTTATTAAGACCTTTAGCGGGTTATACGCTTTATGATCACATACGTAATGAAGATATCCGCAAAGCTCTCAACACACCAGCAATAACTGAAATCATTCAAAAATATCAAAATAATTGGCATGAACACCTTCTGAGAATGCCAAACAATAGACTACCTCGGCAGCTATTGAACTACAGACCCACAGGGCGAAGAGACCCAGGAAGACCTAAGAAGAGATGGAGGGATCAATTTCTTTCCTGAAGCGGAACAGGCCAATGGCCTAATCCATGACTGCCATTGATGATGATGAAGTTCTTAGGAAAATTTTTGGACCAAAGAGAGATGAACAGACAGGTGAATGGAGAAGACCACATAACAATTAACTACATGGTCTCTATAGGAAGCCAGATATAATATGAACAGTTAAGTCTCGTAGACTGCGATAGACAGGACATGTTGCACGTATGGGGAATGAAAGACTTGCATGGAAGCTTCTTGTAGGAAAGCCAGAGGGAAAACGCCCAGTTGGTAGACCAAGAATGAGGTGGGAGAATAACATTAACTATGATTTGAGGGAAGTAGATTATACAGGGAATGATTGGAAAGCATTAGCTCAGGATAGGTATGTGTGGAGAGCTTGTGTCCGCGCGGCCATGAACCTACGGGTTCGATAGTGCCAGTGAGTAAGTAAGTAAGTAAGTAAGTAATATAATATATAACCTTTTCCATTTATTCTTTTATTCCTTTATATTTTAAACTTTTCTTACCAAGCCAATTACTTAAACTAATTATAGTTATTAATTAAATTCAACAAAAGCTTATGTCAATGGAAATGTATTTCTTGAGGAGAGCAGCAAGATGTTCAAAATTAGAAAAAGTAAGAAATACTGTCATAAGAAAAAAACTAAATATTAGATATTCAGTAGTAGATTATATAAGATATAAGCAATTAAATTGGTATGGACATGTACGACGAATGCAAGAAGAAAGGTTACCCAGGAAAACATTGGAATTTACATAAATAAAATTATTATTATTATTATTATTATTATTTATTATTATTATTATTATTATTATTATTATTACTATTATTATTATTATATTTGATATTACAAGATGAAAAGGGGTATATTAGAGGATGTGAAGAATTTGAGTATCTGGAAGTAAAATTAGATAAAGAGGATAAACAGGAAAGTGATATTAAGAACATAATAAATAAAGGTAGAGCGATAACAGCAATGATGAATGGAGTCTTATGGAACAGACATATAACCAGGAAAAATAAGTTACAAATATATAATTCAATAGTGAGAAGTACTGTCACATATGGAGCTGAAGTTTGGAAATTCAACAAAAATTTTGAACAAAAGCTTATGTTGATGGAAATGGATTTCTTAAGGAGAGCAGCAAGATGTTTCAAAATTAGACAAAATAAGAAATACTGTCATAAGAGAAAAAAATGAATATTGGTTATTCAATAGTAGATTATATACGGTATAAGCAATTAAATTGGTATGGGTATGTACGACGAATGCAAGAAGAAAAGTTATCCAGGAAAACATTGGAATGGTGTCCACCTGGAAGAAGGAGGAGAGGAAGACCTCGAAACTCGTGGATGCAGGAAATAAGAACTGAAATGAGAGCAAGAGGACTGGAAGGCATGGATTGGATGGAGAGAGATGAGTGGAGAAGAAAAATAAAACTTTAGGCACAGAAAGATATGTAAACATTAAAATTCTGTATATAAATAAAAATTATTATTATTATTATTATTATTATTATTATTATTATTATTATTGTTATTATTGTTATTGCGATAGCAGTTTTTTTTTCCGTTGGCGTCGAGGCAGGAGAGGATCTTCCCCATGGATCATTGTGATAGAGAGCGTTTCCATTTCTGTAGATAAAGCGAGAATTTGTTGTAGAACCGCCTGGAAGTTATGCAGCTTGTAAATCAAAGTACGGACGAGAGTGTAAGAGTATAAAAGTCATGAAATAAGAAAGCTCGTATAATCCTGTTACCTGTTTATACGCTGTCAGGATGTGAAGACAGGTTTATTTATGCCTTCCACAGTTGGTTCTCTCGGCTCAATTCCATGTTCACTAATCTCCAGCCCGGGCTTTATCTAGCAGATAACACTTGTTAAATTATTTTTTTTACAAGACACTTGCGGAAGTATTCTTTACAATCTTTGTACTTTTAGAAGAAAAATGTTTTTTTTTCTTAAATGAATACTAAGTTATGTAAACTACTTATCTCAACCAGTAAATCAAGTTGGAATGATAGTAAACGATTTAGGGAATTCACAAGGAATTGAGATGGTTCGCCTGAAAAGATTTTGGAGTTTTTTTACAAATCTTTATAGATCCTACTTAGTTGACACCGAACAAATTTTACACGCACACATATAAGCAACACACACACACACACACACAAATATATATATATATATATATATATATATATATATATATAACATGAAAAGAAAAATAAATGAATGAGTCGGGATTTAAACCCGATATCTCTAACTTTACACTTCAGCGCTCTAACCGACTGAGCTACCCTGGACTGAGCTACCTAACTGAAATATTTTTCATATATATATATTTTATAAAATGTTGGCAGTACCGGTACTGCTCTATGGTTCAGAAGCCTGGATACATAAAAAACAAGACCTAAGTAGGATAACGGCGGCAGAAATGAAATTTTTGAGATCTGTTAAAGGGTGCACTAAGGAAGACAGAATCAAGAACACAGAAATAAGACAGGAACTTGAAATATTTGCAATAACTGATAAAATGGATACATATAGACAAAAAATGGAAGCAACACATAGACAGAATGAATGAAGATAGATATCCAAAACAAATAACAAAATACAAACCTAAAGGCACCCGAGATGTGGGCAGACCTAGAAAGAGATGGGCTGAAGTCGGAACGGGTCAACAGACCTAATCCATGAATGAAGATGATGATGATGATGATGATGATATATCCATCCATAGTAATTCTGTCCGAAGGCAGGTCCTTCACTGCAATCATAGCATTTTCATGCTATGCTTGCAGCTTTACTAGGGAATTGTGTAGGTGTGGTAGCTTCCCGTTGTTTTCCACACCAGTGAAGGATGATGATGATGATAATGGTAAGGATGATAATGATGAGCCTGACATTTGTCTTAGAGGTGAGGAAAAACCCCGATAAAAACCTCACCCAGAAAAACTGCCCCGACCGGGGATCGAACCCGGGCCCGCTGCGTGACGAGGCAGCACGCTACCTCGAGACCACAGCGGTGGACTTTATATATATATGACATATAAAGAAAAATAAATGAATGAGTCGGGGTTTAAACCCGATATCTCTAACTTTACACTTCAGCGCTCTAACCGACTGAGCTACCCTGGACTGAGCTACCTAACTCAAATAGTTTTCATATATATATATATATATATATATATATATATATAGAGAGAGAGAGAGAGAGGAGAGAGAGAGAGAGAGAGAGAGAGAGAGAGAAGGATTAAGATGGAATAATTGTTTTATTCTCTATTAAAAAAATCGCCCCATTAATATTAATTTCATATACAATCAATTTTAATGGGTTTATTATTTTAATCATTCTTACTTCAATTATTATATATATATATATATATATATATAAAGGTAAAGTGATCCCACTACAGGCCTCAGGAGGCCCTTGGGGTAGTGGCAGGTTAGGGCTCCCACTTTTTCTTGACAATCGGCACTTGATGTCAGCCGGGGTGTCAACCCTGTGTGACGGCCGCCTTTACCCCAGAACAAGCGTCTGGTACGCATTTCAGTTAGAGGCTGAGTCGACCCCAGGGCCATAGTGCCGCCAGAAGGTTTGGGTCAGTTTAAAAATCCTGACCCCACCGGGACTCGAACCCTCGACCCTCCGGCTTGTAGCTCAGTGCCTTAACCACTACGCTACGGCGTGCCCCCATATATATATTTATGTATTTATTTATTTATTTATTTTATATACAGAATTTTAATGTATACACATCTTTCTGTGCCTAAAGTTTTATTTTTCTTCTCCACTCGTCTCTCTCCATCCAGTCCATGTCCTCCAGTCCTCTTGCTCTCATTCCAGTTCTTATTTCCTGCATCCACGAGTTTCGAAGTCTTCCTCTCCTCCTTCTTCCAGGTGGACACCATTCCAATGTTTTCCTGGGAAATCTTTCTTCTTGCATTCGTCGTACGTGCCCATACCAAATTAATTGCTTATACCGTATATAATCTACTATTGAATAACCAATATTCACGTTTTCTCTTATGACAGTATTTCTTATTTTGTCTAATTTTGAACAACTTGCTGCTCTCCTCAAGAAATCCATTTCCATCGACATAAGTTTTTGTTCTAAGTTTTTGTTGAATTTCCAAATTTACTCGAGATTCAGCGGGATATAATTCCAACTGCCATCTAGTGACTACTATAACAAGTAAGCATTTTTTTAAAAGAGAAATTTTACTTTATAGCAGTAACGCTTATATATTTGAATGTTATAACTATATTTTGACATTTAGCAATGAAGGCCAATTACGGCGTGAAAAGAAAAATAAATTCCTAAGTTGGGATTTGAACCTGACATCTCTATGTTAGCGCTCTAACCAACTGAGCTACTCAGGAATCCTAACACAAACATATATATATATATACATTTCTATGCAATACAGTAGTTTTCCTACAACCCATTGTAAACGTTACTCATCCATACATCCCTATTCTGTGAATCAGTCTCTGTTAATCATCTCGACACCATACTCCTATTCAGTCATTGAACCAACTGCTTTTTAGTCTCCCCTTTCTTCTGTTGACCTCCGCTTCAAAATGTAATATCATCTTAGGTATCCTATCGTTTTATATCCTCTTTACGTGGTGAAACCTTGTCAGTCTTCTTTCTTCTTTCGATAGGAGATATATCCATATATCTATATGTGTGTGTGGGTGTGTTTGTGTGTGAAGCGCTCAGTATGTAAGCAAAAATGTGGTGGGAGAATAATATGAAAGATGATTTGAGGAAATAGAATATACAAGGGATGACTGGAAAATATTAGCACAGGATAGGGTTGTATGGCGAGCTCATAGACTGCGATGGACAGAACTTGTTGCACGAATGGGGAAAGAAGGAGGGGCATGGAAGGTCCCTGAAGCTAAATCAGAGCCAGTGAGTTATTTATACATACATTTGTGTGTGTTTCTCAACACTCTAGCGGCACCGAGTTGCTTTTTTTAGAACGAAACTCAGCGTATAGCAAACAAAGAAAGTTACTTCAATTTCTTTAACGAGCAAAATCGTATTATTAGGCGTAGGAGTTCTCTGAAATTAATTCTTTTAAATCGCTTTAATGCCCATAATTTGAATTTTCCGCAAAGAACCACAATATAAAAGGTAAAGTGATCCCACAACAGGCCTCAGGAGGCCCTTGGTGTAGTAGGAGGTTAAGGCTCCCACTTTTTCTAGACAATCGGCATTTTTATGTCAGCCGGGTTGTCAGCCCTGCGTGACGGCCGCCTTTACCCGCAGAACAAGCGTCTGGTACTCATTTCCGTTATAGGCTGATTCGACCCCAGGGCCATAGTGCCGCCAGAGGGTTTTGGTCAGTTTAAAAATCCTGACCCCAACGGGACTTGAACCCTCGACCATCCGGCTTGTAGCTCAGTGCCTTAACCACTACGCTAAGGCGTGCCCCCAAAGAACCACAATATGCTCTATTCAAATAAAATGAGGAAGGTATTCCTAAAGAAATCAGCGAAATCCGACCATTGAAAATATGAGTTAACCTAACTAACTCACTCGCACTATCGAACTCGTTGGATCATTGCTGTGCGGACATAAACTCTACATACATCCCTATCCTGAGTTAATGTTTCCAATCATCCCCTGTATAATCTACTTCCCTCATATCGTAGTTAATGTTATCCTCGCACTCATTTTTGGTCTACCAACTGAGTTTTTTCACTCTCGTTTTCCTACAAGAAGTTACTGTGCCCCTCTTTCATTCCCTACTCGTGCCACATGCCGTGCACATTTCAGTCTATGAGACTTAACTGTTTTTGTTATATCCGATCTCCTATAAAGACCATGTAGCTCACGTTTATGTGGTCTTCTCCATTCGCCTGTCTCTCTCTTTGGTCAAAAAATGTTCCTAAGAACATAATTCTCAAATACTCGTAATCTTTTGAAACCCAAGAATGAAAAATTGGTCTTTGGTCTGACACATTCAAACAACTGTTTCGAGAAATTAGCGTTTCACCAAATTAGAAGTTAAGAAAATAGATCTTCTTCTTCTTTCTTCCAAGTATTAGGCCAAGGCCTGTTATGATCCTATAGAAAATTTTCCCTCCAGCGTTTCATAGGACGGCCCAGAGATCTTCGTCCTCTTGGTATATAATTATAAACAGCTTTGGGGATCCGATTTGAACTCATTCTTTCAAGATGGTGTTTCCAATATAGTTGGTACTGTTTAATATATTCCAAAATTGGCGTAGTCTTCAATTCTTTTACGATATCGGTGTTCCTTTTCCGATCCCACCTGGTGTAACCCGCTGTTCTGCGCATAAATCTCATTTCACAAGCCGTTATTCTGCTTTCATGTTGTTTTTTTAGTGTACAGCTTCACTACCATAGGTCAACACTGGTCTAGCCAAAGTGTTATATAAACGAGAAATTCCCGGAAGAATATATATATATATTCCAAAAAAAAACAAGCTAAATCCGCCAAAAAAAATCAACTTACATGTTGTTTACACATTTCCTGCGTGACAAACTTGAAATTTCACTTTTGTTCTCCTTTTTTAACATTCCATTCTATAATAATTCCTTCATTGTTTCTCGTAGTACAATTTCTATATACATTTACAGGCTTGAAGATTGCTTTCCATCTCTTGCTTTCTCATTCATCATTTGTCTTTCATAATGATATATTTGTGAAGCGGGTTTTTATTTTGTGTTGTGTGTGTACTCTCGTGACAGTTGCAGGCTTCCAACCGAAGCGGCCATTTGTCTGTCACGCCGGACCATGAAGAGGTGGGAGTTGAATTCTCTTTATGGGGGTTTCATGGCTTTTATATCCATATAAAAGCGTGCACGATTATATACGCAGTGATGCCAACCTGTACGTTAGTTCCTACAGTAAGTTTACGTTTTATAAGCTCGCTTATTATTACCGTTTCCATTCTAATTTTATTATCATTGCTACATTATGTTTTACAAGGGAACTCTCAACTATTGCATGCCGAAATCTACCTTGGAATTTTCTCCCAGAGAAGCGTTGTTTCAGATATAACATATAGCTACGAATGGGATGTACATAATAAATTAAACCGATATCAAATGAAGTGTACCACCATAAGAAGAACCCTCCGAAAGACTCGAAGATAAACTCAGCTTAGGTTTTATAAAATTATGGCTGTTCCTGTTCTTTTCTGTGGATCTGAATCTTGGGTACTTACAAAAAATACATCTCACACATTCAAGCCACTGAAATTATATTTTTAAGATCCGTAAAAGGGTGTACACGCATGGATAGATAACACAATGAATCAATAAGAAATTAACTGGAGATATTTTCAATAGTAGATAAACTAGAAGAGCACAAATAACAATGGAAAGAACATTTAGACAGAATTGACAATACACGATTACCCAAAAAGATCAACACCTACAAACCACATGGAAAAATATCTTTTGGAGGGCCAAGGAAACGATGGATTTGAGACCGGAACAGGTCGCATTGACCTAATCCTGGAAAGGAAGACGAAGAAGAAGCGTTGTGATGTACTAAGAACTCCAAACTCCAAGCGCGACAGGCCTTGAAGGCCCTAGGCCTACCAGCCGGCTGCTGGTCTCACGTCTACATGTGTTATTCACAGAGGTAGACGATCATAAGCCAGTGTAGGGGTGACATGTGGTCAGCGTGTCGAGTCTCCCGCCATTATAGCTGGCCTTCACAACCTGGAGCCGCTACTTATTGTAGCTACCCAAATGCCTCACGATGCTGGGTGGCACCGGTCCCATACTGGCCGAAACTCCATGAGAAAAATTTCTTCCCCCATGGGGACTCGAACCAGCAGTGTTGTACTAAGGCCGTCTCCAAAAAAAAATATCTGCCGTTTTTAACTGCAAGGCATAGAAATCGAAGTCAAAATCCAGCAATGACATCCCTCTTAGAGGAGAATATGTACTCCGTTCTTGTATAAGAGCGGAGTGGAGTGAGGCGGGTAGTGAGGGTTAACCAATCTACAAGTCACGAGTTATATTACTTCCTATATCTAAATGGTCAGCCATGGTGGACTAGTGGTCATGCTCCTTGCCTCTGGTTCCGAGGGTCGCGGGTTCAAACACGGCCGGGATCGATTATTTTTTTAGGATGGAAAAATCTAAGGGCAAGGAATGAAGCGTACCAATAGTTTCTCATTTGTTTTCAAACGTCGCCATTTACATTAAATATATAAATATTTTCAAATACCTATAGTTAAATAATGATTTGTGAGTAAACGGCTTAATTGTATTCGTTAAATAGACCTAACAAATGCCACTCTTGATTTCCGAATTCTCTAGATAAATTGTAAATCACTCGTGGCATTACTTATGATGATGATGGCCAGATGATGTTCGGGAACCGTTTGGGCCTTAAAGTTTTTCTGGCATTTGTCTTACAGGTGAGGAAAAACCACGATAAAAACATCACCCAGAAAAAGTGTCCCGACCGGGGATCGACCCCGGGCCCGCTGCGTAACAAGGCAGCACGCTACCTCGAGACCACAGCGGTGGACACCCTATATATGTATATAATTACATTATCTGAGCAATGATTAATATACATATTTTATATTGCAAATATGGTGATTTTGGGTTACTTTCAGCTCAACTTCCCACTTCATTTTAAGTAATTTCTGTCATTTATTGGTAACAAATCAACATACATATGCTTGCATTGCACAATGTCAAAACTTTAATTATAATATATATATATATATATATATATATATTTCACATACCAGCCTTATTGGCTGTGGTTAGCGTTTCCGACAACTGTTCATGAGGTCTCGGGTTCGATTCCCGGTTAAACTATAGGATTTTTTCCTTAAAAGGAATTATTCCTATGGTAACCCATGGTCAGGGATTTAGGTTAAGTTTAGGTTAAGAACTCTCCTGGCGCTTCATTATCTTTTATCGCCTATATATAATCGGGATAACGTAACTCCGCCTTCCAGGCGCCCCAACTTCAGGAGCGAGTTACAATTACGCCAATGCCAGAAGAGAACATCAGAAATGTAGAAATGACAACCTGGGGCATTGGGAAAAAAAAAAAAAAAAAAAAAAAAAAAAAAAAAAAATTATTTAATATTGTTGACTTTTGATTGAGATTTTAAAATACCGTTCAAGAAGAAAGAATGTATATTTTTATGTCCTATATTTTAAAAACGCTGTGGAAAAGGCGCTTATGCATGCAAAAAGAGGGAAATGTAATAATCTCGCGAAAAGGTGCAAAAAAAAGCAACAAATTGTGTTTATTTTGCTTTATTTCATCCCTCCAAATTCATACATTGAACTATTGTTATGAAAACAGCTATATTTTTGAAAAGGTGCCGCACCTCAAAATTATTTCTCTACTTATGACACACAGGGGGTACGCCGTAGCGTAGTGGTTAAGGCACTGAGCTACAAGCCGGAGGGTCGAAGGTTCAAGTCCCGTTGGGGTCAGGATTTTTAAGCTGACCCAAACCCTCTGGCGGCACCATGGCCCTGGGGTCGACTCAGCCTCTAACGGAAACGAGTACCAGACGCTTGTTCTGGGGGTAAAGGCGGCCGTCACGCAGGGCTGACAACCCGGCTGATATAAAGTGCCGATTGTCTAGAAAAAGTGGGAGCCTTAACCTCCTACTACCCCAAGGGCCTCCGGGCCTGTTGTGGGATCACTTTACTTATGACACACAACGCTTCATTTCAACAAAAAAGTGACTAATCTGGTTCTTTCCATGTGCCCTTCTTACATTTAAACATTGATAATAAAATATTTTGCTACAGAAACAATGTTAACTTGTGAAAAAGTAATAAAAGTAAGGTAGAATTAATTATTAAGAGATTGACGTAATAAGAGAATTGTTTACAAAAGTTTGCGGAATAGCGAAGAGGTCACGGCCACCGGTAAAATAGCTGGAGGTCTTGTTTGTTTTCAAACTCATTTCGATTTTCTTCTTTTTTTTTACACTAGGAAAGTGAATGTACTCTTTCTTTGTGAGCACAAAGTCTCTCCATGACATCTTCCTGCTCCGAACAACGCATCACAAGTTCAGCAAACTCCTTCATCAATCACTTGCCAACTTCCTTATGACGTACCGATATTTTCAAAACAGACAACAATGTCCGTCCAAGCGCATGAATTGCATTAATACTAAATGCATCAAGAGGAGCATCCGACGGTACAAGATTTTTTTTTTGGCAAATGTGTAAAACGATACTCCTTCTGAGCTATATTAATATTTATGATCATCTCGGTGATGATAATTGTTACATATATCATCATTATAATGCCAACATTACAAAATTTAAAAACTGTCAACGCGTTTCAATAGCAAAACTATCATTATCAAGAATGAACATAAATGTATAAAAAAGTATTTATTATATTTCTGTGCCTAAATGTTTATTTTCCTTATCCACTCGTTTCTATCCATCAACTCCATGTCCTCCAGTCCTCTTGTTCTCATTCCAGTTCTTATTTCTTGCATCCACGAGTTTCGAGGTCTTCCTTTCCTTCTTTTTCCAGGTGGACACCATTCCAATGTTTTTCTGGATAATCTTTCTCCTTGCATTCGTTGTACGTGCCCATACCAATTTAATTGCTATTATCTTATATAATGTACTATTGAATATCTAATATTTATTTTTTCTCGTATGACAGTATTTCTTATTTTTTCTAATTTTGAATATCTTGCCGATCTCCATAAGAAATCCATTTCTATCGACATAAGTTTTTGTTCTAAGTTTTTGTTGAATTTCCGAACTTCAGCTCCATATGTGACAGTACTTCTCACTATTGAATTATATATTTGTAACTTATTTTTTCTGGTTATATGTCTGTTCCATAAGAATCCATTCATCATGGCTGTTATTGCTCTACCTTTATTTATTGTGTTCTTAATATCACTTTCTTGTTTATCCTCTTTATCCACTTTTACTCCCAGACACTGAAATTCTTCACATCCTCTAATATACATGTCCTGATCTTCTAAAATTAAATCTTCGGATATATAAAAATAAAACAATTTTTACAATTTAAAGTTACATCATATCACGTGACTGACATAAATTACTTACTGTTACCATTAAGGTAAGCCTCTTTAACTAAGGGAATGTGGGCGCTGACCGGAATGGGGCCCTTGTCATGTTAATATGTTTTCTAGGTTTTTATAAATTTCCAAACTTTCAAGAACGTCAAGTATTTAAAATTATCAACAGATAAAACCAGATTCGGATTTTAATGATTGTATATTTCCTTTTGAACTAGTTCAATTCACACAACCGAAGCGAATTTATTTATTTATTTTTTTGCCTGAGCCTGTATTTGAACCCAAGATGTTCAGTTTCAAGCGGTGACGCACTAACCAATTGTGCTATTCAGACAATCCATGAGCAGACGTAATTGTTTTCTCTATTTGAAATCCTCGAGAATACAGTCGTAATGCACTTAATTCATATTAAAACAAGGTTACTTCTAAGAAGACATTATGTTGGGATTTACTCTGTGCCAAATCAGCTTAATACGAACCTAATATTGAAATTAATGTACTCAGGCGAGCTATTCGTATGCAGTAGATAATACAATTAGAGAAAAAATATTTTGCCTAAACCGGTATTTGAACCCGCGATCTTCAGTTTTCGCACTGACGAGGGAACCAATTGTGCAATACAGGCAATCAGTAACTACTAATAAATATGGAAGGTTCACCGGAATGTAATCAGTAACTATTGCATTCGAATAGCTTTCCTTTCAACATTACATAGTTCAATTTAGTGAACTATAATGTAATAGTATGCGAGGTTGGTAAGTGATTTTTACAGAATCGAGGGAAAACGTTTAAAAACCGAGCGATAGCGAGGTTTTTAATTTCCGAGATTCTATAAAACACTTCACAAACGTGCGCAGTACATTATTTTTTTGCGCGATGGTGTTTTTAAAATAATAAATAATAGTAAGATAATAACATCTTTGTTGGAAATATTTGTGTTCATTATAAACAATTGACTAACGTTAACAGTGTGGGCAATGTTTATTAGTTGAAACAACAGGAGGCCTTGAGAACAATTATTGATAACATGGCCGCAAGTACGTATTTATTGTTTTATATTGTTTCAAATAAAGTTCAGTTCATTTAAAATGCAGTGAGTTGTTTTGTATAATGTATATTAAAACTACCTTTTAGATATTTTCTGTATATACTTTGTACGTAGTATACATAGAGGGCAATGGTTTTACTTCCTGCACGGTGGCTGTAAATGTAATATTACAGTATAGTTATTAAGGTTGGCAACCCCGAAATGTAGGAAGTTCAACTTTCAATAATGGTCGCCATTGCTGTAAGTATGACAAAACGCACTATCGCGCAAAAAAAAAGTTATTTACTTCATTCTAGTGACGCAACTCATTTTTATGAAGGCTTCAAATGTTCATAAACGTTATTTTTAATCAATAGTATCTTAATTATTAAAACTTACTGTCATTAATTACAATTCTAGATTAACATTTTGATATTTAGGTAATTTATTAACTTCGCAAATAGAAATTACCTTGTTTACGGTAAATATTGGAGTGCAAGAGAACGAATGATTTCATTGCAAAATGCTCGACATTTGATACCAACAAACCAACCTTGTTTACGCGTCATTGAAGTAAAAAAATAAAAATATTATGAATTACTGTTACTTTTATCTTGATTAATGATAACAGACACTGTCGAACCCGAAGTTTCATAGCCACGCGAACATAAGCTCTCCTGAGTAAATATTTTACAATCATTCTCTTTAACCTTCCTCAAATCATGGGTTGTGTTATTCTCCCATATCATTCTTACTCTATGTACTAGGACATCGTTTCCCAACATGTGGTTCGCGAACCCCCAGGGGGTTTGTAAAATATTTGAAGAGGTTACCCAGAACTTTTTCGAGGTTAGGTCAATTATTTTTTCCATCATTTCTGCAGCATTGTAATAATAATTATAATAGTAATAACAATAATAATAATAATGTAAAAATGAAAATATATAAAACTATTATTCTACCAGTTATATTATATGGATGCGAAACATGCACTCTTACTTTAAGGGAGGAAAGGAGATTACGAGTATTTGAGAATAAAGTTCTTAGGAACATTTTTGGATCAAAGAGAGATGGACAGACATGTGAATGGAGAAGACTACATAACAGTGAACTACATGGTCTTTATAGGAAACCAGATAAAATAAGAACAGTTAAGTCTCGTAGACTGCGATGGGCAGGCCATGTGGCACGAATGGGGAATGAAAGAGCTGCATGGAAGCTTCTTGTAGGAAAAGCAGAGAGAAAACGCCCAATTGGTAGACCAATAATGAGGTGGGAAAATAATATTAACTATGATTTGAGGGAAGTAGGTTATACAGGGAATGATTGGAAAACATTAGCTCAGGATAGGGATGTATGGAGAGCTTATGTCCGCACGGCCATGAACCTACGGGTTCGATTGTGTCAGTGAGTTATTATTTTAAAATTAAATTAACCTTATACTGTCCGTTATTATATATGTGTAATATCAGGAATTCATCACATTACTTCCAAAATATATAGTAATATTTGCCGCGAATGTCTAATTTACAGTTATGTAGGAATGCATTTGATTTCACTACAACTAGGCCTACACGTTGTGTATATTTCGAGCCGTAACTAGAGTAACTTCAGGTTTTAACTGTTAAGGATTAAGTTAATTTAAGATTATTAAACCTTTTGCTTGGAATTAAATTTTATTAATGTCTACTGTAGGGCCTATGTATATTTAAAAGACAGAGGTTCACCCAACTCAGATCGTTGTGGAAGTCGTTCGCTAGTCGAAAAAGGTTGGGAACCGTTTTACTAAGAGATTTCCCTCTGGTTTTCCAACACTAAATTTTCATGCCCCTCTTTCATTCTCCATTCATGCCACATGTTCTGGACATCACAGACCACCAGACTTAACTGTTCTTCTAACATGTGGCTTACCATAAAGATCACGTAGTTCATTGAAACGGAGATTTCTCCATTCCCTGTCTGTTCGTCTCTCTTTCGTGCAAATATTTTCGCAACGATTTAAAACTTAAATTTAAAACCTAATATTCTCTCCTAGTTGAAGTAGGAGTTCGTGCTTCGGGGTAAAATAAAATTTTTAGTCATCATCATCCTGCCAGGTATTAGTCCTAGAACAACTGTTAGGGCCTGAGAAAGCGGTTTTCGTGGCATCTTTTCATAGGTCGACCAAGTGACCGTTTCCCATTTGGGCAGTAGTTCACTATTGCCTTGGGGATCCTGGATCTAGCCATTCTTGAGACATGTTCCATCCAGTTTGCCTGATATCTCGAGATGTAGTCCAGTATTGGTGACACATTAAGTTCTTGAAGGATTTCTACATTTTTCTTTCGATCCCATTTGGTGCAGCCAGCTGTTCGGCGCATAAATTTCATCTCACAAGCTGTTAGTCTGCTTTCATCTCTCGTCCTTATAGTCCACGCTTCACTCCCATAACATAGGACTGGTCGAGCCATTATTTGATAAAGACGAGTACGAGTTGATTTTTGCACTAATGAAGGTTTTAAAACTCTATTAATGATTCCCATTGATTTGTTGAATTTCAAAATTTTCTCTGGTAAATCCAAACTTTCAACAAAAGAGAGTTTATACCCTAAATAAAAAAAACTCATTAACTCTCTAAAATTTTGTTATTTAAACAAATTTTGCTTGGTATTGGAGATTTTCCACAAAAAGCCATTATTTTAGTTTTATTGGTAGATATTTCCATTGAATATTTCTGGGCTATCAAATTTAAATTATGTACTGACCATTGTAAATCATCTTCGGATGTTGCTAGTAAAACAAGATCATCTGCAAACATTATATCTAATTTTAAATTTCTATTGATAGTGATACTTCCATGTTTTGTTTCTCTCAAGTCTTTTAAAATGGCATTCATATACATGTTAAAAAGTAGAGGGGAGAGGCCACAACCTTGCCTGACTCCTGAGTTTATTTCTTTCCACTGAGTTTTTAGTTTAACGTTTTTATTAGCTGTTTTAACAGTAAATGACACGTGCATAAATGTAGCATGCTAAAAGTTAATGAGATAAAGCCGGAAGAAGTACATGTAACGCTCTTTGGATTCCAGAACGTAAAATTTAATTGCATATGTTCTGCTACCTCAGACCCCATTGTCTTAATTATCCTTATATCCTAGTGGGGAAATATACGCTTTAATGAGGTCTCTGAAATAAATATATTAAGGGAATAATATTATTTTTTCGATCATTGTTTTTCTCAACTGATTTTTAAAATACCTTTTATATGATTTTTTCAAACTATTTTTGGTTCAATAATTGGTATTGATGATCACTAGGATTTGTATGTAATAAAAGAGACATTTTAAATTCAGATGGTAAATAATATTCAACTGTTTGTGTGTGGAACAAAATAAAAGACAGTCAAAAGTCTTACTTCTCATTATAATATTCAACTGTTTGTACGTGAAACTAAACAAAAGACAGTCATAAGGAGGGCTCATAACACTGGTCAACATGATTTTTTGTTTCATGAATACCAATAGTTGTACTTGATGCAGTTTTTTATCGTATTTTTAAATATGTATTCGGAATTTCTCCATCACCCACAGTTGTTTTTTTTATTTCAATTTCAATTAATGGATGTAAATAATTATTTTTTTAATAAACGTTTTTTCGTCCATTTGTCCATTTTAAAATAAAACCAAATGAGCTAACTCAGGAGATTTCAGCTATGGAAAAGAGAGATCAAGCCAAATGGAATCCTAATATGCTAGCCGATTATTGTTGGACCATCAAGAGGGATGCTCCACAGGCGAAATATAGCATAAAATAGGCATTTCTTACTTTCTAGGTGAGACCGAATGTTCGAATATTGTGTAGTTACGAATGTTGAAAATATTAAAAGTATTTGAAATTATAAATTCCTGTCTCTCGGAAACCTTGCATGATGGAGAAAAACCGATATCATATTTGAATTCAGGAGAACAAATACTATCAGAATCACATTTTGTTGTTTCTGAAACAAAAAAAAAATAGTTTTTGTTATTCAGTGTTATAAGTATCGGTATCAGAGTAGTTACTAATTTCTATACACATTGTTTACAAAATGCGTGTCTATGTCGAGCGTCTCCACTGCCTGCTCGAAGCGGAGAGAGTGTATGTTCGACCCTCCTAAGTAATATATCTGTTTACGTAACATGTGGTTGTATCAGAATGCCGCAACAAAAATGTTGCAAATATGAATCTATTCTTGCACAAAGCGGACTATACTAGAAGTCTGTCCCGATTGGGCGTGTCAACGTGCAGTTTGTAAACATAGCGGTCTAAGTACGATGCAGCCTAGCCTGTAACCCATAATTTGGCTCAACTGCACTCCTACTAGCGCTTGATTTTTCAGTTATATTGTTGTAAACTATAGCTCTTCTTCTGTATTTACTAACATTATTTAATATTTTATACTTTTTCAAACAATTTTTATAACATTATTAGACAATTTTGAAGTATTTATTTAAATATGCAAATCACAATATTATGAGACTGATAGACAATATTGTGGTGCTAACTGCTGTTTTCTCCACAGAGTATATTACTTAGTCTAAGATTTTTTATCGCTGTTTTGGGTTATCGCTGGTTGGATCAGCGTTAGAGAGTGATAAGTAAGTGTACACCCATTTTTAATAAACGTTTGGTAATTTTAATATTATTAATATATTTGTTTAACATATAATTGAGGATTTATTGCAAATATTGGTCATTTAAATTTCATAGCGAGATGCTGCCATCTAGCATAAGATTTGTGAACTTTAGTACGATATCGATAGTAATCGAGGATTATAATCGATATGTGGTTCGATGGTGGGTTACCGCTGGCTCTATAAACTCTGCCGCATGCGCAATGTTGTTCTATAGGACTGAAAATATTTCACCTCAATTTAACTGCAGTTTTTTTGTTTAATTATTTAAACATGTTAGTAAATACAGGATAAGAAGAGCTATAGTTTACATCAATAAACTGAAAATCAAGGGTAAGTTGAACTGATGTTAGGCCCAATTCTTATTGTTAGGTTTTCACATAAATACACCTATTATTTGTTTTAATATAACGTTGTGTGTCTGATGGAAGTTTGAAGATGTGTTTCACTGGGAGTTTGTTCCAAATGGGAGTGCAGTCGAAACGTACCTTTATTCTTAACAAGTGGAATGGGTTCTTGAAATGTTGAGAGTTCCAAATCCGACCAGATCTCATACTCGACGAACAATCATAACAATCTAGGAACTGGGAGGAATCGAAATAATACCATACCCAGCAAATATCGCTAATCCTTCGCCTTCAGATTGCCCCTATATTTGTTCGATGCATGGATCATTTCTTGGGTGAAATTTCGGAAACATTGGCATTGTGGAAGTGGGTCTCAATCAATCTTCAAATTCTTCGCATCAAAAACCAGAGACTGGTACCATCGCGGATAAGTAAATCTCACTGAAAGAAGAAAAAGGACCACAGAATCTGATTGTCTCTACTTTAAAGATTAGTTTGATTTCTTGTCAGTGAACATTCCAAATAAAATTTTGTAAAAATAAATAATAGTTTTAAAAAACTAAAAAAAACACGCTTTACTAGAAAACCGAACTAAAAAATTTAAAAATAATGTAATTTCCAAAACGCTTGGGATAAATAATTTTTCCATCAAAAGCTGTTTAACAATTAATATATTTGATAATAAACAGATATTGGTAAAGGTAAAGTCTCTAAGAAGAAAATGTAAAAATCATAAAAAGCACCCCACGCTTTTGATGGTAAAATTATTTATCCCAAGCGTTTTGGAAATTAAATTATTTTTCAATTTTTAGTACGATTTTCTAATAAAGCGTGTTTTTTTAGTTTTTTAAAACTATTATTTATTTTTTATTTTTTAGTTTTAATATTTTACAGAATAAGATTAAAATGTAAATATCTTTAAATTCGATAGGCTACTATTGTAGTATGAGCTGAAAGTAATACTCTTCTAAAAAAAACCTCCCATCCGGATTTGAACCAGCGACCTATGGATTACTGAAATTATAACCATTAGAGTTCACCGCTCTACCATCTGAGCTGTTACAACGATTGAGTAAAAAGTCGACAAGTCCGCAACTTATATCAGTTTTCACTTTTTTTGATTTTCTGATGATTCTGGCCAGGATTTTAGAAACAAAATATTAAATTATTATATTGTCACGGATCCTTTGTAAGTACACAAAGTTTCAAGTCGATCCAATGTTTCTAAGTGGATGAAAATCGTGTTCAAAAATTCCGTTGCATAGATACAAAGGCACTTTTTCATTTTCTGATGATTGTGGCCATGATTTTATAACATAAATATGAATTTATTCTATTATCACGGGTCCTTTACATGTATACAAAGTTTTAAGTCGATCCAATGTTTCTAAATGGGTGAAAATCGTGTTCAAAAATTCCGTTACATACCTACAAAGACACTTATTTTTATTTTCTGATGATTCTGGCCCTGATTTTAGAAACAAAATATGAAATTATTGTATTGTCACGGGTCTTTTGCAAGTATACAAAGTTTCAAGTCGATCCAATGATTTTAAGTGGGCGAAAATCGCGTTAAAAGATTCAGTTACATAGATAGATACAAAAAAAACTCCTGGCGCGACAGGCCTACAAGGCCCTTAGCCTACCAGCCGGCTACTGGCCTCACATCCACATGTGTCAATCACAAAGGTAGATGATAGCCAGTGTAGGGGTGACATGTGGTCAGCATGTCGAGTCCCCCAGCCGTTATAGCTGGTTTTCTCAACCTGGAGCCGCTACTTATTGTAGCTACCCAAATGCATCACGATGCTGGGTGGGCACCGGTCCCATACTGGCCGAAATACCATGAGAAAATTTCTTCCCCCACGGAGACTCGAACCAGCGCAAGTCCCGTAGCTCTGCGCCAAGGCTTCCTGCCTTAACCGCTCGGCTACGGCGCGGGACTAGATAGATACAGGTCAAGTTAATATAAAGCGTGTAAAAAAGACATTCATGAGAGAGTATTTATATTAATAATCATATGTGTGGAGCATGTGATAGTTATATCACTGATTTTTATATACATATATATACATTATATATATATATATGTTATATTGCAGATTTTCACGGATATAGGTATGAATAAGAACGTTTTCTTGGGTCTTCCGCGTCATGGATTCAAGTTCGGCCTCTGGCCACTGATTCCGACGTTTCGGCATGATCCCACATGTCATCATCAAGGAATGATAAGTTAGAGTCACAGGTTTAGGTCACTCGAACTTATCATTCCTTGATAACGGCATGTGGAAACGTCAGAATCTGTGGCCAGAGGCCGAACTTGAATCCAAGTCGCGGAAAACCCAAGAAAACTTTCTTATTCATATATATATATATATATATATATATATGTGTGTGTGTGTGTGTGTGTGTGTGTGTAACATGAAAATAGTAATAAAAATAAATGCCTGAACCGGAATTTGAACCCGATACTTCCATCGCCATACGTCAGTGAGCTAGCCATTACTCCACTTATGCTCCTAATGCAAACATTGATTTTTCCTTCGTTATATACAATTCTCATTCATAAGAGGCAGTGGGAATCACTCTCAGTGCCACCTCTTGGCTTATATTACAAGAAAGCATTTTTATGAGCGTATTTGACTACATAGCAGTAACGCTTTTTAATTTTGATGTTGTATATAGGCTATCGTCAGTTAATTGTTCACATACTGCTATAAAATTTGTTTGTTTTTTTTTTTGCTTTGTTCTTTATTTGAATTTGTGGGGTAGACTGATGCCTGGCCTAGAATCCTCTAATTGTACATAATATTACATTTAATTTCCTTATTTTTAATATTTCTGTTTTTACATTTATTCTTAAAATGACACTGGATGATCTTGGGTCGCAGGGATTAAGGACACAACAGAACTTTAACAATTAAATTACTTAGCAATGTTACCAAAGTGATTATCGGAATTTCAGGTGAATTTTATGAATTCTCAAATTATAATAAAGTTACTCATTATTTATGTAATATTCCAATTTTATTGAGGTAATTTCCAAGCCATAGTCTGTTACATGTTTCACTTATTGCTAAAAAATTATCCTTAAAAATGTGCATTTGTTTCTTCGCTATTGGCATTCGAATATAATTTTAGAATGAATAAAAATACAAGAAGTCAGACCCAAATTTAATATTTAAATACGCATCTTTATTGTTGTGAGTGTGTTTTGTTTACGTGTGCGGGAAATCAAAACATGTGAATACTAATAGAGCACGACACAATCTTATGCCACACACCTGCGAGTGGAAGAGTCCATTCACTACTCCGACATCTATTGCTCTAAGCTTTTCCTTATCTTATCTCGTAACTTATGCATCCATATCAAGTGTCATGCATTCTTTAATGTTACTGTAAGAGTTTATAGTTAAATCATTATTTAAATTATAAACAGAAGATAAAACAAAAATGCTGACCTTTGCATAAAAGTTTCTGTAGAATTCAGCCATGATACAGGAATTGAAAGCTGCCTCATCAAAAATGTTCCAGTCATAAAATAACAAAATACACGACATAATTAAAATCAATAGCACTCTTACATAACAATGGAATATTGTTCAGGACAAAACACAAGAAAATATGAAACTAATATAACCGCGAAGACATTATACAGTCAATCAACACAACGGACAAATCACAACTGGTTGAGAGCTTCCTCGTGGTGGCGGATTGATACACAATGACTTCTTTGTTGTTTGTTGCTTATAAGCGAAATAGTTCTATATTAATCTTCTGTTTTCACCTCTATCAGTAATTATATTCGACATATTATTTGATACACTATTCCGCATTTATTTTTGTCATAGCGTGGAACTATATTTTACTAAAATAAAGGAATAATGTGTTATTTGCATTACCTCAAATGTAGCCATTGTAAAATGCAATACACTTAAAATGTTTCATCTTTATGCATGAAAATGAGTGTGAATATGTCTGCTTTTTATGGACTCAAAAAAATTTAACCATTTTGAATGTATTTTGTTATTATTCTTCTTATTATTATTATTATTATTATTATTATTATTATTTTTATTATTATTATTATGAGTATTATGATTATTATTATCATTACTATTATCATTATCGTTATCATTATCATTATGATGATGATGATTATTATTATTATTGTTGTTATTATTATTATTGTTATTATTATTATTATTATTATTATTATTATTATTATTATTATTATTATTATTATTATTATTATTATTATTATTATTATTATTAAGATTTTTTCTGGGAACATTAACTTTTATAACATTTTACTGTACGTACTATAGGGCCGGAGCTAAAAATAAAAGTGCATCGATAGGCTACACTAAAAAAATGCTTTTCTTGGACGCATAAATGGCTTATGCTGCTTAAACGGTAACAAATACACCAAAAATTATATAAACAGAATTCAATATCTCAAAACATTCTGCAAAAAGTCCGCTACAGCATATGTCTATCTTTCACGGATAACTCAAAATAACCATTTTTGTCTTTAAATTCGCTGATATGACAAGGTCGGGATAAGTAGATTCCTGGGCAACGCCGGGTAATCAGCACGAGGTTTCTAACAATAATTACGATATGTAAGTATAGTTAGTCTCGGTCACTCCATGTGTGTTTCGTGATGGACGAAACGGAGATTGGACAGGTTTTTCTCGGGGTTCCTCCCGTTTTCCTCTGCCACAATTTCATTCCACCATTTTCTCCATACTCACCTATTTCATTTCATTTTATTCATCTGCCCCTGTGATGGTGCGTCAGGAGTGGTCGGTCGGCCGGCACCCTTGTCATTCACAGACATATATATATATATATATATATATATATATATATCCATCCATCCATAGTAATTCTGCCCGAGGGTAGGTCTTTCACTGCAATCATGGAATTTTTCATGTTCATCATCATCTGCATTCATGGATTAGGTCTGTTGACCCGTTCCGACTTCAGCCCATCTCTTTCTAGGTCTGCCCACATCTCGGGTGCCTTTAGGTTTGTATTTTATACTTTTTCTTGCTGTGGTCGTCATAAGGTTTATCAATCTGGCTTTTCTTCTGCTGAAGTTTATGAGTAAGTTATTTTTTACTAGTAGAGGTTACCAGCCTCTAGCCAAACCCCTCTTCCTGGAGGGCAGGGAACTGAAATTTCGGAGTGTTCGTCTCCTAGAGAAGTTGCCTTCACTACGGCTTTGGGGACTTCTCTTCTCCCCACGTAACCCTGTGGACGGGGCCCTACCCAGGTACTACCCACTGGGCGAGTGGGACCTAGAGCTCACAAAAGTGCAGGGGCGACTACTCCCTGGAGTGGACCTCTTTCCACTCTGTTACCCTGCTATGAAGCTTTATTAGGGATTTATATGTGTGGTAGCTTCCCGTTGCTTTCCACACCGGTGAAAGATGATAATGATAAGCATGATAACGATAAGGGTGATAATGATGGCTGCAAGATTTTCGGGGACCGTTGGGCCCTAAGCCTCCCGACATTTGACTTACAGGTGAGGAAAAACTCCGAGAAAAAAACTCACCCAGGAGCCTGTCCCGAGCCCGCTGTGTGACAAGGCAGCACGCTACCTCGAGACCACAGCGGATATATATATATATATATATATATATATATATATATATATATAATGTATTTTGAGAGAAAGCGGCTCCGTGGGGCAATCGGTTAGTCATCCGCCTCTCACCGCTGCGCTGGGGTCCCGAGATCGAGGCTCGGTCACTCCATATGGGTTTCGTGGTGGACGAAACGTGCTTGGGCAGGTTTTTCTCGGGGTTTCTCCCGTTTGCCCCTACCACAAATTTCATTCCACCATTTCTCCATACTCATCTCTTTCATTTTATTTATCCGCCTCTGTGACGGTGCGTCACGAGTGGTCGGCTGGCACCCTTGTCTTTCACATACCTCTATAAATATAGGGGTATCATCTCATCTGATTCCTTGACCCAACCCTGAGTTGGACACAAATTGAGGATATTTATAGTGGAATAAAAAGATTAACTTCTATCTTAGTATAGACTATTTAACTCATGTCGCAAATGGTAGTCAATGACCAATTACGTTGCAATGAATTCTGTTTTACACCAATGACAGTCGTGTTTCACCTCGCTCTTTATCGATTTCTCTTTATCAGCTCCTGCTTTTGTGATAAAGAAAGCTCCTCCTTTTTTAATATTCCGTTATAGACCATTATTTTTCTCCAACAAATACATTGAATATAGCAAATAATGAATAGATTCACTGATTTTACTGAGTTGTTTATTCAAAATATAAATGATTAACCTATAATGTTGATTATAATAGTTTGATGCGTTTCATTATTTCTCCACTAGAGTGCATTCTTACAACATTGCGATCCTATTTGGCAATAAATAATATGATCGAGTTGCAGTGAATATACATAACCTCACATTTCTAATTTGTTTTCAAACATCGCCGTTTACAATAACTATATAAATATTTTAAAACACCGGTAACTATATTCATTATTTTTTAGTAAAGACCTTAATTTTATTCGTTAAATAGTCCTAACAAATGCCTCTCTTGATTTCCAAATTCTCTAGATAAATTCACTCCTCACTTCGTGAGTCGTGAATTTATCGATAATTTGGAAATCACTCGTGGCATTACTTATGATAAATAATATGTGATGCATTTTGATTAATAGTATTAATGGCGTGATATAACGTTCAGAGAATAATCGATTAATTATGTTAGGAGCTGTGTCTTGGGACGTGGGTAATTATCATAAACTATGGAAACATCGTTATCCTCTTCATCATAATGTGAACAAGACGTATGACCACATGTTAATAGGACTTAGAGCGGATAACATGGTGCGAGCATGCGCAGAGCAAACGTAACACACATACACTATAATTGTATACACGTGTTACATCTCCAATTCTTATGGATCGTGATTTTAGCAATTGCAATTTACATTGAAATTTTCATACACGTTTGTACTCTTGTATTTTCTTCTTTCACGACATGTAAACCATTATTATTATTATTATTATTATTATTATTATTATTATTATTATTATTATTATTATTATTATTATTATTATTATTATTATTATTATTATTATTATTATTATTATTATTATTATTATTATTATTATTATTATTATTATTATTATTATTATTATTATTATTTGAATGCAGGCTTTCACGGCCGGTAATCATAATGTTGAGTGATTCCGGGTTCTGTGGCCGTGGTCCATAGTTGGTGTTGATACCAGACGTTTCGCCCTCAACTGCGGAGGGCATCTTCAGTGGCGAGTGCTTCTAGGCGTGTTTCCTGGTCGGAAGCTCAACATTATTATTATTATTATTATTATTATTATTATTATTATTATTATTATTATCTTCTTCTTCCTTCCAAGTATTAGGCCAAGGCCTGTTACGATCCTATAGAAAATTTTCCCTCCAGCGTTTTGATCCTTCCGGGAAATTCTCGTATAAGACTTGAAAGCATAATAATAGTCCCTTGGATTGGTTGCTGGCCAAAGGAAGGCAAGACCAGTGATGGGGCTGCCATCTTATAGCCTCTGGTCAGGCTTTTCTGGAGAAGAAAAGAAAATAAAGGAAAGAAGAAATGGAAGAAAGGAAAGACTCCCTAGCCCTCGGATGCCCTAATAGCGTCGGATTCGAAAAAAACAAGAGTTAACCAAGAGAGGTTAGATAGTAAAGTTAAAAGAGTGCAAAACACAAGTAAATGGAAAAAATGTTTTGCTCAGCTTGGGCACCTTGTGGTCGCCATCCACATATCCCCTAGATGAGGACCCCTGAGGGATTATTATTATTATTATTATTATTATTATTATTATCATTATTATTATTATTACTTACTTACTTACTCACTGGCACTATCGAACCCGTAGGTTCATGGCCGCGCGGACATAAGCTCTCCATATGTCCCTAACCTGAGCTAATGCTTTCCAATCATTCCCAGTATAATCTACTTCCCTCAAATCATAGTTAATGTTGTTCTCCCACCTCATTCTTGGTCTACCAATTATTATTATTATTATTATCATTATTATTATTATTATTATTATTATTATTTATTATTATTATTATTATTATTATTATTATTATTATTAACTAGCATAAGTCCCGTAGCTCTGCGCCAAGACTTCTTGCCTTGCCCAAACGGCTACGGCGCGGGACTCTTGGTATTAGTGAAAGACAAAAATGGTTTTTGTGAGTTATCCGTAAGAGATAAACATATGCTGTCGCGGACTTTTTTGTAGAGCTTTTTGTGATATTAATTTCTGCGTACATTAATTGTGTGTATTTTTTATGGTTTAGGCAGCGTAAGCCATTTAAGCGTCCAAAGGGTTACTTTTCTTCACGTTTTCCACTACAAAGGGCGATTTTTAAGGGTGTAGGAGTTGAGTATCACAACTCTCTTATAGCTTATGTTCATCCCGGAAATCTCCTGAACATTTCGCAAAAAACCCATCACAATCGTATCACCGGTATGGCCGCGCATAAAGTACAAACAAACAAACATACATACAAACAAACATTAATTTTTATATATAAGATACTCTTCAGTTATTGAGTCCAGATTATGAAACATTAGGGATGTTTATATTATAAGAATTGGTCAACGTTATGCATCAACCGGTTAAGCGTCATTATAAAAATATCTTCGCGTCATCTGTAGTTGTGGCTGATGAAGTAAGTGTATGAACACTTTTAGCGCCAAATCTTTAAATATAGCGTTATTGTTAAAGAAAATGTAAACGCCATTAGTCCTCTCAGGGATTCATTGTTTTGCAACAAACGTCTATGAAATCAGATCTTCATAAATGCCAATCTAAATTTTGCATTAAGCAGCTAAGCGCCAAACGTTCCCGCTCTTAGATTTTTAATGCATAACTGTCAAACACGGAAAACAACTTGCAATATCCAGTAGGCCCATTGTTAGTTTACCGCTACAATAAATAATGAAGATTGACTTAAACTTTACAAGCATTTTTCTTGAAACTTAAACAATGGCGCATAGCCGATTGATGCATAACGCAGTCCATTTAACAAGACTAATTCAGTTACGTTTATTTCCCTACAAACGCCAGTGAGGGTTAATACATCGCTTTGAGGCGATATCCAAAGGTAGTAGTAATCTAAGATTAAGATTTAGATTTAGATTTATTTAGCCTGGTGGAGTTAAGGCCATGTGGCCTTCTCTTCCACTCATCAGGACAAACGTATTTACATCAGAATATAACAATCTCAATCAACACTAATATTAAATACTAAATAAAAATTTGATCAAAAAGATAATATCTATTATATTACGATCTATAATGCAACTAGTTAATATTAGTTAAAATTAAGACTAAAACTAATAATAAAATGTATACAATCAAGACATATTAAATTGTCCCTGTCTAATGTTTATAAAAAACAAAGAAAAATAATGAGATATAGAAAACTAATTTTACGTTTGTACAATATTTAAAACAAAACAAAAGAAATTATTTGTTAATCTTAATATTATTTTCATAAATAATTAAATTCATTAATTGTTAAAAGAATACTATCAGTGAGGTGTATAAGTTAGTTTGTTATTAAATAATTATTTAGTTTGTTTTTGAAGGATGTTATAGTTTGACAGTCTCTGACATAGGGCGGAAGGGAATTCCATGTTTTGGTAAGTGAGACCGTAAAAGATAATGAATAATACACAGTGTGATGAGGAGGGATATAAAGGACAATGTGCTGATGGGATCGAGTGTCAAGATTATGTGTGTCGGATAGTCTGATGAAGCGGCGTGATACATAATTAGGCGATGATGTGTGAAGTATTTTATAGAGAAGGGATAGGGAATGGACAGTTCTACGATATCTTAGACGAAGCCACGATAATTGTTCCAGGGACGGTGTAACATGATCCAATTTGCGAATACCACAAATAAAACGTATTACTTGGATGGTTGAAGGTCGGTTAAATATTGCTCAGAAGTATTTTTATTCGGACTTGAAGCTCTTTTACGAACCCGAAATTCATCAGGCCCATGACCCACGGCTTAAAGTCCTTCCTGGAGGACATGTCCTTTGGATTTTTCTATTCTAAAAATCCATCGACTCCAGCCGGGTTTGAACCCGCGACCAGATGCAAGGAACATAACCACTAGACCACAGCGCCTGACAAAATACCACATACAAATCAGAGTAACTATGAGGATGACTTACTTACTTACTCACTGGCACTATCGAACCCGTAGGTTCATGGCCGCGCGGACATAAGCTCTCCATACATACCTATCCTGAGCTAATGCTTTCCAATCATTCCCTGTATTATCTACTTCCCTCAAATCATAGTTAATGTTGTTTCCCACCTCATTCTTGGTCTACCAACTGGGCGTTTTCCTTCTGGCTTTCCTACAAGAAGTTTCCATGCACGTCTTTCATTCCCCATACGCGCAACATGTCCTGCCCATCGCAGTCTACGGGACTTAACTGTTATTATATCTGGCTTCCTATAAAGACCATGTAGTTCATTGTTATGTAGTCTTCTCCATTCATCTGTCTGTTCATCCCTCTTGGTCCAAAAAATTTCCTAAGAACTTTATTCTCAAATACTCGTAATCTCCTTTGCTCCCTTAAAGTAAAGAGTCCATGTTTCGCACCCATATAATATAACTGGTAGAATAATAGTTTTATATTTTTTCAGCTTAACGTTTTTTGAAAGGAGTTGGGACATCAAGAGTCTCTGCAATGCATAATAGCACGCATTTCCAGAATTGAGCCTATGTTTAATTTCTTTGTGCAGCTCATTCCTATTTGTGATTATTGTTCCTAGGTATTTGAATTCAGCCACTTCCTCAAAATTTCTCTCATTTGTCATTAGCTGTCCATTTCCATTATAAACTGAATTTCTACTATGAGGATGACAAGGAGATAAATTGGGTTCAAAAAATTGATAAAACATACAGTACATTGGACTACCTATATTAACGTATACAATTTCCTACCAATAAATAAACTATCCTCTTTCAATTACATATTAAAAATGTGTCTAATATATCAACACTGTTATCAACAAATCTAACATCTAATCCATCAGCAATCTCTCATGATTATTCATTAAATCACTGATCTTTATTTACAGCTCCACCATCAAAATCAATCTTCATTCTCCATATCTGAATATCACCCAAAATATACAATAAAACGGGTCCTACGATTTATATACGTTATCATTCTTCTATCCTCATGTATAACACTGGCCAACATGATTTTTGTCTCATGAGTACCAATAGTTGTACTTACTGCAGTTTTTTTATCGTGTTTTTCAAATATGTATTCGGAATTTCTGCATCACCCACAGTTTTTTTTTATTTCAATTTTAATAAACCCATTGACTTCAGGTTTAAATGATCAATGCATTTCCCCAGAAACCGGATTTAAATCATTGTAAATTATATTATCTGTTTATATATTAAATTTGGGAATTTTTAACATTATGAGGTTCAATTAATAATAATTAAACGAATCGTGATTTTTTCTTACCTCATACATCTATACAGCTATAGCAGCACATAGTTTATTAGAGCATCATAGGATTGAAAAAGAAGCAAAACTTTTAAAACATCTATCTAAACCTTTGGATTTAACAGTTTGGGAAAAAATATATATTCAAAAAAAACATACTAGAACTATGAACTTTGAGATTCCGGAAGAACCAAGCTTGATTACAAAGTTCTCCAAAAATACAACAGATAGCAGTTTAGGAAATGATTCATTCAAAATAACACCAGATGGCAGTTTGAAGAGGAATTCCTTCATAAGAACACCAGATGGCAGCCTAGATAATTACAGGCAAAAAGGAGAAAAATTGACAGTCGTGAAAACAGCTGACAATGACGACAAAGTGTCGCCGATACTGCAGTGCTGTGTTAAAAGAAACATAGATGTATGAGGTAAGAAAAAATCACGATTCATTTAATTATTATATTATCTGTATTCAGACATTCAAAACAAACAAAAGGTAACGGTACTTGAGATCACGATAAGGGTGAAGGCCAAAACACATTCCTAAACTATACGTAAATGTTAACAAAATATTACCCTGATAAGGGATGTACAAAATATTGCGAAATATTTAACATTAAGAGTTAAGCGAGTGTACCTCGTCTTCTGAGTTGAAGTCCATTTAATTGCCGGCGAGTCTACTTCGTCTTTTGAGGCAAATGGGTTAATGGATTTAAATAATTATTTTCTAATAAACGTTTTCTCGTCCATTTGTCCATTGTAAAATAAAAACAAATGAGCTAACTCAGGAGATTTCAGCTATGGAAAAGAGATATCAAGGCAAATGCAATCATAATATTCTGGCCGATTATTGTTGGACCATCAGGAGGGATGCTTCACAGACGAAATATAGCAGTAAATCGTCATTTCTTACTTTTTAGGTGAGTCCGAATGTTCGAATATTGTGTAGTTATGAAAGTAGAAAATATTAAATGCGTGAAATGTTCGACATTTTCGGTCAAATTTAGAATTTTCTGTTTTTTTTATTAAAAAAGCATTGCGTACCTTAAATTATAAGTTGGCGAAGTTTCAGTGTCCTGTGGTGCTTGTACGTCTTCCTAATGACTGTAGGAGGGCCTGTATGCTACATTCTAATTTAACTGCATGCAAACTTTCAAATTGGCTTTTCCACACTTTTATATTCATTGCATTTCAATACATTCAAATCAAAATAACATTGACAAATTTAATGATAAAAGCACGACATTTTAACTGTAGTCCCACAAACTATGACTAATAATTCTATGCATGGATTTTGAAACAACGTTGATAGTTTTTTAAATAAAAAATAAAATATGTGTAGTAATTTTAAAAAAATTAATATGCAGAGGATGTATATATATATATATATATATATATTTTTCATTTATTATAATGAAATAGGAAAGTTAATGCGTAGTGTTGTTCTAAATACGTCAGTGGTCATGTAGAAAAAATTAAAAAATTTTACTTAAAAATCATGGGACTTATTAAAACTTTTAATATGCAATTTTTTTAAATGGATATTCTTTTTTTTTATTTTAGATTTATTTAGCCTGGTGGAGTTAAGGCCATGTGGCCTTCTCTTCCACTCACCAGGACAAACATATATTACATCAGAATATAACAATCTTAATTAACTCTAATATTAAACACTAAGTAAAAATTTGATCAAAAGATAATATCTAATATACGTGTTACGATCTATAATACAACCAGTTAATATTAGTTAAAATTAAGACTAAAACTAATAATAAAATGTATACAAGCAAGGCATATTAAATTGTCCCTGTCAAGTGTATATAAAAAACAGGAAAATAATGAGATATAGAAAACTAATTTTACGATTATACAATATTTAAAACAAAACAAATAAAAATATTTGTTATTCTTAATATTATTTTCATAAATAATTAAATATATTAATATTGCTAAAAGAATACTATCAGTGAGGTGTATAAGTCAGTTTGTTATTAAATAATTCTTTAGTTTATTTTTGAAGGATGTTATAGTTTGACAGTCTCTGACATAGGGCGGAATGGAATTCCATGTTTTTGTAAGTGAGACCGTAAAAGATAATGAATAATATACAGTGTGATGAGGCGGGATATAAAGGACAATGTGCTGATGGGATCTTCAATAACTTAAAAACCTTAAGCCTAGAAGGGCGAAAGTTTAATATAATATTACCTATTCCGGCATGAATGTGTGTAACAAAACATCAAGTATGTAGCTTAAAAAATGTAGAAAATAGAAATTTCACCCATCACCCCCCTTAAAGTGTTTGAAATTATAAATTCCTGTCTGTCGGAAACCTTGCGTGAAGGAGAAACACCTATACATTTGAATTCAGGAGAAAAAATGCCATCAGAATCACATATTTTTTTCTTTCTGAGACAAAAAAAAGTGCATTTTTTGCTGCTCAGTGTAATTTGTAATCAATACGTTGCCTTTAACAGTGATAGTCATCGAATATAACTGCATAATAATAATAATAATCATCATCATCATCATTAACATTACAGCCCAACGTGAGCTTGGTCTCCTCCAGTAAATGCCTCCAACTGCTTCTGTCCAACTTTTTACATCCCAATTTTTCTACTACACCTATCCATCTAAGTTTAGATCTGCCACATTTTCGTTGTCCACTAAGATTTAAGTTTAATACCTTCATACAGCATTTCTTGTCATGTCATCCTTCCCTACTGTGCCCTACTGTGTGTCCAGCTAATCTATTAATGTTAATAAAAGTGACCACATCACACCTTTTTTTTATTTATTTACATATATGCTTGGATGTGAAACTTGTGCTCCAGTGAAAAGACAGAAGGATAGAATACAGACGGCAGAGATGCGGTTCCTAAGACAAGTAAAAGGATGTACAAGACTTGATAGAATAAGAAATGAGGATATAAGAGAAGAATTGAAAGTACAGCCTTTATTGGATAAAGTCACGAATTACAGACAGAAATTGATTGATCACATGGATGGAATGAGTAAGGAGAGATATCCATTGTTAGCAAGAAATTATCAAGCAAGAGGAAGGCGTGATGTTGGAAGACCTAGAAGACGTTCGGCTGGTGCAATATGAAGTCGGAACGGGCAATTGCCTAATCCCTGGAGTGATGATGATGATGATGATGACATATATGCTACAACCCGTGTTTCGCCAATGGTATATCACGGTATATTTACAGTTTTACAATTGTTCAATATTGAATTGTTCCTGTATAATCCCAGAGGAACAAGAGATGTTGGCCGACCACGTAGAAGATGGACTCCACTTTTAACTTCGCCGGAACAGGCTGCATAGCCTAAACCTTGTAGTAGAAGAAGAAGAAGAAGACAATTGTTCAATTATTGTTCTAGTTGTTTTTGTAGTTGACGGAAGATCCTCGTAAGAAATTCTGCAACGTTGACTGTGTTAAAGTGGAACTTGAGAATATTTGGCGGAGTAGCAATTTGTAGTATAGCTGGTCCATCTCTGGAGAAGATGTTGCATTCAGTCATCAGATGGTGGGCCGTCTTGCAGTGCAGTTGCAATAAGGTGAAGCAGTTTTGTTCATTTTGTGTAGGTAGGATTTAAATAGTCCATGGTTGGTGAGAAATTGTGTGGTTATATAGTTAGGCCATAGAGATAGAGACAGTCTATAGGGTATATTGGGGATGAACATTTTCGTATGTAAGAAGTCATTTGATTCTTCTTCTTCTTCGTTGGCAGCGCGTAGCGCTGCCCAGTGTGCCGCGTTTGGAACCAGTTGTAGCTCCCTGGCGGCTAATACCTGAGTGTCTATCGCTATGTGATTTCATCATATGGCGCTAGTTAGCGGCGTTAGTGTTCAGTGATTGAGTTTTGTTATTTATTATTATTTAAGAATATGGGCGAAATGAGGTGTAACACCTCTAGAGCAGGGCGTCGTAAACCATTGGTTGGACAAGCAGAGAGTCCGAAAGCCGACCAAGTGGAATGAGCCACACCACTCTAGCTGTGATACAGCACTCATTTCTGTTATGTGGACCATCTAGGGCCTTTATGGTGGTTCATTTGATTTGGTGTAAATTAACTTCCAGATTGTTTCATAGTATTCTTTTAATAACTGCTTGCCTCGTGTTATAGGGATGGGGTTGTAGTTTTGTAGCTGGCGGCTATTTTAGCCAGATAGTCAGCTCTCTCATTCCCTCGAAGACTTGCGTGACCTTTAACCCAGTGGAGGTCAATCTTACTCGTCTTTTTGAGTACGTTTAGCTTTTCTCCATCACAACTTTCCAAAATTTCATATAATTCATGCTTAAAACCTTCTATTCCTAGCTATGTTGTCAGAAAAACAACCAGCTATTCTTCCAAGGATTTTCCTTCATTTGAGTAATTAAAATAGAGGAAGAAAGGAGGCAGTGAGTAAGCGTTCAGTATTACCTAAAATAGTCATCTAGGACTAGGAACAATAATTAGGCTATAAACAAGAATGATAGAATAAGGAATGAAACTATACGAGAAGAATTAAATATATATAAAATTGAAGATAATATCAGCGAAAATAATAAGAAATGGACAGAACACTTAATGAGAATGAACAACGAAAGAATACCAAAAAGAACCTTCCTGTATAATCCCAGAGGAACAAGAGATGTTGGCCGACCACGTAGAAGATGGACTCCACTTTTAACTTCGCCGGAACAGGCTGCATAGCCTAAACCTTGTAGTAGAAGAAGGAGAGGAATAAGAATCAGGTGCAGAAATAAATTAAACATAGGCTCAATTCTGGAAACGCATACTAGCCTATTACGCATTACAGGGATTCTAGTCGCCCCCCAAAAACATTCAAGCGCGACAGGCCTAGAAGGCCCTTGGCCTACCATCCGGCTGCTGGCCTCACATCCACATGTGTTAATCACAGAGGTAGATGATCATCGAGCCAGTGTAGGGGTGATGTGTGGTCAGCATGTCGGATCCCCCAGCCGTTACAGCTGGTCTTCTGAACCTGGAGTCGCTACTTATTGCACCTATCCAAATGCCTCACGATGTTGGGAGGGCACGGTCTCAAACTGGCTGAAATTCCATGACAAAATTTCTTCCCCCATGGAGACTCGAACCAGCGCAAGTCCCGTAACTCTGCGCCAAGGCATCGTGACTTAACCACTCGGCTACGGCGCGGGACCTTGTCGTCTCCACTTATCTAAAAAAAAGTTAAACTAAAAAAAAAAAAACATACAACTGCTATTATCGCAATTGTATTGTATGAAAGCAAAACATGCACACTTTAAGGGAGGAAAAAAGATTTCGAGTATTTGAGAACAAAGTTCTTAGGAATATTTCTGGACCAAAGAGAGATGAACATACAGGCGAATAGAGAAGACTACATAACACTAAGATATATTATTTTTATGGATAACCAGATAATTAAAATGAGAACTGCGATGGGAAGGACATGTGGTAGATATAAGGAATGAGAGAGGTGTATGGAAACTTCCTGTAGTAAAACCAGAGGGAAGGCGCTGAGTTGATACACCAAGAATGAGGTGAGAGAATAATATTAACCATGACATGATATTATTAAACCAAAACAAACTTTAGAAACAAATGAAATGAATATCATGAAAGGAATTGTACGTAAATCAAGGAAAGATAAAATTAGAAATTAAGATATAAGAAGGCAGCTGAATAGTCAGGCAATAAGCGAATGATTGGGAAAAAAGAAATTTCAATGGAATCAACATAGGCCTATATTCCGCATGCCACCAGATAGAATTGTACACATAGCAAGAGATAGGAGAAGGATACCTGGAAGACAAAAAACGGACGGAACATGTGATGGACCTAATATAAAGAGAAGAAGAAGAAGACTTGAGGGAAGTGGATTATACAGGACTTCTTTTTGTTTCTTCTTCTTCGTCACGGTTTAGGCTTTTTGTTAGCTACTTCCGGCTCCAAACTGCTGCTGTTTTCATATTTTCTTTGGTCTTCCCAAACGTCTTCTTCCTTATAGTGAATAGGTGTATGCTGCCTTTAGTATTCTGTTTTCATTTATCCTTGCTAGGTGTTCTTTCCAGTTTGTTCTATATTTCACTATTCTTGTGTTTAATTCCTCTGCTATTATACAGGTCATAAATGGAAAAAAATAGCTCAGGGATGTATGGGGAGATTATGTCCGCCCGGCCATGAACCTGCGGGTTCTATAATGCCAGTGAGATAGTCAGTTATTACCATTACTATTATTATTATTATTATTATTATTATTATTATTATTATTATTATCATCATCATCATCATCATCATCATAGTACATTCACGAATTTAGGCCATTTGTTGACCTGTTTCGGCCTCAAGAGAAACACCATCCAGAAGTATTTTGAGTGGACGTCCTGGTCTTCTTCTTCCTGCAGGTTGATATCTTAATATTTGTTTGGGTATCCTGTGATCTTCTATTCGATCAACATGTTGCATCCATCTTGACTTATAATCAGACATTTTGTTTTCTGAAGGTTCCATGTGTAATTCTTCTCAGCCGTCTTCATTTTTTGTGATCTAGTAGTTATTATTATTATTATTATTATTATTATTATTATTATTATTATTATTATTATTATTATTATTATTATATGTTATTATTATAACTGTGATCTAGTTGTTATTATTATTGTTATTACAACTGTCGGCCGCGGTGGACTAGTGGTTATGCTCCTTGCCTCTGGTCCCGAGGGTCGCGGGTTCAAATTCAAATGGATTTTTTAGGATGCAAAAATCCAAGGAGCAAGTCCTCCGGGAGGGACTTTAAGCTGTGTGTTCCGAGTCTTAAGATTTTCAGGCTCGTAAAAGATCCTTAAGCTTGAATGAAAAGGCCTCTAAGCAAAATTTACCGAATTTTCCCGTCCTAGTACTACCTTGGTTTCCTAGATGTCAGTATGAGGCGGAACGCTGACCATGGAACACTCAAATGACATCTGTACGAGAACAAGTGTTACAAAATTAGTATGGTTAAAATTCTTCCCTGAAGGGGGAGAGCGCCTAAATCTGTGTTAAGGGAAACATGAGCTTACAAGAAGAAGAAGTTATTGCAACTATTATTATTATTATTAGTATTATTATTGTTGATTAATTAGTGGATAGGGATAAATAAAAGGAGAGTTGAGCTATGAGAAGCATAGGTTACTGATGTGAGGTGCTATGTCTTAGCCACAAGCGGCTCTGACCGGTTAATTATTACATTTCCGTTTGTGGTCGTTTGCAATTGATTGATATACACGTGTTAACACTGTGATCGCTTAATACTACAGTAAACCCATCACCCGAGATTATACAGCACGCACATAAAACGATGTCTGCAGCCACGTTCCCAATGATTTGCACTCATACTTAAATAGTGCAATCTTGTAACCGGTATGTATTTAGTTCAATTCACGAAATGCAACATATATATATTTTAAATGAACTGAACTTTATTTGAAACAATATAAAACAACAAGTTCGTACTTGCCGCCATTTTATGCCTGATTGGTGTCACGGCCTCCTGTAGTCTCGACTAAATTATTTTCGGCATTTACCGTATAAACATTGGCTAGACTGTTAACGTCAGCCAGTTGTTTATAATTAACGCAAATATTTCCAACAAAGGTATTATTTTACTATTATTTAATATTTTGAAATCATCATCGTGCAAAAAAATAATGTATAACGCACGTATGTAAAGTGTTTTACAGAATCTCGCAAATTAAAAATCTAGTTATCGCTCGGTTTTAATCGTTTTCTCGCATCTGTAAAAACCACTTCCTAACCTTGCTTTGTGACATACTACTAACGTATTCTACTAACAATAAAAATACGTATTTCATTTATTTAGGCGTAGCAGAGCGCGCCAGGTATTCGCTAGTAACTCGAATTCGGATCCATAGAGTGACAAAGTAGTACACTACCTCGAGACCACAAGGCACTAAAATTCGCCGCCAAATCTCTCATTAAACAACATGAAAATAATACAACTTCTGAATTGGCGGATTGGCTGTGAAACATGGGTACTGAAGGAGTCTGATAAAACAAAACTATTAATCTTTGAAAGGGAGATCTTACGGAGAATTTTTGGACCAATTAGAGAAAGCGATGGCACATGGCGTATACGAATGAAATCTGAATTAAATAATCTAATACGAAATAAAAATGTAATAAACCACATTAAAACTCAAAGACTGCGCTGGTTTGGACATATAAATACAATGCAGGAAGACAAGCTTGTAAGAAGAATATACAAATGGAAACCAATATGCACTAGAACAGCTGGACGCCCAAAAAACAGGTGGCAGGATGATGTTATAAAAGATATAACATCATCATCATCAACAACAACAACAAGGATTAAGCCCAATGGTCTGTTCCGATATCATTATAGGTCGAATTGGTCCTTCCATCTCTTCAATGGTCTTCCCAACATTCTTCTCCCTTTTGGTTTATAATTATACATTCTTCTTGGTATGCGCTGTTCATTCATTCGTAATACGTGCTGAAGATAAGCATTTTGATAATATTTTATTCTTTCACAGATAAAGATATATTAGAAATGAAAATTGGAAATTGGCCAGTCTGTATCCAGAATAGATCTATGTGGAGAAAAATTGTTGAGGAGGCCAAAACTCCAATGATGTTGTAGTCACCTGCTAAAGAAGAAGAAGAAGAATTGGTGGATTGGTTAACCCTCACAACTTGCTAACCACGCCTGCCATCTCTCACTCGACTCCGCTCTACTCAAGCACGGAGTCCATCTGCTTCGCATAGTATTTTTGCCATTGTTAGATCCTGACTTCAAATCCTATGCCTTGAACTTAAAATACAGATATTTTTATATCACAACGCTTCTCTGGGATAAATTTCAAGGTAAATTTTGGAATTCAATGGTTGACTGTTCTCTGGTTAGATGCATACAGAATTGTTATCCATACCTGTCTGATTCTTCTTTTGATTTCCTTCTCGATAATAAATTCCAGAAAGTGCAATTTCCTTAAAAATTAATGAAAAATGATAGAAAAATGAGCAATTCTTTAAAAGAATATAACTTGGTTATTTATCATTTCATCTAAGATAACATCTCATCTAATGGAAAACATTTCTCTTCTTTTTTTTTTTACTCCGTTTTGCGTTTTATTAATGTTCTTGGAAATTGGTTTATACGGGAAAATAAATGGAAAAGAAGCTTAGGAAAACTTTATATAAGAATTAAAAATCATCAAAGTACAGACTTTAACCGATAAACTTCAGAATGAACATTTTTAATCTCTCGTAAATTCAATTCCACTTCAAATAAATCTCCAAACACTCTGCAACTTACTTTTAGATACAATATGACGGATTTAATTATAATAATTGATTGATTGATTGGTCCCCTTCATCCGCGTCTGGACATAGGTGCTTCCTAGTGCGTAGTTTCTCAAACAGACTAATAGTCTAAGGGCCGCATGCAAATACATTAGTCTCTACTCAAACTACTTCCAATCACTGGTGAGCTGACTTTCCGTGAGCAAGTGCAAAGATCGAATTAACTACCCACTAACTGGTAATGCATGAAAGTCGTTGATTTCGTAATATTGGCAAGAAATTACCCAGAATTCTCAGCGATAAAACCATTTACGTTATTTTCGTCTGCTAGAGGAACGCATTTACGCTTGCGTCCTGCAAATAATACCGTATACGACGACGTCTGCGTCGCGCGATATTATGCCGATTCTCCTGTTCTTCTAGTTGAATTCTTTGGTAGATTCTATCAAATTCCTCTTCTCCGCGTATACCGAAAACATGATCGAAGTCTTTAAGGTCCGACGTCTTGGATAAAGCAGCAAGGTACGCGGCAAGGTTTCAAACAACATCGGTTACCATCGGTTCCCATCGGGTTGCTCACGATTCGTTCTCTGCAAAGTCACCGCGCCAGGTAGCTTAGGAATTTTGACAATTATTATCGCATGCACCTTTCTCAGCAAAGAATGACTTTTACGGTCTAATGCGTTCGTAGGTACGGCCCTAAGATCCGAAGAGAGATCGACTTCACCCATCTGCTTACCAGATGAAACATATTTTTCATTAAACCTCGAAAATAGACGAATATATCCAGAAACACATGCCTATTAAATTACCTATGGGTATCTTTAATTAAAATTATTTTAAATACTTTTTTTTCGGATGCTTCACTCACTTGGTTACCGAACAATTATATGAACCGAGAGTTAGAAACATAAAGCATATACCTAGGTAGTGTTGCCTGCTCGTTTCTGATCATGACTCCCCGGCAAGCAGGTATAAACAGGTAAGTTAATATAGATGACTGCACTGATCTGTTTACTTACTTACTTACTTACTTACTTACTCGCTGGCACTATCGAACCCGTATGTCCATGGTCGCGCGGACATAAGCTCTCCATACAGCCCTATCCTGAGCTAATGCTTTCCAATCATTTCCTGTATAATCTACTTCCCTCAAATCATAGTTAATGTTATTCCCCCACCTCATTCTTGGTCTACCAACTGGGCGTTTTCCCTTTTGATCTGTTTACGAATCCAAATACATATCAAAATTAAGATAATTTAATTACGGGCATGATGGTATAGTATTGCCTGCAATAAACCGGTGATTAAATAGTATAAAAGTTAATAATTTTAATTAAAGATAGCCATGAATATATTTTAATAGGAAGTGTTTCAGGATGTATTCGTCTATTTTCGAAGTTTAATAAAAAAATATATTTTATCCGGTAAGCAGATGGATGAAGGCCGACCTCTCTTCGGATTCTGCACTTTAATTTAGTTAGGCTTATTTCTCCACAGATGTCAGCGAGGGTCATGTGGTTAGTACATCGCCAAAAGGACATATTTGAGAGGAAAGTAAGTATTACTCAGATGGATGAACGTCGGCTAAATGTTGTTATAAATATGGTGATTTTAGGTTACATTCAGATCTACTTCTCACTTTATTTTAAGGCATTTGACATTTTTAGGGAAAAAATAAACATACATATTTCTCCTTCTTATAATCCCTTGTTTCTCAACGATAATTAGGCGTTCTTCTGTCACTGAGTGGCCCGGAGCAAAAGTAACATCTAGGAAGACATGGTGATACTAGGTATGGGAAAATTCGGGAAATATTGCTTAGAGGCCTTTTATTCAGGCTTAAGGATCTCATAAGAGCCTTAAAATCATCAGACTCTGGATCCATTGCTTAAAGTCCCTCTCGGAGGACTTGCTCCTTGGATTTTTCCATCCTAAAAAATCCATCGACCGCGACCCTCGGAGCCAGAGGCAAGGAGTATAACCACTAGTCACCGGGGTCAACTATATATATTTCCCTCGGGTAATTATTTGCTTACTGCAACAATTAATTGTGTTTTTTTTCTTTTTCTTTAATTGAATGAATGTAGACGCTACAGTGGTTCAGAAACCCCATAATATTTTTTTGCACGATAGTGCGTTCTGTCATACTTACAGGGATGGTGACCATGATTGAAAGTTCAATTTCGAAAATAACTAAATAACTATACTGTAATATTACAAATTACCTACCTGGTGGGGAAGTAAAACCACTGCCCTCTATGTATACTACGTACAATGTATATACAAAAATATATCCAAGTGGTAGTGTTAACATACATTATACGAAACAAATCACTGTACTTTAAATGAACTGAAATTTATTTGAAACAATATAAAACAATAATTTCGTACTTCCCACTATTATATACCTGATTGGTGTCACAGCCTGCTGTAGTCTCAACTAAATTATTTTTGGCATTTAGCGTATATACACTGGCCAGACTGCTAACGTCAGTCAGTTGTATATAATGAACGCAAATATTTCCAACAAAGATGCTATTATTTTACTGTTATTTATTATTGTTTTTTATTCAATGCCCCAGGTTGTCGTGTCGACATTTCTGGTATTCTCTTCTGGCACTGGCGTAATTGTAACTTCTGAAGTTGGGGCGCCTGGAAGACGGAGTTACGTTACCTCGATGATATGATGAATGATAAATGTCAGAAGAGTTCTCAACCTAAATTCCGGACCATTGGCAACCACAGGAATAATTCCCTTTAAGGAAAAATTCCTATGGTTTGACCGGGAATCCAACCTGAGATCTCATGAAACGCAGACCACTAGCCCATGAGGCTGGCCTCATTTATTATTTTGAAAACACAATCGTGCGAAAAATAACACAGAGCAACAAAAAATAAAACTTTTTTTTTGTCACAGAAAGAAAAATATGTGATTCTAATAGTATTTTTACTCCTGAATTCAAATATGATATCTGTTTTTCTCCATCACGCAACGTTTCCTAGAGACAGGAACTTATAATTCCAAATACTTTAATATTTTCTACATTCGTAACTACACAATATTCGAACATTCGGACTCACCTAGAAAGTAAGAAATGGCGATTTTCTGCTATATTTCGCCTGTGGAGTATCCCTCTTTATGGTCCAACAATAATCGGCCAGCATATTACGATTCCATTCGCCTTGATATATCTTTTCCATAGCTGAAATCTCCTCATGAAAGTGTTCACCGTTTTATTTTACAATAGACAAATGGACAAAAAAAAAGTTTATTAAAAAATAATAATTTAAATCCGTTAATTGAAATTGAAATAAAAAAAACTGTGGGCGATGGAGATATCCCGAATACATATTTGAAAACACGATAAAAAAACTGCAATAAGTACAAGTATTGGTACTCATGAGACAAAAATCATGTTGACCAGTGTTATTTATAATACAGAATCGCTATCGCTCAGCTTTTAATCAATTCCTCGCTTTTGTAAAAACCACTTCCCAACCTCCCCTTATACGAGTAATATACTATTACATCATGAAAGAGAAGTATACAAAGCAGGGGTAACAATGATCTTGTGATTGGAAGTTAGGATGCTGCTGTAGTCTGTATGAAACCCACGTCTTTCAGATGGTTTAGCACAGCAAAAGTAAATCGTTCCATTGTGTTGAAGATAGGGAGCAGGGAGCCAATAATGCCAGATGTTGGAAGTGATCTCCGTCCTCCCCAACCAATAATTAAGTCATCTGCTATCAGAAAACATTTATAAAACGTACAGTGTGTCAAATAACTGTTTTTTGGAAATTATTTTAACTACATGATTCCTGGTCAGTTTCAGAATAAATTTTCCCAAATTATTTTTTTCCGAACACTATTTAAAACGAGTGGTTGGGGAGACGAAGATTAATAATCAATAAGGGTTTATTACATTTTTTTGCGAAATATTGCATTTTGTCGTACTTACCAACAATGGCGACCATTATTGAAAGTTCAACTTCCTACATTTCAGGGTTGCCAATCTAAATAACTATACTGAAATATTACACGTGCGGGAAGTCAAATCACTGCCTTTTATGTATACTACGTACAATGTATATACAGAAAATATGCAAAAGGTAGTGTTAATATACATTATACGAAACAAATCACTGCATTTTAAATGAACTTAACTTTATTTAAAACAATATAAAACAATAAATACGTATTTGTGGCCATGTTATCAATAATTGTTGTCAAGGCCTCCTGTTGTTTCAACTAATAAACATTGCCCACACTGTTAAAGTTAGTAAATTGTGTATATTGAACGCACATTTTTCCAACAATGATATTATTTTACTGTTATTTATTATTTTGAAAACACCATCGCGCAAAAATAATGTACCACGCAAATTTGTGAAGTGTTTTACAGAATCTCGGAAATTAAAAACCTGGCTATCGCTCGGTTTTTAAACATTTCCCATTCTGTAAAAACCATTTCCCAACCTCGGATCGTTAATATACTATTACACCAAGTATATGTTTATGATAATTTTTACTAATATCATGTGAAAGATAAAAATATTAACATTATTGTAAGGAAAAAGTTTTTAACCTAACATTCTATTTAATAATCTAATTTCACCTGAAGTCACTGGCACAATCGAACCCGTAGGTTCATACCGCGCGGAGATAAGTTGTCCATACATCCCTATCCTGAGCTAATGTTTTCCAATCATCCCCTGTATAATCTACTTCCCTCAAGTCATGTTTAATATTATTCTCTCACCTCATTCTTGGTCTACCATCTGGACACTTTCCCTCTCGTTTGCATACAAGAAGCTTCTATCCCCAATATTTCATTCCCCATTCGTGCCACATGTCATGCCCTTTGCAGTCTATGAAACTTAACTGTTCTTATTATATCTTGTTTTCTATAAAGATTATGTAGCTCACTGCTATGTAAGACTTCTCCATTCACCTGTCTGTTCATCTCTCTTTGATCCAAATTTTTTTCTGAGAACTTTATTCTCAAATAGTCGTAATATTTTCTCCTTCCTCAAAGTAAGAGTCCATGTTTCGCATCCATATAATATAACTGGTAGAATAATACTTTTATACATTTTCAGTTTAACGTTTCTTGAAAGAAGATGGTAAGAAAAGAGTCCCTGTAATGCATAATAGCACGCATTTCCAGAATCGAGCCTTTTCTTAATTTATTTGTGCATTTCATTCTTATTTGTAATTATTGTTCTGGGTAGGCCTATTTGAATTCATAAACTTCTTCATAATTTCCCTCATTTTTCATAAAGTGTCAATTTCCATTACATATTTATTTATGTGTACATATCCCAACATTATGTTTCCAGGAAATAATTCCCAAATCTTAATTTTTTATCCGAATAACTTGATTTCAGAATAAACCCTTAATAACGAAGCAGTTTTTTTAAATGAAATTAATATTATGTTATATTTAATTTAAATTAAAACAAATAGCAGAGGTAATGTTAACAGAAGAACAAAGTGGATTCAGACCAGGGCGTTCATGTATGGATAATATATTTACGATAAAAGAATTTATAAACAAAAGAAGAGAATATAACAAGGAAACACACATAGCTTTTATTGATTTTGTCAAGGCATTTGATAAAGTAGACAGAGGAAAACTCTGGACAATTTTAAAAGAAAAAGGAATTCCGAAACACTTAATAGCAGCTATAAAGAGTTTGTACTGGAACACAAATTTTGTTATACAAACTAGAAATGAAGTAAGTAAAAATAAAATTCATACTAATCAAGGAGTTAAACAAGGATGCAGTATCTCTCCAGTTTTATTTAACCTATACATCAATGATATAATAAAAAATGGAACGAAGAAACAAATAAAGGAATAAAATTAGATAAAACACACTACTTGAAAACATTATTATACGCTGATGACCAGGTAATAATAGCAAATACAGAAGACGAACTTCAGAGGAATATTTTTAAACTACATAATATATGTGAACAATATAATTTCAAAATATCCATGGAAAAAACTAAGGAAATGGCATTCCAAGGGAAAAATCAAATCAGATCGAAAATAGTAATAGGAAACAAAATCATAGAACAGGTGAACCATCTCAATTGTCTAGGATGTGACATTTCATTTAATTATGATAATGATATAAATAATAAAATAGCAAAATTCCAGGGAATATGTGGTACGATAAAACGATCACTAAATAACAAAACAACAAGAGAGACCCAATTGAAATTTTATAAAATGTTGGCAGTACCGGTACTGCTCTATGGTTCAGAAGCCTGGATACATAAAAAACAAGATCTAAGTAGGATAACGGCGGCAGAAATGAAATTTTTGAGATCTGTTAAAGGAAGACAGAATCAAGAACACAGAAATAAGAGAAGAACTTGAAATATTTGCAATAACTGATAAAATGGATACATATAGACAAAAATGGAAGCAACACATAGACAGAATGAATGAAGATAGATATCCAAGACAAATAACAAAATACAAACCTAAAGGCATCCGAGATGTAGGCAGACCTAGAAAGAGATGGGCTGAAGTCGGAACGGGTCAACAGACCTAATCCATGAATGCAGATGATGATGATGATGATGATGATTTAATTTAAAAGAACTGACTTAACAATTTATTAGTCTTCATGAAATAAAAGCATTTTGACTAAGGAGTTCACGATGCTATGAACAATGTTTCTAAACAAATCCAGGGTTGGACCTTCATTGCGGAAATTTTTCGTATTGCAGGGTGACCCTTCGTAGTCGCTTTTGGACGGTGACCTACTTTTTTAAGGGTGGGGGGAGTTCCTTCACTGTTCTACCGAAACTAAATTCAGCGATGTAGGGCTCTGTATCTGATTGCTTCTTGTGAAACTGTGTCGGACCTGAGTATAAGAGATTTGATTGGTTTATAAAGTACATACTTGCACACATTCCTTGATATAGGACCTATATAATAATAATAATAATAATAATAATAATAATAATAATAATAATAATAATAATATTCAGTAGCAGGTGTGACAATTTTGGACAAGAAAAGAAGTGAGGATATTAGGAATGACTTAAATATTTTCAATTTAACAAATAGAATTGATAACATGAGAAACAACTGGTATGAACATGTCAAGAGAATGCCTACAGATAGAATCCCTCAGCTGTTACTAAAGTACAAACCAATAGGACATAGAAATGTTGGACGTCCATTTACTAGATGGGAGGATTCATTAAATCCCACTTGATGTGAAAACAGGTCAAAAGGCCTAATTTCATGAAGCAGAAGAAGAAGAAGAAGAAGAAGATAATAATAATAATAATAGTTTTATTTTACCTCGCAGAGTTAAGGCCTTAAGGCCTTGTCTACCGCTCAACCAGGTTTAAAAAAATACAAAAGAAAAGTCTTAAATCTAAATTACAATGTGTATATATATATAAACGATTACAAGTTATGAATACAATACAATTAATATTTCATCATCATCATCATCACTCCAGGGATTAGGCAATTGCCCGTTCCGACTTCATATTGCATCAGCCCAACGTCTTCTAGGTCTTCCAACATCACGCCTTCCTCTTGCTTGATAATTTCTGGCTAACAATGGATATCTCTCCTTACTCATTCCATCCATGTGATCAATCCATTTCTGTCTGTAATTCGTGACTTTATCCAATAAAGGCTGTACTTTCAATTCTTCTCTTATATCCTCATTTCTTATTCTGTCAAGTCTTGTACATCCTTTTACTTGTCTTAGGAACCGCATCTCTGCCGTCTGTATTCTATCCTTCTGTCTTTTCACTGGAGCCCAAGTTTCACATCCATATAATATTGTGGGAACCGCCATAACATTATACATTTTTATCTTGGTTTCTTTTCTAATTTTATTTTTTTAATGTTCTCTGCATTGTTCCACACACCATCTGAAATTTATTTATTTTTGAGTCAATATCTATTTCCACATTGTAGCCAACATCACAGCCCAAATATTTGAAACTAGACACCTGTTCTATACTTTGATTTTGTAAAATAATTTTGGTTCTCACTGGATCTCTTCCTCTAAAAGCCATGGTCTTCGTTTTCCTTACAGAAATCTTTAGATCGTATAATTTACATATTTCATTTAATGCATGCATTGATTTCTGTAAATCGTCTTCATTTTTCTGTATTATGGTTATGATATTTATAATGTATTTTGATTTACTCTAAATTTAACGAATTAAATATATAATATGTACAAGATATATAAAAAACGAGGAAAAGATTAATGACATAGTATAAAATTAAATAAATAGAGACAAATTAATTATTATACAACAGGTAACTGTATAAGCGTGACTTAAAGGTTATAGTTCACCGCTGTGATCTCGAGGGAGCGTACAGCCTTGTCATGCAGCGGGCCCGGGTTCGATCCCCGGTCGGGGCAGTTTTTCTGGGTGAGGTTCTATCGGGGGTTTTCCTCACCTGTAAGACAAATGTCAGGAAAACATTAAGGCGCAAACGGTCTCCGAAATCATATGGACATCATCACCTCCATCATCCTTATCATTATCATCATCCTTATCATCATCATCCTTCACCGGTGTGGAAAACAACGGGAAGCTATAACACCTACAATTGCCTAGTAAAGCTGCAAGCATAGCATGAAAATGCAGTGAAAGACCTGCCCTCGGGCAGAATTACTATGGATCGATGGATGGATATATATATATATATATAATATACACTACAATGGGCCGCGGTGGACTAGTGGTTACGTTACGTATCATTTCTGCACTCCTTCTAACAGTACATTACATTTTAAAATACAATAGGAAGTAAATTTAACCCATTCGTTTCAGGTTTAACTGCTCAATACGTTTTCCCAGAAATCGGATTTTAGTTACCGTAAATCATATTGTCTATTTTCAGACATACAAAACAAACAAAAGATAACGGTACTTCAGATCACAATAAGGGTGAAGGCAAAAACACTTTCATCTACTTTTCAAGCAGGTTAACAATAGATTACCCTGTCAAGGGATGTACAAAATATTGCAAAATATATAACAGCAGAGTTAAGCGAGTGTACCTCGTCTTTTGAAATGAAGGTCATTTAAATGCGGCGAGCCTACCTCGTCTTTTGAGGCGAATGGGTTAACAGGTTTGTTTAATAATTTTAAAATTTTGTCTGTCCACTCTTACCTCTTATAGTTGTTTTTGTCGAACATATGTTTCAAGGCTTCTTAGCCCCATCATCAGCGATTACAGACCAATCTGCAATCACTGATGATGGGGCTTAGAAGCCTTGAAACATATGTTTGACAAAAACAACTATAAGAGGTAAGAATGAACAGACAAAATGTTTTAATTAGTAAATAACATGTTCTTAGAGCAAATAGTGTTAATAAATTATCGGCAAGAAGAAAAAGAAGGTAAAAATGCTGTTGTGATAATGATTAATTCATACATAGTACATCTGAAATGAATAAGGATGGGATATGTTTTTCTGTCGCCTGCAAAGTTTCCCCCAATAAATCACAAATATATTTGTGCTAATTCAGCACATATAAATCTCTAGCGATGATGTTACAAGAACCGAGATGTCTTCCTGGGGTTTCTTGTCAACGTTCAGGGCACGTACATGTGCCAAATATAACGAGACATTTCAAGAAAAGCCATGGCCTGTTAAAGTTTGTATACCGCTGTCAGAACAAAATGCCCGCAACAGACTTTCTGACCTCTTTCTTCTCAAATAAAGAAAAGAACTTGACGGCAAAATAGATGGCTCAATAACATGCTCTCTTCCTTCAATTCGTTACATTCTTATGGCTCGTAAAATGTTTACAACTTTCAACTTCAAAATGTTTGTCTTTTATATGTACATTCAAGATATTAAAACAAATTAAAAAGTTTATTAATTGGCATTACTGCATTAAAAATTATATTGTTATGTATAATAGTAACATATTTGTTATTTATATACAGATTTTCCGAGGCTTGATACTTGGGACTGCGAACAAAGTATAAGATACACCTTGAAGTGGGTTGCTACACTCTAATTCAACTCAGGAAGTTACTACAGACATTATGGGCTATGCCAGTGTCCCCCTACCTATTAACAATTCAAAATATCTCTGCAGGCGGAAGAATTACGAAGCTCTGTTTGTTGCTACACGTGACGTCATATAAGGCAGTGTACACTGTCAGCGTCCCACGTCCCATTCCCCTCTGCACTCATAGATAGCAGTGTCACGTGTTCTATTCCTGCATAAACATGACTGCAGCGCCCTCCGTCAACAACTGCGCTTACTCCTTAAACGGGTAATACAGAGGGTAGATGTTGCCAAACTCATAATAATGGCATTTATTTGTTAAGGAGAGGTGGAGCGGCAAGGTTAGCAGTACTTTTTTCCAAATCTATGTCCTATACTTACTTACTTACTCACTGGCACTATTGAACCCGTACGTTCATGGCTGCGCGGACATAAGCTCTCCATACATCCCTATTCTTAGCTAATGTTTTCCAATCATTCCCTGTATAATCTACTTCCCTCAAATCATAGTTAATGTTGTTCTCCCACCTCATTCTTGGTCTACCAACTGGGCGTATTTCCCTACAAGAAGCTTCCATGCAACTCTTTCATTCCCCATATGTGTCACATGTCCTGCCCATCGCAGTCTACAAGGCTTAACTGTTCTTATTATATCTGGCTTCCTATAAAGACCATGTAGTTCATTGTTATGTAATCTTCTCCATTCACCTGTCTGTTTATCTCTCGTTGGTCCAAAAATGTTCCTAAGTACTTTATTCTCAAATACTTGTAATCTCCTTTCCTCCCTTAAAGTAAGAGTCCATGTTTCGCATCCATATAATATAACTGGTAGAATATATATTTTCAGTTTAACGTTTTTTGAAAGGAGTTGGGACATCAAAAGTCTATGTAATGCATAATAGCATGCATTTCCAGATTTGAGCCTATTTTTAATTTCTTTGTGCATCTCATTCCTATTTGTGATTATTGTTCCTAGGTATTTGAATTCAGCCACTTCCTCAAAATTTCCCTCATTTGTCATTAGTGTTCCATTTCCATTATATACTGTATTTCTACGTGTGACCATATATTTAGTTTTATTGATGTTCACTTCCAGTCCTAAATTCTTAGTGTTTCTTAATAATCTTTCTGAGCTTAAAGTGTTATTTTTCTTTTCCACTCGCTCGTATCCATCCATTCCATTTCTTTCAGTCCTCTTGTTCTCATTTCGGTTCTTATTTCTTACATCCATGAGTTTCGAGGTCTTCCTTTTTTCCTTCTTCCATGTGGACACTAGTAATGTTAACAATAATAACACTGAGCAACAAAAAAAGAAACTTTTTTGTCTCAGAAAAAAAATGTGATTCTGATAGTATTTTTTCTCCTGAATTCAAATGTGATATCGGTTTTTCTCCATCACGCAAGGTTTCCGAGAGACAGGAATTTATAATTTCAAACACTTTAATATTTGCTACATTCGTAACTACACAATATTAGAACATTCGGACTCACCTAGACAGTAAGAAATTAAGATTTTCTGCTATATTTTGCCTGTGGAGCATCCCTCTTGATGATCCAACAATAATCGGCTAGCATATTAGGATTCCATTTCCCTTGATATCTCTTTTCCATAGCTGAAATGTCCTGATGAAAGTGTTCCCCGTTTTATTTTACAATGGACAAATGGATGAAAAAAGATTATTAAAAATAATTATTTAAATCCATTAATTGAAATTGAAATAAAAAAAACTGTGGGTGATGGAAATATTCCGAATACATATTTGAAAACACGATAAAAACTGCATTAAGTACAACTGTTGATACTCATGAGACAAAAATCATGTTGACCAGTGTAATAATAATAATGTGCCCTAATAATAATAATAATAATAATAATAATAATAATAATAATAATAATAATAATAATAAATAATAATGAATTAGGATATACAGCGCGGCGTATGATAATTTTGTGTGTCATATTTTACAATTCAATAAAAGCTTCTTTTTTTTATTTAATTTTACAAAAATACTTAATTCCCGCGAAATCCATGCTGACTGTCGTCAGAAATCCATTTAGGTCCAATGTAGCCTAATTTATCTGCTGTTGTTCATTCTTAATGTCATGTCTGTGAGCCATATTTTATTGGGTTTTAAGAATTCCATTATAGGCCTAAATGTTTTTGTTTTTATTATATATTTATCTTATAAAGTACAGCTTAATTGTGACAACCCGATACATATGCTTTGGACATACGAGAAGATTGAAGGAAGACTAATATTTATGAACGGAATCCAACAGGAATGTGTAACAGGGGAAGACCAAAATTAACAAGAGGTTTGGAATAGACACAACGGCGGTAGAAACATGCCTGGAGGAAGGTGCGTGGGAAAAAATGGAGATTGTCAATATAAACTTGAAATGTGCACAGGAAAATGTCAAAAACGTTATAAAACCTGAGAATAAAATAATTTAATTCCCAATTGACAACAATTCAGAGAAAAAATACGTACACTTTTTTTACGATTTCTTCCTTATTTCGTAGTATATAAGCTAATTATTATTTTCCTGGAATTTACTTGAGATGCAACCTCTCAAATGTCACGAATGACGCGAAACTCTTTTCATTCTCTTCCTGGAATTATCTGTTATCCGTTTATAAATTATCTGAAGACATAAATCAAATTAAAGTAAAAAACTTTGTAGCGTTATAAGAGAAAAATAATCTCGCCATGTTAACATTTTAAAATGAATATGCATATATTAAAACTAAATAACATCTAGTTCATTTTTTCCAAGAACTTCGTTTTTTGCATAAATGTGATGCTTAAATTTGTCACTTCACATAGACATGGGAATAGACCGATAACTAAGTGAACTTCGAGGAATTACTCACTAATGAATTATCACTTATTATCTAGTAATAACTTATTAACTGAATTTCAAGGAACTATTCACTAGTGAATTATCAATTATTATCTAGTAATTATGTTTTAACTGAACTTCAAGGAACTATTCACTAATGAATTATCACTTATTATCTAGTAATAACTTATTAACTGAATTTCAAGGAACTATTCACTACTGAATTATCATTTATTATCTAGTAATTATTTATTAACTGAACTTCAAGGAACTATTCACTAATGAATTTTCACTTATTATCTAGTAATAACTTATTAACTGAATTTCAAGGAACTATTCACTACTGAATTATCAATTATTATCTAGTATTTATTTATTAACTGAACTTCAAGGAACTATTCACTAATGAATTATCACTTATTATCTAGTAATAATTTATTAACTGAATTTCAAGGAACTATTCACTACTGAATTATCAATTATTATCTAGTAATTATTTATTAACTGAACTACAAGGAACTATTCACTACTGAATTATCATTTATTATCTAGTAATTATTTATTAACTGAACTTCAAGAAACTATTCACTAATGAATTTTCACTTATTATCTAGTAATAACTTATTAACTGAATTTCAAGGAACTATTCACTACTGAATTATCAATTATTATCTAGTATTTATTTATTAACTGAACTTCAAGGAACTATTCACTAATGAATTATCACTTATTATCTAGTAATAATTTATTAACTGAATTTCAAGGAACTATTCACTACTGAATTATCAATTATTATCTAGTAATTATTTATTAACTGAACTACAAGGAACTATTCACTACTGAATTATCATTTATTATCTAGTAATTATTTATTAACTGAACTTCAAGAAACTATTCACTAATGAATTTTCACTTATTATCTAGTAATAACTTATTAACTGAATTTCAAGGAACTATTCACTACTGAATTATCAATTATTATCTAGTATTTATTTATTAACTGAACTTCAAGGAACTATTCACTAATGAATTATCACTTATTATCTAGTAATAATTTATTAACTGAATTTCAAGGAACTATTCACTACTGAATTATCAATTATTATCTAGTAATTATTTAATAACTGAACTTCAAGGAACTATTCACTACTGAATTATCAATTATTATCTAGTAATTATTTATTAACTGAACTTCAAGTAACTATTCACTAATGAATTATCACTTATTATCTAGTAATAATTTATTAACTGAATTTCAAGGAATTATTCTCTGAATTATCAATTATTATCTAGTAATTATTTATTAACTGAACTTCAAGGAACTATTCACTAATGAATTATTACTTATTATCTAGAAATAACTTATTAACTGAATTTCAAGGAACTATTCACTACTGAATTATCAATTATTATCTAGTAATTATTTAATAACTGAACTTCAAGGAACTATTCACTACTGAATTATCAATTATTATCTAGTAATTATTTATTAACTGAATTTCAAGGAACTATTCACTACTGAATTATCAATTATTATCTAGTAATTATTTATTAACTGAACTTCAAGGAACTATTCACTACTGAATTATCAATTATTATCTAGTAATAACTTATTAACTGAATTTCAAGGAACTATTCACTAATGAAGTATCACTTATTATCGAGTAATAACTTATTAACTGAATTTCAGGGAACTATTCACTACTGAATTATCATTTATTATCTAGTAATTATTTATTAACTGAACTTCAAGGAACTATTCACTAATGAATTATCACTTATTATCTAGTAATAACATTAACTGAATTTCAAGGAACTATTCACTACTGAATTATCAATTATTATCTAGTAATTATTTATTATCTGAATTTCAAGGAACTATTCACTACTGAATTATCAATTATTATCTAGTAATTATTTATTAACTGAATTTCAAGGAACTATTCACTACTGAATTATCAATTATTATCTAGTAATTATTTATTAACTGAACTTCAAGGAACTATTCACTACTGAATTATCAATTATTATCTAGTAATAACTTATTAACTGAATTTCAAGGAACTATTCACTAATGAAGTATCACTTATTATCGAGTAATAACTTATTAACTGAATTTCAGGGAACTATTCACTACTGAATTATCATTTATTATCTAGTAATTATTTATTAACTGAACTTCAAGGAACTATTCACTAATGAATTATCACTTATTATCTAGTAATAACATTAACTGAATTTCAAGGAACTATTCACTACTGAATTATCAATTATTATCTAGTAATTATTTATTATCTGAATTTCAAGGAACTATTCACTACTGAATTATCAATTATTATCTAGTAATTATTTATTAACTGAACTTCAAGGAATTATTCACTACTGAATTATCAATTATTATCTAGTAATTATTTATTAACTGAACTTCAAGGAACTATTCACTACTGAATTATCAATTATTATCTAGTAATTATTTATTAACTGAACTTCAAGGAGCTATTCACTAATGAATTATCACTTATTATCGAGTAATAACTTATTAACTGAATTTCAAGGAACTATTCACTACTGAATTATCAATTATTATCTAGTAATTATTTATTAACTGAACTTCGAGGAACTATTTACTAATGAATTATCACTTATTATCTGGTAATAACTTATTAACTGAATTTCAAGGAACTATTCACTACTGAATTATCAATTATTATCTAGTAATAATTTATTAACTGAATTACAAGGAACTATTCACTACTGAATTATCAATTATTATCTAGTAATTATTTATTAACTGAACTTCAAGGAGCTATTCACTAATGAATTATCACTTATTATCTAGTAATCAGTTATTAACTGAACTTCAAGGAACTATTCAGTAATGATCTTAATTTATAAAGCCCATATTTATAAATCAATATTAAGAAATTTAATTACCTATGGAGCAGAAACGTTGACTATAAATACCAAATTAAATTCATAATTGCAATTTACATAAATTTATTTTTTTAAGATCTGCATGATGCTCTAAATTGTACAGGAACAGAAACAGTATTACCCGAGAAAAAAATGTAATGTGTCTGTGGCCCATAACCATGACGACAACACCATTAGTGAAGCAGCTAGTCAGCTGACTAAAAGATGTAGTGCGATTCGCTGCCGGTTTTAACAGCGGCTCTACTGTAGGAACTCACTGGTTTTTAATTATCTCATATAAGGGATTATATGTTTGGGGTGTGTTCTCATTCAAAAGCAAGTTGTTTCAAGATTTCAAGTTCTTCCAGTAGATTCATTGTAGCTGGTATTCTTTCTCGATGAACTACCGATAGTATTCAATTGTGTGCATGCGATGACCAGCGGTAATTATGTGTTTGGCGTAGCTTGAACAAGAACTTAACAAGTTGAGGACGACGGCACATACCAACAGGTACGTTTAGCTTTTAACTTTTATCTTATGACTACGGCTAGTATTTTTATGTAATAAAAGATAAGATTGCAATGCAGATAGTATATATTATTCAACTGTTTGTGTGTGAGGCCAAAACAAACGACAGTCAGAAATCTAACTTCTCATTATACTATTCAACTGTTTGTGTGTGAAATCAAAACAAAAGACAGTCATAAGTCTAACTTCTCACTATACTATGTTGTAATCTTAACTATTAATAAATAAAAATCCTAGCCCTACTTATGACTATAAGTTTATTGTCTTCTCCTTCTTCTTCTTCTTCGGCTTTCCCCCCATTTATAGGTTTGCCGTCTTCAGTTTCCATTTATCTCGATCATTCCAATCTCCCTCTTCCAAATTCCTATCATCCATTATTGTTCTGACGTAGGTTTTCCATTTTTCATCTTGGTCTGCCACGTTTATTTCTTCCAGGGGGTGACCACTGGTCAATATTTATTGGCCATCTACCATTTTCCATTCTTTGTACATGGCGATACCATTTAAGCGTTTGATTTTCAATCCTCTTAACAACAGACGTGGTGACATTCAATTCTCTCTAAAGGAATTCATTTCTTATTTTATCCTGTCTTGTTTTTTGGAGGCTTCTTCTAAAATAAAAATCAAATTCAACTGTTCTAATTTTATTCTTTTGTAATTCCGTCAAACACCAAGTTTCGCTTCCATATGACAAAATATTCTGTATGATGCTCTTATAAATTTTCATTTTAGTTTCCTTTGTAATATTTTTGTTCCAAATTACTCCATGTAATGCCTTAGTTGCATTTTTTGCCATTGCAATTTTAGTCTGTACATCTCTCTCACAGGTACCTAAACTTGTAATTATTGACCCAAGGTATTTAAACAATTCACATTTTTTTATTTTCCCTGTTTCAAGTATGAGGTCATCCACATCCTTTCTCAAACACATATATTCTGTTTTCTGTAAATTTATATTCAGTCCCCACTTTTTATATTCTTCTATTAATTTATTTATCATATATTTCATATCATCTTCATCCCCTACAAAAATTATTTGATCATCTGCAAACAACAATGAATGCAGTACTTTTCCTCCTATAGGAATACCCATTTCAGAACATTTTTTATACCATAAGTTAAGAGCCTGGTCTAAATAAATGTTAAAAAGAATTGGTGACAAACTGCATCCCTGCTTAAGGTCTTTATTCACTGTGAATTCCTCTGTTAAATTATTCTGTATTTTTACTTTAGCTTTCGTATTACTATAGATCCTCCTAACAATATTAATACATTTATCACTTATATAACTATTCTATGTACAGATACATTGGATGGTCATTTATAAAAATAAAAATATATAAAATATAATGAATGAATAAATGAAGTTATTAAAATACTCACTGAGATGTGACAGCTTATATGCATCAGCAGTGTTGATGACGTCAACGTACGAATGAAGCTCGAAACGACGTGCCGTAACGTTTTGGTTGTGGTTTAACATCGCGAATTTAAAAGCGGACTGCACCTCGTCCGTGCCTTGCTCGAATATGGCCCCTGAAATATAAACAAAAAAAAACTCCATTAGGTAAATCTCTTTCACTCATGCAATGAATATCACATTAAATTCTGTATGCAAATGTTACATTCGACAAAATGGTGTAATTAAAAGCTATGAGATAATATTTTTCATACCGACCACTCTCATGGTCTTGTGGTCAGAACTTCTAACAACAGTAAATAGAACCTCCGGAGTTTGTTTCCCGTCTAATCCACAGAATTTCCTTCTTCAAATTTAACCCATTCGCTTCAGGTTTAAATGCTAAATGCATTTCTTCAGAAACCAGATTTAAGTTAGTTTCAGACATTCAAAACAAACAAAATATAACGGTACTTGACATCACAATAAGGGTGAAAGCCAAAACACAATCCTCTACTATTCATAAAAGTTATCAAAAGATTACCCTGCCAAGGGATATACAAAATATTGCAAAATATATAGCAGCAGATTTAAGCGAGTGTATCTCGTCTTCTGAGTTGAAGGTCATTTAATTGTTGGCGAGTCTACCTCGTCTTATCAGGCGAATGAGTTAATACACAAGTCATCTTCTTGGTGATAAAATATTGAAACATACAGTCAATATGTCCAATTCATCAATTAATGATTTAATTGGTCATGGTTTTCTACAGCTAAGTTGTTATACTCAAGACCATATATTGACTGCATGGGTCAACATGTTTCTACAGGTAAGTTGTTATCCTCAAGACCATATATTGACTGAATGGTCAACATGTTTCTACAGCTAAGCTGTCATCCTCAAGACCATATATTGACTGAATGGTCAACATGTTTCTACAGCTAAGCTGTCATCCTCAAGGCCAGATATTGATCGAATGGTCAACATGTGTCTACAGTTAAGCTGTCATCCTCAAGGCCAGATATTGATTGAATGGTTAACATGTTTCTACAGCTAAGCTGTCATCCTCAAGGCCAGATATAGCATTTACATGCTATGTTTTGCAGTTTTATTAGGGAATTATAGGTGTGGTAGCTTCCCGTTGCTATCAACACCGGTGAAGGATGATGATGATGATAATGATAAGGATGATGATGATGATGATGGCCGGATGATTTTCGGGGACCGTTGGGCCCTAAGCTTCCTGACATTTGTTTTACAGGTGAGGTAAAACCCCTAAAAAAACCTCACCCAGGAACATGTCCCGACTGGGAATCGAACCCGAGCCCGCTGCGTGACAAGGCAGTACGCTACCTCGAGGCTACAGCGGTGGACTATAATAATAATAATAATAATAATAATAATAATAATAATAATATTTATTATTATTATTATTATTTTATTTTACCTGACAGATTTAAGACCTTAAGGCCTTGATTACCATTCAACAAGGTAAACTAACTCACTGGCCCTACGGTTCATGGACGCACGGGCGTAAGCTCTCCATACATCCCTATCCTGAGATGTTTTCCAATCATCCCCTAGAAATCTACAGCAATCGCTCAAATCATTGTTAATATTATTCTTCCACCTGATTCTTGGCCTGCCTTCTAGGCGCTGTCTCTCAGGTTTTCCAACAAGGAGCTGCAATGCCTCCCTTTCATTCCCGATTTGTACCGCAAGTCCTGGCCATCGCAGTCTATGAGACTTAAGTCTCCTTATTATATTTCATGTCCCATAAAGATCATGTAGCTTACTGTTATAAAGTAATTTCAATTCGCCTGTTTGTTCTTTGGTTCTCCTGGGAACTTTATTCTCAAATACTCTTTTCCTCTCCCTTAAAAAAAGTCCATATTTTACACTCATAGAATTGGAAGAATAACAGCTTTATAGTAATTCTGCCCGAGGGTAGGTCTTCCACTGCAATCATAACATTTTCATGCTATGCTTTGCAGCTTTACTAGGGAATTGTAAGTGTGGTAGCTTCCCGTTGCTTTATATATATATATATATATATATATATATATATATTCAGTTTAATATTTGTTAGAGAAGTTAGAACGAGAAGAGTCCCTGTAATCCATAATAGCATGCATTTGCAGAATGTAGCCAGTGTTTGATTTTTTCGTGCATCTCATTCTTGTTTGCAATTAATGTTTTTAGATATTTAAATTCTGTCATGTCTTCAAAATTCCTTTCATTTGTCATTAAGTGTCCATTTATATTATACAATGTATTTCTATGTGTGACCACGTATTTAGTTATATTGATAGAAAAAAATATTCATATCAAAATGACAATAAACATAAATTAAAATTAAATACAGGAACGACTGGAAACAACATATTGATAGAATGCCAGAAGAAAGATTTCCAAAAGCATTGCTAAATTATAAACCGCACGGAAGGAAAGTGTTGGACGCCCACACAAAAGATGGTCTGAACAATTTTAACAATTCTAGCTTTCATGAAACCGGAACGAGCCAACAGGCTTAATGACTGGATGATGTTGATGATGATAAATGAATACATGGCATAACTACAATAGAATCATTATCTTACAATATGTGTTGATTTACCCTAGATATAATAAATAAAATGTAAAGATATAAAAATAAAAAAAACTATTAATGATATAGAAAAATTTAGTTCCAAAAAATTAAATGTCAAGTGTGCGGCAACCGCTGATATCTTGAGGGAAGTTAATTGCAGTAGCGGTCAGAGGCTACTGTGAAAGAAGTAGAATAAGAGAAAGTGCTATGCAGAGTGACCGCTAGAAAATTATCTTGTGACCTAGTGTCAATATTATGGTAAGAAGACAACTTCTCAAACATGGACGCCAGATATCTCTGTGATTAATATATAAATGGATGCGATGCCAGCAGTAAGATAACAGACTAAGAGTCTTCTAGGCCTGATGCGGGTGCCACTGAATGTGGGTTCCTTTGAAGGAGACCTAAAACCGCGGTCATAAGACGTACATTTATGGCACGTAAAGGAACCTGTAATTTGAAAAAATACATCTTGAATTAAATTTGTCGGCCCTTTCACTCTCGGTATTGAATTGAGACGCTAATGAAATTGCCCCTTAAAGAGAGTCAATAAATATAACAATATATTTTATTCTTGATCGTTAATCATATTTCACAAGAATCATCCTTCCTGCTTTTTTAATTACTGCAAGTAGTAATTTGGGATCGAAATATTTTATTGAAATTTTGAAGAAGTGTCTGAATTCAAATACCTAGGAACAATAATCACAAATAGGAATAAAATAGGTAAAATAGGTAAAAAGAAATAAACATAGGCTCAATGCTGGAAATTCGTGCTATTATGCATTACAGAGCATCTTGTCATAACTTCCCTCCAAAAACATTAAACTGGAAATACATATAACTGTTATTCTTTCTGTTATATTATAAGGATGCGAAACGTTACTTTAAGGGAGGAGAAAGGGTTACGAGTATTTGAGAATAAAGTTCTTAGGAAATGGACTCCACTTTTAACTTCGCCGAAACAGGCTGCATAGCCTAAACTTTGTAGTAGAAGAAGGAGAAGAAGTTCTTAGGAACATTTTTGTACCAAAGAGAGATAAACTGACAGCTGATTGGAGAAGTCAGTGCGCTACATGATCTTTATAAGATGTTAATTATATAATTTTTTACCTGGTAAGTCAGTCGTCCTCAACTATGTTATTAAACTTCTTCAAGTTATTCTAATATGGAGGCCTTTCGAAAACAATGTTTCATCTTCTGCGTTTTAACTGGAACTGATGATCTTTATAAGAAACCAGATATAATAAGAACAGTTAAGTCTCGTAGACTGCGATAGGCAGTATATGTGGCACGAATGGAGAATGAAGTAGGTGCATGAAAGCTTCTTGTAGGAAAACCAGAAGGAAAACGCCTAGTTGGTAGACCAAGAATGAGGTGGGAAAATAACATTAAATATTATGTAAGGGAAGTGGATTATACAGGGAATGATTGGAAAACAGCTCAGGATAGGGATGTATGGAGAGCTTATGTCCGCGAGGCCATGAACCTGCGGGTTCGATAGTTCCAGTGAATTAGTTAGGTTGAATTCGAATACCTAGGAAGAATAATCACAAATATGAATGAGATGCACAAAGAAATTAAACATAGGCTCAATTCCGAAAATGCATGTTATGCGTTATAGGGACTCTTGTCCCAAATTCCCTCCAAAAACATTAAACTGGAATTACATATAACTGTTATTCTTCCAGTTATTTTGTATGGATGCGAAACATGGACACTTACTTTAAGGGAGGAAAAAAGTTACGAGTATTTGAGAATGAAGTTATTAGGAAAATACTTGGACCAAAGAGAGATGAACAGACAGGTGATTGGAGAAGACTACATAACAGTTAATTACATGGTCTTCTTAAGAAGCCAGATATAATAACAGTTAAGTCACGTATGCTGAGATGGGCAGGGCATGTGGCAAAAAAGAAGAATGAAAGAGCGGCATGTAAGCTTCTTGTAGAAAAACCAGAGGGAAAAACCCAACTGATAGACCAAAAATGAGATGGGAGTATAACATTAACCTTGTTTTGAGGGAAGTAGATTATACAGGGGATGATTGGAAAGTATTAGCTCAGGATAGGGATGTGCGAAAATAGGTTTTGTTCGCGCGGCAAAGAACCTCGGCTTCAATAGTGCCAGTAAGTTAGTTAGTAATTTGGGATAACATTCCTCTAGCGTAACTTTCCAGTACTATTGCTTTCATACTTTTAATATACTAAATTAAAATAATAACTAAATTGGGATCCATCCAGCCATAGTAATTCTGCCCGAGGACAGGTCTTTCACTGCAATCATAGCATTTTCATGCTGTGCTTTGCAGCTTTACTAGGGAATTGTAGGTGTGGTAGCTTCCCGTTGCTTTCCACATCGGTGAAGGATGATTTAGATTTAGATTTATTTATTTAGCCTGGTGGAGTTAAGGCCATGTGGCCTTCTCTTGCACTCACCAGGACAAACATATATTACATCAGAATATAACAATCACAATTAACTCTAATATTAAATACTACATAAAAATTTGATCAAAAAGATAATATCTATTATATTACGATCTATAATACAACCAGTTAATGTTAGTTAAAATTAAGACTAAAACTAATAATAAAATGTATACAAGCAAAACATATTAAATTGTCCCTGTCTAATGTATATATAAAACAAAGAAAATAATGAGATATAGAAAACTAATTTTACGGTTGTACAATATTTAAAACAAAACAAAAGAAAATGGGGTAATACGAAGACATTTTGGTAAACAGATGAGGACAGAGACAAAACTAAGATTACATAACATCACATCAAAAGCTGCCCTAAAATATGGAAGTGAAATTTGGATTTAAAAAAAAAAAACTCTCATAAACTTCAAGTAAGCCAAATGCGCTTCTTACGATCATTGTTAGGAGTTAATAGACTGGATCACCAAAGGAACACTACTATCAGAGGAAAACTTGGAGTAACAAGTTTAAATGAAGATATACAAAGATACCAACAAGAATGGAAAAATCATCTGAGAAGAATGGCAAGAAATAGACTTCCAAAATTGGCATTCCAATATACCCCAACTGGACATAGGGACCAAGGAAGACCAAAACATCGGTGGAAAGATCAAGACCATCTTTGCTAGGTTTACCGTACAGGCCACATGGCCTAAAACGAATTTGTTCATGATGATGATGATGAACAAAAGAAAATATTTGTTAATCTCAATATTATTTTCATAGATAATTAAATTTATTAATTGTTAAAAGAATAATATCAGATGATGATAATGATAAGGATGATGATGATGGTCATATGAATGCGGGGACATTTGTCTTACAGGTGAGGAAAAACCCCGATAAAAACCTCAACCAGAAAAACTGCCCCGTCCGGGAATCAAACCCGGGCCCCCTGCGTGACAAGGCAGCACGCTACCTCGAGACCACAGCGGTGGACTAAATTGGGATAATGGCTGGTAATACATTTAATCAACAAAAAATAACAAAACCTGATTTAGTATTTAATTAAAGGCATCGGAGTGGTTTTAATGGTATTATAGCTATCCCCATAATATCGATTATTGAATCACGTAACTTTTTAATATTATATAATCATTTCAAGGCCACAAGTATTCAGAAGCCACTGAAAGAAGAGATTTGATGCATATAAAAAAAATTACTGTTAACTGAAATTCGGTTTACAAGCGCAACAAATTACACAGGCCTGCTAATTTAATTTATTTTTTCTGCGCCACAGGGTATAACAGGTCTCTAAACCTAACTTTGGTGTGCTGAATTCAAATATGTTAACCGATTTTTTTTGCATCACATAAAGTTTTTTGCCATGTTAAAATTAAATATTTATTATTTTTTGTATTAGGCTAGCCTATATATATATTATAACCTTATTCCTTTATATTGCTGTAACAACTACAGAGGCTTGATACAATATGTCAATTGTGCTGTTAAACCAATTTAAAATAAATAAAAACTACTAATATACCTTAAAATCTCTATTTTCTCCTCCGCTTAGCAAGAATTGAACGGTGAATTAATTATAAATTGTGCTCTTACCAAGGATTTTCTCTTATCAAACATCAACGACAGTAGGCAATATTGAAAACATCCCATTGGCTCTGGCACCTTGTTTCCATCTGTTTTATGTCTTGATGGAATCTCTCCACGTCCTTCACTTTAGTAACCCTAAATTCTCTGCGAAATGTTGAAGATGTAATGAAACCTCGCTAGTCCAGAGAGATACCAGAGTACGGTTACACAAAACCTTAGCAACACCTGCACTTTGCTACGACAGTGAGGAACAGACTTTGAGGAAAGGAGAAGAGAGCAGTGAAATGAGATTCATGAACTATACAGCAGGATATATCAAATGGTATCACAAACGCAATGGCCATATCTTGAAGGAACTACGTTTAGAACCGGTCATTGAGTACATATACCAGAACATATACCAGAACAATTGGATGAATCATTTGCGACGCATGAGTTCAGATGGAGTTCCGAAGGCCATGCTTCGTTATTGTCCAATAAGGAGTAGATCTCTGGGCCGTCCAAGGAAACGCTGGATACAAAATCCATCAGTGAGATTGTAACAGGCCTGTAGTTCTAAGACTTGGTTGGATGAAGAAGAAGATGTTGAAGATGAGTGTGGAGGAAGTGTAACTTCAAGCTCATATCACATCCCAATGCCCTGAACTTTTCGAGCAAGGTTTTTACAATTTTCTCATGTTGTTCATATTTAAAATTACCCAGAAACTTCTGGATGATGACCTTGTATGATTCCCAAGCTTGTAGTTCCATGTCAGACATGAAGTTTTTAAAAGTAAGATCCCTAATAAGTTTGCGAATCTGCAACCGTCAAAAAGTCTTCCTTCACATTTTCCTTCCTACAGTAACAGCATTTTTAGTAATGTATTGGTAATAAGGGACAATTCTGTCCAAAACAAATTGCTCTTCTATTTCTAGAATCAGTTGTCGCTATCATTCAATCATATGCATTTGCAGTTCTTAGAACATTATATTCAGTCCCGCGCCGTAGCCGAGCGGTTAAGGTAGGAAGCCTTGGCGCAGAGCTACGGGACTTGCGCTGGTTCGAGTCTCCATGGGGAAGAAATTTTCTCGTGGTATTTCGGCCAGTTTGGGACCGGTGGCCACCCAGCATCGTGAGGCAATTGGGTAGCTACAATAAGTAGCGGCTCCAGGTTGAGGACTCGACATGCTAACCACATGTCACCCCTACACTGGCTGTTGATCATCTACCTCTGTGATTGACACATGTGGATGTGAAGGGCCAGCAGCCGGCTGGTAAAAGGGCAACCGCTGAAAAGTGGAAAGACCCTCAATCGGATCGGATAACATTATATTCTAGTGAAATAAATTAATAAATCTTTGGCAAATTGCATAATTAATCCTAGTTTTAGGAAGCAAAATAGCATAATTGAAAGAATTGAGGAGAAGGAATTAAAGAGGTTAGGACATGTTTTAAGAATGGATGATGAGCGATGGCCGGAGCAACTATATCAATGACAACCGACCAAAAAGAAAAAAGAGGGAGACCAAAGCTAACATGGAAGGAAAACATGAAGATAGCAATGCAATCAAGGAGGTTGAGCATTGAAGATGCCCAAGATCGTAGGCTTTGGAAGTTTAGAACGGAAAGGCGGCAGCAGCTGTAAAAACCAGATGATAGATAGATAGAATAATAGTTTTATGTGCAAATGAAGTAGCAATATTTTTTTGAGAATCAATTAATGGGCGATTTATTACATTTTTGTCCATGGAACCAGTTGTTTTCTTCTCGGCCAATCAATAATGTTTCAGTGTCTTTCCCTGGCTCTGGAGTCCCATTCGCACAAAAAACACGGAAATTTCGTGTACCCTCCATTGTTGTCCCAATAAAATACTACAAAGCTTTAGGTCCCAGCACACGTACCACTTGTGTTCATTATGTTGTATTTTTTCTACAATAGTACACATGTCTTTATATCATTCTTCCATGTGCATTGAATAAACTACTGGAATTGAAGCTAATTTATTCCCATAATGCAGAAGAAGTCCATCGCTGTGGTCTCGCGCCTTGTCAGGCAGCGGGCGCGGATTCGATTCCCGGTCGGAGCCGGCTCCTGGGTGAGCTCTTTTCGGGGGTCTTCCGATTCCGATTGAGGGTCTTTCCACTTTTCAGCGGTTGCCCTTTTAGCAGCCGGCTGCTGGCCCTTCACATCCACATGTGTCAATCACAGAGGTAGATGATCAACAGTCAGTGTAGGGGTGACATGTGGTTAGCATGTCGAGTCCCCCAGCCGTTATAGCTGGTTCCTCAACCTGGAGCCGCTACTTATTGTAGCTACCGAATTGCCTCACGATGTTGGGTGGGCACCGGTCCCATACTGGCCGAAATACCATGAGAAAATTTCTTCCCCCATGGAGACTCGAACCAGCGCAAGTCCCGTAGCTCTGCGCCAAGGCTTCCTACCGTAACCGCTCGGCTACGGCGCGGGACGGGTTTTCCGCACCTGTAAAACAAATGTCAGGAAGCTTAGAGCTCAACGGTCCCCCATCCATCACCGGTGTGGAAAGCAACGGGAAGCTACCACACCTATAATTCTTTAGTAACACTGCAAAGCATAGCATAGAAATGCTATGATTGCAGTGAACGACCTGCCCTCGTGTAAAATTACTATAGAATGGATGGAATGCAGAAGAACGCCCTTTTGACTTATTTTTCTCACTCTAACTAACTCACTGGCACTATCGAACTGGTAGGTTCATGGCCTGGCGGACATAAACTCTCCATACATCCCTATCCTGAGCTAATGTTTTCCAATCACCCCTGTATAATCTACTGTCCTCAAATCATAGTTAATGTTATTCTCCCACCTCATTCTTGGTCTACCAACTGGGCGTTTACCCTCTGGTTTTCCTACAAGAAGCTTCCATGCATGTCTTTCATTCCCCATTCGTGTCACATGTCCTGCCCATTGCAGTCTACGAGACTTAACTGTTCTCATTATATCTGGCTTCCTATAAAGACCATGTAGTTCATTGTTATGTAGTCTTCTCCATTCACCTGTCTGTTCATCTCTGTTTGGTCCAAAATCTTTCCTAAGAACTTTATTCTCAAATATACGTAAACTCCTTTCCTCTCTTAAAGTAAGAGTCCATGTTTCGCACCCATATAATATAACTGGTAGAATAATAGTTTTATATATTTTCAGTTTAACGTTTTTTGAAAGGAGTTGGGACGTCAACTTCACGATGTCTATAACAATAAAAAGTTGTACCAGGAGCTAAAAGATAATCTTCTTTAAATCGCATACTTAGAAGTTTTTTTGCACACCACTACGATTCTCTGGGAGAAATTTGAAGGTATATTTCGGCAAACAATGGATGACAGTTCCCTTGTCAGTGGTCCACAAAACGGACAAGGCCAACAGACGTGTGTATTTTTGGGGCTGGAACAAACAGAAATCCATAACCTCTCCATTGGAGAAGAAGAAGAAGAAGAAAAGGAGGCGAGATTTTTTTACACGCTTTATATTAGCTTGACCTGTATCTATCTATCTATCTATGTAACGGAATTTTCAACGCGATATTCACCTACTTAATATCATTGGATGGACTTGAAACTTTGTATACTTGTAAAGGACCCGTACCAATACAATAATATCATATTTATTTTTTAATCCTGGCCAGAATCATCAGAAAAAAAGTGTATTTGTATCTATGTAACGGAATCTTTCAACATGATTTTCACCCACTTAGAAACATTGGATCCACTTGAAACTTTGTATACTTGTAAAGGACCCGTGACAATACAATATTTTCATATTTGTTTCTAAAATTCTGGCCAGAATTGTCAGAAAATCAAAAAAAAGTATCTTTGTATCTATGTAACGGAATTTTTTAATACGATTTTCACCCACTTAGAAACATTGGATCGACTTGAAACTTTGTATACTTGTAAAGGACCCACGACAATACAATAATTCCATATTTTGTTTCTAAAATCCTGGCCAGAATCATAAAAAAAATTTAAAAAATTGAAGTGCTATATTAGGTTGCGGACTTGTCGACTTCTCAGTCAATCGTTGTAAGAGCTCAATTGATAGAGCGGTGAACTCTAGTGGTATATAATTTCAGTAATCCATAGGTCGCTGGTTCAAATCTGGCTGGGAGATTTTTTTTAGAAGAGTATTACTTTTAGCTCATAGTACAATAGTATCGAATTTAAAAATATTTACATTTTATCTTATTCTGTAAAATATTAAAACCAAAAAATAAAAAATAAATAATAGTTTTAAAAACTAAAACAACACGCTTTATTACAAAACCGAACTAAAAAAATGAAAAATAATTTTAATTTCCAACACGCTTGGGATAAAATTAAAGTGGTGAACAAAAAAATCATCTCCAACACATATAGAATAAAACTAGAATTATCAACAAAAAGAAAATAATTTTTTTACATTTTCTTCTTAGAGACTTTACTTTTACCAATATCTGTTTATTATCAAATATATTAATTGATATAGAGCACCCCACGCTTTTGATGGTAAAATTATTTTATTTTTGTTGATAACTCTAGTTTAATTCTATATGTGTTGGAGATGATTTTTTTTGTTGACCACTTTAATTTTATCCCAAGCGTGTTGGAAATTAAAATTATTTTTCATTTTTTTAGTTCGGTTTTCTAATAAAGCGTGTTGTTTTAGTTTTTTTAAACTATTACTTATTAAAATGATACTTAGGTGATTTTTGAAGAAAGGTAGCAATATAATTTATTATAGAGAATAATGCATTTGCCTGATGCTTGTAGCCGGGAGCAAAGTATAATTCCCTAAACTTACAAATCTCGTTTTTTTCTAGAGATTTTAAATTTAAAGACAGTTGAAAGAAATTGAAACCATTATTTAGAGTCCTTTGTCTTGCGTTTGACCTAACCTGTACCTGTATTGTGAGGCAATGGGTTCCCTCCTCACTCTTAATTTCCCTTCCCTATTCTATTAACGTCCTAAGGCGTGAAAACTTTTTAATTACTAGGAAGTCGAGACAATGAGAATCCACGAAGGGGAAGGGAGACGTGCAGAGGGGATCTTGTAATTAGTCGGGGCTTACAATTGTTGAATGCTACCGTCGGGCTGAACAGCAAAGCTTCAAACGATTCCCAGATTGAAAGGTTCGCGAACAGGTGAAACTCTCAAGTATCTTGGTATATAAAAGTTGTTTTTTTCTTCCAATCTTTTTACGAAAGGTCAATGTATTACATTCTCGGGTCAAGTACTTCGATTGATGATCCTGGAAAAATGTCACTTTTCGCGACTTCGAGTACCTACCTTTCCTGATCCCTGCTCCAAAACTTATGTAGGATACAAGGTTCCAATATCTTCATTTTGTGATAAAACATATCTTACCTACAATTTATCATAAGTAATGCCACGAGTGATTTCCAAATTATCGATAAATTCACGACTCACATAGTTAGGAGTGAATTATCTAGAGAATTTGGAAATCAAGAGTGGCATTTGTTAGGACTATTTAACGAATAAAATTAAGCTGTTTACTCACAAATCATTGTTTAACTATAGTTATTTAAAAATATTTATATATTTAATGTAAACGGCGATGCTTGAAAACAAATCAGAAATGTGAGGTTATGTTCATTCACTGCTGCTTGATCATATTATTTATTGCCAAATAAGATCGCAATATTGTAAGAGTGCTCCCAAGTGGAGAAATAATGAAACACATCAAACTATATATCATAATCAACATTACGGGCTATTCATTTATTTTTTTTAGTAAATAACTGAGTAAAATCAAGGAATCTTTTCATTATTTGCTATATTCAATGTATTTGTTGGAGAAAAATAATGCTTTGACCTGTTCAGAACATTACAAAGGAGGAGCTTTCTTTATCACAAAAGCAGGAACTGATAAAGAGAAATCGATAAAGAGCGAGGTGAAACACGACTGTGATTGGTTATAAAACAACATTCATTGAAACGTGATTGGTCATTGACTAGCATTTGTGGCATGAGTTAAATAGTCTTACTAACTAACTAACTCACTGGCTTTAATGATATTGTGAAAAGAAAAATTAATGTGTGAACCAGGATTCGAAACTTGGACCTCTAGTTCTCCAGACTAGTGTGCAGCCCACTACACCATTCCACACCTGGCACAAACACCAACAGTTCTTTCCACATATACAAATCTATAATTCTCGTTTCGCCCGCTGTCAGGAGATGACACTGCCATCGCCAGTGAGCTGGACACTAGTCTGGAGAACTAGAGGTCCACGGTTCGATTCCAGGTTCACACATTATTTTTTTCTTTTCACAGTATCATTATAATATTATATGATCCATTATTGGAACTGTGTTAAAATAACAGTATTGGAAAATGTTAAATAACTGATTGGCACTATAGACCCATAGGTTTATGGCCGCCTGGAAATAAGCTTTCCACACATCCAAAACCCGAGTTCATGTTTTCCAATCATCCCCTTCTGTATATTCCGCTCGCCCCGAGTTCTTATTCGTAGAAATTCAAGCCAATCTGAAAAAATGTCTCTTATGCATTGTATACAAACCTCCAAAAATAAGGCACCTTTCGGATCTAGAAAACGCTCTGAACGATTCATTACCCCATTATGAACACGTTATTGTCGCAGGCGATTTTAATACAAATCTTCTTCAGACTGACTCACCAGCCATACAACTTAAAAATATGTTCCAAAGCTTAAATATGACAATTGTTCCTTTCTCTGCCACACATCATACTGCTAATACCGACACTCTACTGGACTTAATAGTGACTACACATCCACAGAAAGTACTGTCATATGGACAAATTCCTGCTCCCGGCATATCTGCTCATGACATTGTATTCGTAGAATACTCACTCCAATGTCCTAAAAGACGCTCTAAATTGATTACGTACAGAAATTTACAAAACATAGACGATACTAAACTAAAATCAGACGCTTTAGAACTACCTTGGTACACAATATGGAATCTTAGATCAGTTGATGAAAAAGTAGACACATTTAATACACTGATATTACAACTATATGATAGACATGCACCAGTAAAAACCCGACGATTTTCCCGCCCCCCTGCACCCTGGATGAATGACTCAATACGTGAACTTATGTCAAAACGAGACAAAGCATACCGAACATACAGACGACATAAAAATGACGAGAACTGGCAACTATACAAACAACTTAGAAACACAACTACACAAACTATACGCAATGCCAAACTACGACACGCCCACAGTATAATCGGACCTGAAATAAGTGCACGGGACACTTGGCGAAATCTCCGTGCAATGGGACTTAGACAGTTGAATCCCTCAACTGACTCAATAGACATTTCTGTAGATGACTTAAATGAACATTTTACCTCAATACCCATGACACCTCCAGACAACAAGACTAAAATAGACATTCTTAAAGACTTATCCCCATCCCCACATATAGGAAGAGATAAATTTTACTTTAACGACATTTTGCCTATAGACGTTAAAAAAGCACTCAAGCAGATTAAATCCAATGCACAAGGAACAGATAACATCAGCATTTTAATGCTAAATAAAATCATTGACATTATACTACCCACAGTGACTCATATTTTTAATGCTTCCCTTATAACTTCTATCTTCCCTACTGTATGGAAACAGTCTAGAGTTCGGCCTATACCAAAAATAAGTACACCTACTAACTGTAATGACTACCGACCGATTAGCATCCTTCCGACATTATCTAAAGCCCTGGAACATATTGTACATAAGCAAATGACTGAATATCTCCAAGAAAATCACCTCCTTGATCCTTATCAATCCGGCTTTAGATATGGTCATAGCACAACCACAGCTTTGCTAAAAATTACTGAAGATATTCGTGAAGCCGTGGACAGACGTCAATTGACTCCTTTAACCTTACTTGACTTCAGCAAAGCTTTTGACACAGTAGACCACGACTTACTTATGATAAAGCTCAAGCACCTACACTTGTCTGACAGCGCTGTATCCTGGTTCGACTCATACCTGCACGGTCGTCAACAATACGTTTCATTAAACTCTAGATCTTCGTCTTGGCGCAACGTGCCGGCTGGAGTCCCCCAGGGCAGTGTTCTCGGACCTCTTCTTTTCTCAATCTACATAAATGATTTGCCAACTGTACTAAAGCACTGCCGTTATCACCTCTACGCTGATGATCTCCAAATTTACCTACATTCACCTCCTCATTCTCTCTATAACAGCTTGACAAAAATGAATGACGATCTCATATCCATCTTTAACTGGTCTTCAAGTATCGGTCTAAATCTAATCCTAACAAGTCACAAGTAATTCTAATGGGACAACAAAGACTGCTTACAACCTTTGACATATCTACACTACCAAACATTACTATAAATAATATAATTATCCCTTATTCTTCTTCAGTAATAGATCTTGGACTACATCTAGACGCAAATCTAACCTGGCAAACACAAGTGAAACACATATGTAAAAAGACTTTCTCCATCTTACATTATCTTAGACGTTTAAAGAATTTTCTCCCAGTTTCGTTAAAACAAATCCTTGTGCAGAATCTTGTGTTACCACACTTCGATTATTGTGACATTATATATAATGATCTAAACTATGACTTGTCGCAGAGACTGCAGCGTGTTCATAATGCTTGCGTTCGATTCATTTTCAATATCCGCCGTTATGACCATATTTCCGAACACTTTAATAACCTCTCTTGGCTCCGTCTTACTGACAGACGTAAATTGCACTCCCTTTCACTACTTTTCAAGCTTCTGAATTCCTACATCCCTACTTACCTGGCATCTAGATTTGAGAAGTTATCCTCTTACCACAATATTGACACTAGATCACAAGATAGCAGTCTGCTAACAATTCCTTCTTCATAGCACTTCCTCCTATTCTACTTCCTTCACAGTAGCCTCTGCCCGCTCCTGGAATCTCCTTCCTCAAGATATCAGGGGTTGCCGCACACTTGGTACCTTTAAGTCACGCTTATACAGTTACCTGTTGTCTAATAATTAATTTTTCTCTATTTATTTAATTTTATACTATGTCATTAATCTTTTCCTGTTTTTATATATATTGTACATATTATATATTTAATTCGTTAAATTTAGAGTAAATCAAAATACATTATAAATATTAATTGTATTGTATTCATAACTTGTAATCGTTTATATATATATTGTAATTTAGATTTAAGACTATTTTTTGTTTGTATTTTTTTTAAACCTGGTTGAGTGGTAGACAAGGCCTTAAGGCCTTAACTCTGCCAGGTAAAATAAAGCTATTATTATTATTATTATTATTATTATTATTATAATCTACACCCTCAAATCTTGGTTAATGTTATTCCCCCACCTCATTATTGGTCAACAACTGGGCATTTTCCCTCTGGTGTTTCTACAAGAAGCTTCCATGCACCTATTTAATTCCCAATTCATGCCACACGTCCTACCCATAGTAGTCTACGAGACTTTCTTCTTATTATATCTTGTTTCTTATAAAGGTCATGTAGTACACTGTTATTTAGTCTTTTTCATTCGTCTGCCTGTTCATCTCTCTTTGGTCCAAAAATGTTCCTGAAAATGTTATTCTCGAATACTCGTAAGCTTTTTTCCTCTCTAAAAAGTAAAAGTCCACGTTTCGCATCCATATAATATAACTGGGAGAATAATAGTTTTATATATTTTCAGTTTAGCTTTTTTTAGAGAAGTTGGGACGACAAAGGTATCTGTAATGCATAATACCACGCATTTCCAGAATTGACCCTATGTTCAGTTTCTTTCTGCACCTCCTTCCTCTTTGTAATTATCGTTTCTAAGTGTTTGAATTCAACACTTCTTCAAAATTTCCCTCATTTCCATCAGCCTAAACAATGCATTTCTATGTGTGAACATATATTTAGTTTTATTGATGTTTACTTCCAGCCCCAATGTCTTAGTGTTACTCAATAGAGTGTGTGTGTTGGCCCTTAGTATTTTCTAAAAAAAAATAATTTAAAAAGTTCGTATTGAATGAATTGCGTAAACTAAGCGAAACCCTCAGTAAGTATCAACCTATTTTGCTGGCGTATGGAATATATATTTATTCTGTTGATTAAATTGAATATGTCCAGTTACGTTGCGAGCAAACGAACATATCGGCCGCTAGAGCGATTATTAAATTAAGACTTTAAGATAAACTTGCACAACTAATGGTTTGAGTTTCATGGAATTAAGTAGAAACATTTAAACTCTCTTTAGGCTCAATACTAGTAAAATTCATATCAAATTCCGTTGAGGTGAAGTCATATGATGAAATTTAAAAATTAAATTGTACCTGTTGGTAGGTGCCGTCGTCCTCAACTTTGTTAAAATATTGTATATTAAAATTAACTGGAGCGCTTTCGGAAGTTATCTTCCATCTTCTGCAGGTTGAGCCTCCGCTACTTGTTGTTGCGTACGGTGATGTATACTCCAACTGTTTGTAGCAGCAACTGACTTTTTTTGACGATCTCGTATAATGGGTTTGACTGGAGTGCGTTCTCATTGAGAAGTGAAGTGTTGTTTGTTTCCTTATAATTTCGAGGTCTTCAAATATAATTTATCCTAGCTGGAATGTTTTCTCGGTGGATTATCGTGAGAGTATTTTCAATTGTGTTCATTCGATGATCTGCGATAATGAGAGGTCATCATAAATATATTTTAAGACCTCGAATTTATAAAGGAAACAAACAACACCTCACTTCTTAATGAGAACGCACCCCAGTCAAACCCATTATACGAGATCGTCAAAAACAAGTCAGTTGCTGCTACAAACAGTTGGAGTAAACATCACCGTACACAACAACAACAACGAGTAGCGGAAACTCAACCTGCAGAAGATGGAAGATAACTTCCGAAAGCGCTCCAGTTAATTTTAATACACATTATTTTAACAAAGTTGAGGACGACGGCACCTACCAACAGGTACAATTTAATTTTTAACTTTCATCATATTCTCTTTAGGCTTTTATGAGAATTGCCGTCATTAGTGTCGATGGGAGATTTCCTCATATGAAAGAGATTTTGATGCATTGATATTTAGGGGACCACCTGTGCGGTTGATCAGGACCTATAACTGGAAGTGCATAGCATACGACTGCTTCTAAATTCACGAATGCTCTTGCCAAAACACATATCCGCGGTTCTTGGCATCGCATCGCAATGTTTCAGCAACTGAACTCCGGCTGGACATGCGTAACACATATTGATTCAGATATTAATTGTGGATTGATAACACACGCTATTGACTTCATATCCTCCGGTATTTCAATTAATATTATTTTAGTGAGAGCAAATCATATCTAGTAAATTTATTCTTAATTTCAGTTTTATTTTTGGGTAATTCTATGCAAGATGCCAGTCTATGAACCTAGCAACAAATCATTAGTAATTTTTAACTATATCGATAGTTATCGATATTTATCAGAAAACAGTCGTGCTGGACACTTGTTTCGTACATGTGTGTTCACGTTTCCTCTATAGATTATACAATTACTTGTTAAATAAAAAATTTTTCTCCAAAATTAAAATTATTCTGCCAGCTAAAATAAAGCATTATTATTACTTATTTACTCACTGGCACTATCGAACCCATAGGTTCAAGGCCACGTGAACATAAGCTATTCATACATCCCTATCCTGAGCTAATGATTTCCAATCATTTCCTCTATAATCTACTTCCCTCACATCATAGTTAGTTATTCTCCAACCTCATTCTTGGTCTACTAACTGGACGTTTTCCCTCTGGCTATTCTACAAGAAGCTTCCATGCGCGTCTTTCATTCCCCATTCGTGCCACATGTCCTGCCCATCGCAGTCTACGATACTTAACTGTTTTTATTATATCTGGCTTCCTATAAAGACCATGTAGTTCATTGTTATGTAGTTTTCTCCATTCACCTAGTTGTTCATCTCTCTTTGGTCCAAAAATTGTCCTAAGTACTCTATTCTCAAAAACTCGTAATCTCCTTTACTCCCTTAATGTAAGAGTCCATGTTTCGCACCCATATAATATAACTGTAGAATAGTTTTATATTTTTTCAGTTTAACGTTTTTTGAAAGGAGTTGGGACATCAAGAGTCTCTGCAATGCATAATAGCATGCATTTCCAGAATTGAGCCTATGTTTAATTTCTTTGTGCATCTCATTCCTATTTGTGATTATTGATCCTAGATATTTGAATTCAGCCATTTCCTCAAAATTTACCTCATTTGCCATTAGCTGTCCATTTCCATTATATAATGTATTTCTACGTGTGACCACATATTTATTTTTATTGATATTTACTTCCAGTCCTTATTTCTTGGTGTTACTCAATAGTGTGTGCGTGTTGTCCTTTAGTAGCTATCTCCTCACTATCGGCCAGTAGTACTACACCATCAGCATAAACTAACAGCTAATTAATACCATTGAGTTGTAGGCCTTCTTAATCCTATAAAGATTTGATGGCATGCTCTAGTACAAAATTAAATAGTAGAGGAGATAGTGCATCTCCTTGCTTCAACCCATTGTGGATTTCAAAAGTGTCCGAATACTGTTTGCCTATACGCATCCTACTCTTAAAGCATTATTATTATTATTATTATTATTATTATTATTATTATTATTATTATTATTATTATTAGTATTATTATTATTAGTATTATTATTATCATTATTATCATTATTATTATTATCATTATCATTATTATCATCATTATTATTATTAGTAGTATTATTATTATCATTATTATTATTATCATTATTATTATTATCATTATTATCATTATTATTATTATTATTATTATTATTATTATTATTATTATTCTGTTATTAATAGTGTTTTTCCCTCATATTTCTATGTTGCACATTTTATATTTCATTCGTTAAGTCTAGAGTAAATCAAAATATATTATATGTAATAATTGCATAGCAGATAGACCATGTAATAATTTTGTAAAACCGGTATGGAAAGCAATGGGAAGCTACCACACCTATAATTCCCGGTAAAGCTGCAAAGCATAGCATGACATTGCTATGACTGCAGTGAAAGACCAGCCCTCGGGCAGAATTACTATGGATGGATGGATATATATGAGAAACCAAACACAGGCCTAATAAGAACAACTAAGTCTCGTAGACCGCAATGGACAGGACATGTGGTACGAATGGAAAATGATAGAGGGGCATGGAAACTACTTGTAGGAAAACCAGTGGGAAAACCCTAGTTGGTAGAGCAAGTATGAGGTGGGAGAATAACATTAATCATGATTAGAGGGAAGTAGATTATACAGAGTATGATTGGAAAAAGAATCGTTTAGGATAATGATATGTGCAGAGAGTATGTTCTTGCGGCCATGAACCTATGGGTTCGATAGTGCCAATTGGTTAGTTATATAGATATATATTCCGTAATCCTGCAAAATTTGACCTTAAATTTTACTTGCTGAGGAATTCCTTAATATACCCATTTCCTGCGTCAAGGTATTTTATTAATTTATTGACATATTCGATACGTGCTATTATGCATTACAGAGACTCTTGACGTCCCAACTCCTTTGAAAATACGTTAAACTGAATATATATATATATATATATATATATTGTAAGCCCATGTTTCCCTTAACAGAGATTTAGGCGCTCTCCCCCTACAGGGAAGAATTTGAACCATACTAATTTAGTTACACTTGTTTTCGTATAGATGTCATTTGAGTGGTCCGTGGTAAGCGTTCCGCCTCATACTGACATCTAATAAACCATGTTAGTACTAGGACGGGAAAATTCGGTAAATGTTGCTTAGAGGCCTTTTCATTCAGGCTTAAGGATGTTTTACGAGCCTGAAAATCTTCAGACTCGGGACCCACGGCTTAAAGTCCCTCCCGGAGGACTTGCTCCTTGGATTTTTCCATCCTAAAAAATCCATCGACCCCGGTCGGGTTTGAACCCTTGGGACCAGAGGCAAGGAGCATAACCACTAGTCCACCGCGGCCGATCCGAAAATATATAAAACTATTATTCCACCAGTTATATTATATGGATGCGAAACATGGATTCTTACTTTAAGGGAGGAAGGAAATTACGAGTATTTGAGAATAAAGTTCTTAGGAACATGTTTGGACCAAAGAGAGATGAACAGACAGATGAATGGAGAAGACTACGTAACAGTGAACTGCATGGTCTTTATAGGAAGCCAGAAGTAATAAGAAGAGTTAAGTATCGTAGACTGCGATGGGCAGGACATGTGGCACAAATGGGGAATGCAAGACGTGCATGGAAGCTTCTTGTAGGAAAACCAAAGGGAAAATGCCCTGTTAAGGAGGGAGAATAACATTAACTATGATTTGAAGGAAGTACATATTGGGGATGATTGGAAAATATTAGCTCAGGATAGGGATGTATGGAGAGCTTATGTCTGCACGGCAATGAGCTTACGGGTTAGATAGTGCCAGTGAGTAAGTAAGTAAGAGGATTTTTCTTAATTTACCCATTTCCTAAGTAAGGAATTTTCTTAATTTCTTGGAATATTTCGGCTTTGGTCGGATTCGGAAGCGATAGTAGGCCTAAGGTTTAATCGAGTACTATACGTATAAAGCGGTTATAACTTAATCAGCGAATCAAATTCAGATTTAATATATGTCATACGTGGGAATGAATTATTCAAAAGTGTCAATTGCTTTCTGTGACGTAAAAGCTAATAAAAATAATAATTTTGTTAAAAATAATGGATAGTGTGCAATACATTTGTGATTCACATTTGATAAGTGATTGGAATGAGGAATGACTATGCACATGTTGCATGGTATTCATAATGCATCCACACAAATGCATATGACATCGTACGATATAATTTCAGGATATCTACGAGTATTATCAGTGGTGGCAAGTGCTGGAATTTTGTGCGTGCATTCACATTACCTTATAGTACCAATCTAATAGTGTACCATCGTTAATCCAACGTGGAACAATAATAATAATAATAATAATAATAATAATAATAGTGGTTATGTTCCTTGCCTCTGGTTCCGAGGGTCGCGGGTTCAAACCAGGCCGGGGTCGATGGATTTTTTAGGACGGAAAAATCCAAGGAGCAAGTCCTCCGGGGGGGACTTCAAGCCGTGGGTCCCAAGTCTGAACATTTTCAGGCTCGTAAAAAATCCTTAAGCCTGGATGAAAAGGCCTCTAAGCAAAATTTGCCAAATTTCCCGGTCCTAATACTACCTTGGTTTCCTAGATGTCAGTATGAGGCGGAACGCTGACCACGGGCCACTCAAAATTACATCTATACGAAAGCAAGTGTAACTAAATTAATATGGTTCAAATTCTTCCCTGTAGGTGGAGAGCACCTAAATCTCTGTAAAGGGAAAACATGGGCTTACAAATAATAATAATAATAATAATAATAATAATAATAATAATAATAATAATAATAATAATAATTTTAATGTTTACACATTTTTCTGTCCTTAAAGTTTTATTTTTCTTCTCCACTTGTCTCTCACCATCTAATCCAAGTCCTCCAGTCCTCTTGCTCTCATTCCAGTTCATATTTCCTGTATCCACGAGTTTCGAGGTCTTCCTCTCCTCCTTCTTCCAGGTGGACACCATTCCAATGTTTATTCCTGGGTAATCTTTCTTCTTGCATTCGTCGTACGTGCCCATATCAATTTAATTGCTTATACTATATATAATCTACTATTGAATAACGAATATTCATTTTTTCTCTTATGACAGTATTTCTTATTTTGTCTAATTTTGAACATCTTGCTGCTCTCCACAAGAAATCCATTTCCATCGACATAAGTTTTGTTCTAAGTTTTTGTTGAATTTCCAAACTTCATCTCTATATGTGACAGTACTTCTCACTATTGAATTATATTATATTTGTAACTTATTTTTCCTGGTTATATGTCTGGTTGCATAAGACTCCATTCATCATTGCTGTTTATTCTGTTCTTAATATCACTTTCTTGTTTATCCTCTTTATCTAATTTTACTCCCAGATACTCAAATTCTTCACATCCTCTAATATACTCCTTTTCATCTTCTAATATCATATCTTCGGTATCGGCTCCACATCCCATATAATAGTAATAATCCATTTAAGAATTTAGGTCATTTGTTGACCTGTTTCGTCCTCAGGAGAAATACCATCCAAAAGTCTTTTGAGTGGACGTCCTGGACTTCTTCCTCAGGTTGATAGCTTATCATCTGCTTGGGTATCCTGTGATTCTCCAATCGATAAACATGTTACATTCATCTTGACTTATAATTAGAAATTTTGTTTTCTAAAGGTTCCATGTGTAATTCTTCTAAGATGTCGTTATTTTTTATGACCTAGTAGTGTGTATCCTGCAGTCCTTAGAAGAAATTTAGCACATATAAATATTTTTAATCACTTTTAATTTTGAATATTTTTTTAACTGTGTCTTGAAGATAGAATTTATTAGCCCTAATAATAAATAATAATAATAATAATAATAATAATAATAATAATAATAATAATAATAATAATAAACATTCTAGACATAAGAAGACATCAAGTTAATTGGAGAGAGCACGTACAACGCATACCAGAGACATCAAATACCAGAGCAATATACAACTACGATCCTGGCGGAAAGAGAAACCGAGGAAGGCCTACAAAAATATGGCGAGACCAATTCTGATTGGAGCTGGAAAGGACCATATGACGCATACCGTAATGCTGCTGCTGATGATGATTATAAAAATAATATTTTTTTTATTTTGGAATATTCCACATTATAGTGTTTCTCCTTCAACCCAAAGTGATTTGTCGCCCGAGGTTCTTGTCTAAAGTATCTTCTTCCCTCAAATCTCTAGTTTCCATACTTCTCTCCTCTCCATCCATCCGTAGTTCTCTAGGCCTGCCTCTTCCACTTCTTCCATTAGCTTTCCAATTAAGGATCTTCTTTGGTATTCTATTTTCTTCCATTCTTATAATAATAATAATAATAATAATAATAATAATAATAATAATAATAATAATAATAATAATAATAATAAAGTTTATTTAAGGTCTTCTCTGCAACTCAACCAACGAATAATAAAATAATACTCACTGGCACTATCCAACCCCGTGTTTTAGGAATATTATGTAAAACTTTGGTAAATGTGGAATTTGCTATTATAGATTATTTTTATCTTATTTTGAATTATTTTACATTATTAAATAGGTCAAATAAAAGTCTTAGTATCAAGACTGGCGATCTTTTAACGTCTTGAGACATGGGTGTTCCCTAGAGAGAATTTATCACCAAAATAATTTAATTACGTTTACTTCTCTACACATGTCAAATAGTGACATGTGGTTAGCATATCGCCTCGAAGAGACGTCTAGTAAGCAATTGAGTTATTGTTTGGATGGGGGATTACATTTTGCTCAGAAGTACTAATTTAGGCTTAAGATTATTTTATGACCTTTAAATCTGAAAAATGATTCCTCCAGAAAACACGTTTGGAAAGGTCGTCTGCATATTCAATTTTGAAAATTTCTCCTTCTTTTTTTGTATTTTCTGTTACCTTCTCTTATAAATCACACCTTCTTGATGTAGGCCTTTATTTTCTACAGGATATGCTTTAAATTCCGTAACTAAACTGCACCTTTAACACACGCACTTGCTCTTTTCGGTGTCCATATTGTAAACACAAATTTATTCTACTAAATTCATGTCCCAAATGGGAGTCAATGACCAATCACATTTCAATGATTTTTTATTTACTACCAATTACAATTGTTATTCACCTCGATTTTATCAATTTAATTTTATCACTTTAAAATCAAGCTCCTCCTTTTTTAACATTCTGAATAGGCTACATCATTATTTTGCCGTGACTTCATGTGGCAACCAGATTTTATGTATATAGTGCACGAATATTGGCAAAAAGTGCTTGCGGATATAATGTAAAAACATTTGTAGCAATTGATTATACCAAAAAAAAAAAAAAAAAAAAAGAAACCACTGTTTGCACTTTCTTAAACGTATTATTTCCCAGAAAATTTAAGTTCCACAAAAATAATTGACATATTTACATCATAGGACATCAGAAATTAATTAATAACCTATAATGTTGGTTATAAATTTCTCCACTAGGGTGCATTCTTGCAATATTGCGATCCTTCAGCAATACATAATATGCTCTGGTTGCAGTGATTAACAAATTAAGCATGACAATCGTTTCTCATTTGTTTTTAAACATCGCCGATTACATTAAATATATAAATATTTTAAAATAACTATAGTTAAATAATGATTTGTGAGTAAACAGTTTAATTTTGTTAGTTAGATAGTCCTAACAAATGCCACTCTTGATTTCCAAATTATCATAAGTAATGCCACGAGTGATTTCGAATTTATCTAGAGAATTTGGAAATCAAGAGTGGCATTTGTTAGGACTATTTAACGAATAAAATTAAGTTATTTACTCACAAATCATTATTTAACTGTAGTTATTTTAAAATATTTATATATTTAATGTAAACGGCGATGTTTGAAAACAAATTAGAAACGATAGGTACGCTTCATCTGCTTCTTCTATTTATCACTGCAACCAGATCATACTATTTATTGCCAAAGGAACGCAATATTGTAAGAATGCTCTTTAGTGGAGAAAAAATGAAACACATCAAACTGTATATTAATTCATTTCTGACGTCGTATGATGTAAATATGACAATTATATTTTTCTGGATTATTACCTGGGAAAAAATACATTTAAGAAAGTGCAAACAGTGGTTTCTGTTTTTGGTGGTATAATCAATTGCTACAAATGTTGACATGTATGCACTATATATACAATCTGGTAGCCGTATTTCTTATAGGCTCAGTTACTGCAAAATAACGGTCACGCCTGTTCAGAATATTAAAAAGGAGGAGCTTTGTTTAATATAGTAAATATAACACTGATAAATATTTCGTGAAACACGACTCTGATTGGTTGTAAAACAGAAATCATTGAAACGTGATTGGTCATTGACTTCCATTTGGGGCATGAGTTAAATTATCTACATAAATTCACTCGTCATTTCGTGAGTCGTGAATTTATCGATAACACTGGTCAACATGATTTTTATCTCATGAGAACCAATAGTTGTACTTAATGCAGTTTTTTTATCGTATTTTCATATATGTATTCGGAATTTCTTCATCGCCCACAGTTTCTTTTAATTTCAATTAATGGATTTAAATAATTATTCTTTTTAATAAACCTAGATTTCTTCCCGGAAAATCTTGGTGCAGTGAGCGATGAGCACGGAGAACACGGAGAGCTATGGAAAAGAGATATCAAGGCAAATGGAATCCTAATATGCTGGCCGATTATTGTTGGGCCATCAAGAGGGATGCTCCACAGGCGAAATATAGCAGAAAATCGCCATTTCTTACTTTCTAGGTGAGTCCGAATGTTCGAATATTGTGTAGTTACGAATGCAGAAAATATTAAAGTGTTCGAAATTATAAATTCCTGTCTCTCAGTAACCTTGCGTGATGGAGAAAAACTTATATATTTAAATTCAGAAGAAAAAAAACTATCATAATCACATATTTTTCTTCCCGAGACAAAAAAATCTATTAATAGGTTACAAAAGCTAAAATTATGACAGTAATTATTAAGGCATGCTCATGAAATTAAATTAATTGTTCTGTAATGAGACGTTATATCTTGTAAATTTACTTTTTTAAGTAAATAAACCAACCGGTTAGATCTTTACACTCAAGCAATGCATTACTGAAACATGGACACAAGTGGAATGAAGGAATAAGACACAGGTAAATCAGAAGTTGGGCAGTGAACAGTTCCGTATGAGCTCCTCCACTGCCTTGCTTGCATCTCTTCAATCAATACCAACCTCCCAGGCATCGGCAACCTCTCAGCTGACACGCGCTACCACACTGGCCCGAATTTCACAGCCATTCCAACGCACTTCTTCACCTAGTCTCATGTCCCCGTTTTTACGCACACATTTTCGTGGAGATCGACTGAGCGGTTTAGGAGTCTTTAAACATAAACGTACGCATACTGATTACATTGAGCAACAAAAAAGAAACTTTTCTTTTGTCTCAGAAAGAAAAATATGTGATTCTGATAGTATTTTTTTCTCCTGAATTCAAATATGATGTATGTTTTTCTCCATCACGCAAGGTTTCGGAGAGACAGGCATTTATAATTTCAAACACTTTAATATTTTCTACATTCGTAACTACACAATATTCGAATATTCGGACACACGTAGAAAGTAAGAAATGACGATTTTCTGCTATATTTCGCCTGTGGAGCATCCTTCTTGATGGTTCAACAATAATCGGCCAGCATATTAGGATTCCATTTGCCTTGATATCTCTTTTCCATATCTGAAATCTCCTGAGTTAGTTCATTTGGTTTTATTTTACAATGGGCAAATGAACGAAAAAAATTATTAAAAATTATTATTTAAATCCATTAATTGAAACTGAAATAAAAAAAATGTGGGTGATGGAGAAATTCCGAATACATATTTGAATACACGATAAAAAGACTGCATTAAGTACAACTATTGGTACTCATGAGACAAAAATCATGTTGACATATATATATATATATATATATATATATATATATAGGCCTATATATATGAAAAGAAAAATGAATCCTTGAGTCTTTAAACTCTTTATGTTTAGCGCTCTAACCAACTGAGCTACTGAAGTATTCCAACACAAACATTCAATTTTCTTATATATGTAGTATTCTCAATACACACAAGTGGTACCGAGAAGTCGTTCCAACTGACATCTAGTGGCCACCATAACAGGTAAGCAAATTTTAAAGAGAATATTTACTTCATAGCAGTAACACTTGCGTATTTAGATGTTATAACTATATTTTTGACATTTAGCAATGAAGGTAAATATGATATGAAAAGAAAAATGAATGCTTGAATCGGGGTTTGAACCCGATTCTCTAAACTCTGTACGTTTAGCGTATATATATATATATATATATATATATATATATATATATATATATATATATGATATGAAAAGAAAAAAGAATGCTTGAGTCGGGATTTGAGTTCAAATCCCGACTCAAGCATTCTTTTTTCTTTTCATATCATATTTGCCTTACTGCTGTAAAGTAAATATTCTCTTTAATAATTTGCTTAACTGTTATGTTAGCCGCTAGATGGCAGTCGGATGATCTTTCCGCTACCTCTTGTGTGAATTGAGAATACTACATGTATAAGAAAATTGTATGTTTGTCTTGGAATTCTTGGGTAGCTCAGTTGGTTAGAACGCTAAAGGTACAGACTTTAGAGACTCGAGTTCAAATCCCGACTCAAGCATTCTTTTTTCTTTTCATATCATATTTGCCTTCATTGCCAAATGTCAAAAATATATTTATAATATCTATATATAAAAGCGTTACTGCTATAAAGTAAATATTCTCTTTAAAATTTGCTTACCTGTTATGGTGGCCACTAGATGTCAGTTGGAACGACTTCCCGGTATATATCTATATACTAGCGAACACGACAGACGTTGTCCTGTATGAACGTTACATATTTTCGTTGAACCGTTTAACATTCCGTGAATTTTATAGAATTATTGACACAAATTTGGATTTCAGGTAAACCTCCGCTTCTAATTGGCAGATTTCGCTCATTTTTGGATAATACTGAGTTTCGTTTTGAAACATCGAAAATTTGACCGTTAGAGCTATTTTAGAAAATTTTCACTTCAGAAGAACTCCTACACCTAATGGTTTTAAAAGATCCAATTGTGAATCTAAACCATCGAAGAACCTAATCAGACACACACACACACACACACACACACACACAAGTAATCAAAATCGATCCAGTCGTATACTAGGAGTGGAGTGACAAACACCATTTATTTATTTATTTATTTATTTATTTATTTATTTATTTATTTATTTATTTATTTATTTATTTATTTATTTATTTATTTATTTATTTATTTATTTAAAGAAGATTATCAGTTTGTTGAATACTCTACCAGATTCGAAACTCTGCAAACATGCATTATGCCTATACAATTTTACTGAAGTCAAAATTAGACGGCCACAAAAAAGACAAACTCAAACGATATGGATGTGCCAGAGGAAAATGGAAAGAAAAATGTTAGGAATCGAACCCATCCAAAGCCACAAGGTTTCAAAAGTGGAGCTGAGGAGGACACGTAGCCCGATGCATCAGGATATATAGGTCTACGCAGTGACAGAAAGGAATGTAACGAAGGGAAAAGGGAGAATAGTACGGTCTCAGGACCTTACAGATGTGCTTAATGTAAAATGAATGATAAAACTTTATTATTATTATTATTATTATTATTATTATTATTATTATTATTGTTATTTATATTATTATTATTATTATTATTATTATTATTAATATTATTATTATTATTATTTTTATTACCATTATTGTTATTTATTATATTATTATTATTATTATTATTATTATATTATTATTATTAGTTAATACCCGGCGTGCGCAGCTACACGTAAATAAATTAAATTTAACGTGTTTTATGTTTAGTTGAATAAATGGACTCGACACTCGATCCCATCAGTACATTGTCCTATATATCCCTCCTCATCACACTATGTATTATTCATTATATCTTAAGGTACGTACACATATGCGCGCCGCGAACACGAACGGCGCGCGCGCGGCGCGTGTTATGTTCGTCGAAATGATTAATTTCAACGAACCTCCTGCGATCCATAGGAAACCCATAAATCTTCAGTAGACATTTTGCAGAGCAGGTGTAACCAACCATGTCTATTCTCTTTCCGTTCTCCCGCTTGTCCTGCATTCTTTCCCAAAAATAGAGACTTTTTTTTAAAATGCCGCGGGACGCGGGACAAATTGTTAAAAATCGGGACTGTCCCGCCAAAATCGGGACGTCTGGTCACGCTTATTACTTATTACATCTTATAACGTTATTTATACTTTTTCAAATATTATAGCATTAAAGGAATTTTAAAAAATATATGATTTGTATATATATGTTTAAAATTATTAAGAATCTATCTCACCATAACATAGCCTTAATTTTTAATAAAGATGTACATAATTATTATACTAGAGGTTGTACTTTATTGCACACAAAGATACTAGCTTCTCAAAAAAAAAAAGGTATAAAAGGAATTCGTTATGCATTAATCAACCATTACAATAACTTACCTATTGAATATCAACATTTCACGAATGTTAAACATTTTTCTAATTGTATTAGAAAATATTTTTTCTCATTGCTTTCTTAGTTAATTTTGTTAATTTTATTATTATTAATATTATCCTGTTTAAATATTGTATTTATATGTGTATATAGCCTATATTGTGCTTCTATAGTAGTTTGTATTATTTAAACTTACGCCTGAATTTGTTTTCTTGTTTTTTATTGTTATTTGTTTTATGGCCATTATTTTTTGTATATTGCCCCTTAACATGAGCAATCTTGCTCTTTGGAGTCTTTGAAGAAATAAATAAATAATTCGTAATAAATGAGTTTATATATTGTATTGTTTTGTGATACTTCATGCATAATATTATGAAATGAACGTCTTAAATAAATAATGTTTTCTAAATAATTCTAATTTATTCATACAATTACAGTACACATGAAAAAAACACACAACATTGAAAAAAAAACGGCATCTCCTTTCAATGATTTTTAAAAATGATCCTTATGTTGAGGATCCCACATTAATTGCTTGCTTCTATAAATATCAATAAGTTTTAACATGTTTTCCTCTGACCACTCCATACTCAAATAATAGGTGCGCACCGAAAACGACGAACCTCTCAGGTACCCGTCCAAATCTAAACATCGAACCATCAAAGTGTTTGTGGAAAAAACCGACAATGAGTGGATCGTGGTGAGAGACGTGCGCCGTTCGCGCGCACCTTAAAACCCCGTCCAAATCTGACGAACATGGTGCGCGCGAGCGGCGCGCAAGTGTCTACATACCTTTACAAACTCACTTACCAAAACATGGAATTCCCTTCCGACCTATGTCAGAGACTGTCAAACTATAACATCCTTCAAAAACAAACTAAAGAATTATTTAATAACAAACTAACTTACACACCTCACTGACAGAATTGTTTTAACAATTAATAAATTTAATTATAAATATAAATTTAATTATATATAAAAATAATAATAGAATTACCAAATAATTTTATTTGTTTAATATTGTATAACCGTAAAATGAGTTTTCTATATCTCATTACTTTTCTTTTGTTTTTTATGAAGGTCTACCAACAATTTAATTTATCTTGCTTATATACATGTTATTATTAGTTTTAGTCTTAATCTGAACTAGATCGTAATATAATATATATTATCTTATTGGTCAAATCTTCATTTAGTATTTGATATTAGAGTTAATTATGATTGTTATATACTGATATAATAGAGTGGAGCGAGGAAATACTAAAGGCCAACACGCACACACTATTGAGTAACACTAAGAAATTAGGACTGGAAGTAAATATCAGTAAAACTAAATATATGGTCACACGTAGAAATTCAGTATATAATGGAAATGGACAGCGAATGACAAATGAGGGAAATTTTGAGGAAGTGGCTGAATTCAAATACCTAGGAACAATAATCACAAATAGGAATGAGACGCACAAAGAAATTAAACATAGGCTCAATTCTGGAAATGCGTGCTATTATGCATTACAGAGACTTTTGATGTCCCAACTCCTTTCAAAAAACGTTAAGCTGAAAATATATAAAACTATTATTCTACCAGTTATATTATATGGGTGCGAAACATGGAATCTTACTTTAAGGGAGGAAAGGAGATTACGAGTATTTGAGAATAAAGTTCTTAGGAAAATTTTTGGACCAAAGAGAGATGAACAGACAGGTGAATGGAGGAGACTACATAACAATGAACTACATGGTCTTTATAGGAAGCCAGATATAATAAGAACAGTTAAGTCTCGTAGACTGCGATGGGCAGGACATGTTGCACGTATGCGGAATGAAAGACGTGCATGGAAGCTTCTTGTAGGAAAGCCAGAAGGAAAACGCCTAGTTGGTAGACCAAGAATGAGGTGGGAGAACAACATTAACTATGATTTGAGGGAAGTAGATTATACAGGGAATGATTGGAAAACATTAGCTCAGGATAGGGATGTATGGAGAGCTTATGTCCGCGCGGCCATGAACCTACGGGTTCGATAGTGCCAGTGAGTAAGTAAGTAATAGAGTGGAAGAGAGGGCCACGTGGCCTTAACTCCACCAGACTAAATAAATAAATAAAAATAAAAGGAAATATAATGTGAATATGACAATTAGAATCCTGGTAATGAAATTTCAACCTAGCATTTATTTTAAATGAAAAAAATCAGGGAGAGAAAGAAACCAAATTCAGGTTGGCAGTTTGAACTCGAAATCTTCCAGATACGACTTTCAACGGTGATACCGCAATGATCTTTGCCCCAAACCGCTATAACCTTGCGGTATTGACTGACTCACCACTATAATCTGCTTGTGAATTTATGGAATTTGCATTGATTATTGGAAGTCTCCCAAATTACTTTGATTCACACACACACACACATTAATCAGTTATCGAATTTTGAACAAGATGTAATTAAATTTCTTTTATAAAACGACACTATATTTTTATTAATATTTTAACGATACAAGCACTAATTCTGGTAGATAGGTCCTAATGATATAATGTTAACATTTTCAGAAATATAAGCCAGTACCTGATATCTCAGTCGTCCTCAACAATCAACTGTGCAGTTTTGATAACTTAAGTCTCATCTTCTGCTTTCAGTTTGGTACTGTATTTGTAATGTATTTTTTTTAATTTTAAGATCCTGATAACACTGGTCAACATGATTTTTGTCTCATGAATACCAACAGTTGTACTTAATGCAGATTTTTATCGTGTTTTCAAATATGTATTCGCAATTTCTCCCTCACCCACAGTTTTTTTTTATTTCAATTTCAATTAATGAATTTAAATAATTATTTTTTTAATAAACCTAGATTTCTTCCCGGAAAATCTTGGCGCAGTGAGCGATGAGCACGGACAACACTTTCATCAGGAGATTTTAGCTATAGAAAAGAGATATCGAGGCAAATGTAATCCAAATATGCTGGCCGATTATTGTTGGGCCATCAAGAGGGAAGCTCCGCAGGTGAAATATAGCAGAAAATCGTAATTTCTTACTTTCTAGGTGAGTCCGAATGTTCGAATATTATGTAGTTACGAATGTAGAAAGCATTAAAGTGTTTGAAATTATAAATGCCTGTCTCTCGGAAACCTTGTGTGATGGGGAACAACCGATATCATACTTGAATTCAGGAGAAAAAATACTATCAGAATCACATATTTTTCTTTCTGAGACAAAAAAAAATATTTTTTGTTGCTCAGTGCAATGACCAAAAAAATGGAAAATGATCAAATATAGTGTATGTAACGGTAAGGATGATACAATAGGCAATGTAGAGACTAAACCAAGAACTCGTAACTATAGGCAAGGTACATAACCACTAGACTAGTACAGCCACGCTATCTTTTCTAACCTAGTTGTGTTATAGACTAGACCTTAAGGCCTAACTTTGCAAGTAAAGTAAATCTATTATTATTATTATTATTATTATTGTTACTATTATTATTATTGTTACTATTATTATTATTATTATTACTATTAGTATTATTATTGTTACTATTATTATTATTATTACTATTATATTATTATTACTATTATTATTATTGTTACTATTATTATTATTATTATCATTATTATTATTATTGTTACTATTATTATTATTATTATTATTATTATTATTATTATTATTGTTACTATTATTATTACTATTAGTATTATTATTATTGTTACTATTATTATTATTAATATTATTGTTACTATTATTATTATTATTATTATTATTATTATTATTATTATTATTATTATTATTTATTGTTACTATTATTATTATTAGTATTATTATTAGTATTATTATTATTGTTACTATTATTATTATTATTATTGTTACTATTATTATTATTATTATTATTGTTACTATTATTATCATTATTGTTACTATTATTATTATTATTATTATTATTATTACTTACTTACTCACTGGCACTATCGAACCCGTAGGTTCATGGCCGCACGGACACAAGCTCTCCATACATCCCTATCCTGAGCTAATGCTTTCCAATTATTCCCTGTATAATCTACTTCCCTCAAATCATAGTTAATGTTATTCTCCCACCTCATTCTTGGTCTACCAACTGGGCGTTTTCCCTCTGGCTTTCCTACAAGAAACTTCCATGCAAGTCTTTCATTTCCCATACGGGCAACATGTCCTGCCCAACGCAGTCTACGAGACTTAACTGTTCTTATTATATCTGGCTTTATTATTATTATTATTATTGTTATTATTATTATTATTGTTACAATTATTATTATTATTAGTAGTAGTAGTAGTAGTATTATATTATGGGCGATAAAAGATAACGAAGTACCGGAAGAGTTTCTAAATCTAACTGAACCCAAATGCGGAATATGGATGACCGGAAGACTGATTCCCTTTAATTAGTCTCTACGGGAATCGAACCCAGAACCTAATGAACTGTAGTCAGATGACGTGACCAGAAAACTTATTATCTCAGGATAGGGATGTATGTATACTTTATATCAGCGCGGCCTTGAACTTGGAGATCGAATGTGGTAGTAAGTTGGATAAATTGATGGTCCTATAACAGCAAATGATGTTGATGTGGATGTTTATTAAAAACTGTCAGGAGCACATATTCATCAATTGGAAAGTAAAACTTAATGTGAAGTGAGGGATACAGTAAATCCACGCTCTCTTGTGTATCTGTTTCTGATATCGAATTACCTTTTCCATTACAAACTTTGACATATTCACCGAATTCCAAACAGTCTGCAAGTGACTATCGATGGAATCCAATGCAATTATTATTATTGTTGTATTGAACTGCGCACAATGTGTCTGATAGTTTGATATCTTCTAATTATAACATTTTACCTTTCATGACCTCTTTTTATACACTGTGTTCCAAAATGATGGACGGGGTTTTAAGTAGTTGGTATAGCTTTACGAATGAAATTGGATGTGTGATGACACTGGTCAACATGATTTTTATCTCATGAGTAACAATAGTTGCACTTAATGCAGTTTTTTATCGTGTTTTCAAATATGTATTCGGAATTTCTCCACCACCCACAGTTGTTTTATTTCAATTTCAATTAATGATATAAATTATTACATTTTAATAAACGTTTTTTCGTCCATTTGTCCATTGTAAAGTAAAGCCACATGAGCTAACTCAGGAGATTTGAGCTATGGAAAAGAGATATCAAGGCAAATGGAATCCTAATATGCTGGCCGATTATTGTTGAGCCATCAAGAGGGATGCTCCACAGGCAAAATATAGCAAAACATCGTCATTTATTACTTTCTAAGTGAGTCCGAATGTTCGAATATTGTGTAGTTACGAATGTAGAAAATATTTAAGTGTTTGAAATTATAAATGCCTGTTTCTCGGAAACTTTGCATGATGGAGAAAAACATATATCATATTTGAATTCAGGAGACAAAATACTATCAAAACTATAACCCAGTTGGTTAAACAAGAAAGAGGTGGGAGAATAACATTAACCATAATATGAGGTAGGTGAATTACACAGGGAATGACTGCAAAACATTGACTCGGGATACAGATGTGTGGAGAGCTTATGTCCATGCGGCCATGAACTTACGGGTTCGATAGTGGCAGTTACCATATATATATATATATATATATATATATATATATATATATACAGCAAAATGGGACCATACATTCGACTTGCTGAGGAACTCAATCAGTTTACGCAGTTCTTGCGTACGATATACAGGGTGTCCCATTCAAACCTCCCACATTTTAATTATTATAACTCCAAAAGTATGCAGAATTATGAAATGAGGTTGGTATTAAAAGAAAGAGAAACTCAAAGAATTTTTGTTTCATTGTTGCAGTTAATTCATCTGTCGCATGTTGGAGAATAACGTCATAAAACAAAATGGCGACTCCTCAGCAACGAGCACAAACTGTTTTCTGGTGTAAAAGACCGTATGTTTGCGACTCCAGTACAGGATCTTCATGATTTACGAACCCGTATCCTTGACACAATTGCTACAGTACCAATGGACATGTTGGACAGAACGTGGCACGAAATCGAATACAGACATGATATTGTTCGTGCTACTAATGGTGCACATATAGAGGTGTTTTAGTGTGTGACAATGAAAATTCTTTGGGTTTCTGTTTCGTTTAATACCGGCCTCATTTCATAATTCCGCATACTTTGTTGTTATGATTAATTAAAATGTTGGAGGATTCAATGGGACACTCTGTATATATTTTTTGAAAAGTTAAACAGTGTGATCAGATCCACTCGTTGAGAAACCCTGAGGTATAGGCATGAAAATAAAAAAATATACATGTATATAGTAGGCTTTCGTGATTTTCACATGTCTATAAAGCTATCTGTTTGTGATTTGAAAATTCAGTAGCAATAACTGAGATTTTAATGGGGAAGATTATCACTGATGATGTATCTAATGAAGCCTTTGAATTATTGAACAGTTATGCAACCCCCCTCCCCCTCAATTCAGCTATTGATTACAAACTAAACAAGTACAGCAAGCTACAAATTAATTCCAAGTAATTACCAATACTTTCAACACTAAGTGATTTAAACCACTTTTCAATTCATTTGTTGAAAAATTACGTCATCAAGAACAATTTATGATTCCATATTTATTTTTTTCTTCACCTTACGAGCGAACTACCCAACCATTGCACGCCGAAAGCTACCTCGAAATTTATTCCAGAGAAGCGTTGTGATGTACCAAGGCTGTGTACAAATTTTTCTGCCGTTTTTAACTGGAAGGCACTAAAATTCAGCTACAAATTTCTCATTTGTAATACAATTCCTCGCCTATTGAAATGGATAACCCTCAAAACCTGCACGCGCGCCGCGTCCCGCCTCACAGCACTCCGCTTTACTCATGCAGGGAGTCCATCTGTTTCGTACGATGGGTTGACATTGTTGGATTCTGGCTTCGATTTCTCTGTTTTGCAGTTAAAAGCAGATAATTGTTTGGACACGGTATATCACAATTCTTTTCTGAGAGAAATTTAAAGGTAAGTTTCGGCATTTAATTGTTAACAGTACATAATTCTGCCCGTGAGGGGTTGCTGATCCCCCATCGGGCGCCTCCCCAGGTGGTGGATAGGGGAATGCCTCCTAAATATAGGTGGTACCGGGGAAATGAAATACCCGGGGTGAACCAAAATCAGCATAGCGTCTGTTCCAGATTGGACGACTATAATGGGCAGGTAGAGCTCAGAGCCGAAGAGAAGGCAATCTACCTAAGGGAAAGCACCCTAAAAACAAAGCTGAAGCAAGTTGGGAGGCTGTAAGATGGCAATCCCACCACCCAACTATATCTGCGCAGCCCTTGTAAGGCGGCCAGATGAATTTTCTATTACTAAGAAGCGAAGGAGAAAGCCGGACGGAAACATTGATGATGGACCAGTTCCGGAACAGGCTGCATAGCCTAAACCTTGTAGTAGAAGAAGAAGACATAATTCTAAAGGGTAAACAGCATTATTTTGTAATTGTAAATGTACATGCTCCCACAGAAGATAAAGTAGACAAGATCAAGGATGAGTTCTATGAAGAATTAGAATGCGTATTTGATAGCCTTTCACGATATCATATGAAAATTGTCTTAGGAGTTGGCACGAATGGGGAATGAAAGACGTGCATGGAAGCTTCTTGTAGGAAAACCAGAGATAAACGCCCAATTGGTAGACCAAGAATGAGGTGGCAGAATAATATTAACTATGATTTGAGGGAAGTAGATTATACAGGGGATGATTGAAAGACATTGGCTCAGGATAGGGATGTATAGAGAGCTTATGTCCGCGCGACCATGAACCTACGGGTTCGATAGTGCTAGTGAGTTAGTTACTCGTAGTTAGAGTTGGTTATTTAATATTGACGATTGTTCCTGTTATTTCCCTCCATGGTATCTTTACCTTGTCGTGGTGGAGTGGCTTACGTGCTTAAATGATCCTGAGAGCTATGCCGGCGGTAGCATTGCTGCCGATAGAGTTACCCATGCCGGACTGGTCGAAGTGTTAAACCAGACGAAAAAAGTACCTTGGGCGAAAAGTGACGATCTTTCACCGTAAAAATACAACCGTCAAGAAATGCGGACATGGGTTCATCTGGGGTAAAATTTTCCGGAGGTCAAATAGTCCCCCATTCGGTTCTCCGGGCGGGGAGTACTTCAGGGAACCCATGCCAAAGGCTCAAACACAGGGACATGTTCCTAGGAACATGGAATGTTAGGACTTTATACAATAGCGGGGCACTAGAGATATTAACGCAGGAATTAGATAAATCGCCCTTGGATATAGTCGCTTTACAGGAAGTTAGGTGGCCAGGAGAAGGTAGTCAGGAATCAGGAAGCTTTGCATTATACTACGGGGGTGCAGAAAGACCTGCATTTGGAACGGGTTTTTTAGTCAAAAGGAGGATCCTATCCGCTATCCGAGATATTAAGTTTGTTAGTGATAGGATATCATACGTAATTCTAAAAGGTAAACGACATGATTTTATAATTGTAAAGATGACAAGATCAAGGATGAGTTCTATGAAGAATTAGAATGCTTATTTGATAGCCTTTCACGATATCATATGAAAATTGTCTTAGGAGATTTTAATACAAAAGTGGGACGGGAAGATATATTCAAACCAACAATCCAGAAGGAAAACGCCCAGTTGGTAGACCAAGAATGAGGTGGGAGAACAACATTAACTATGATTTGAGGGAAGTAGATTATACAGGGAATGATTGGAAATCATTGGCTCAGGATAGGGATGTATGGAGAGCTTATGTCCGCGCGGCCATGAACCTACGGGTTCGATAGTGCCAGTGAGTAAGTAAGTAAGTAAGTTTCTGTTATTTTCTCATTATATATTACGTTAAATATAGCCTTATTAATTAAGGAAAAATGTAAACGCCATCAGTCCTATCAGATATTTTATGTTTTGCAACAAACGGCTTTGAAACCAGATCTTCATAAATGCTAATCTAAATTTTTGCATCATGAAGCCAAGCGCCAAATGTTCTTGCTCTTACATTGTTGATGCATAGCTGTCAAACAAGGAAAATAACATGCAATTTCCAGTGTTGTTACTTTGGCGCTACAATAAATAATAAATATTGACTTAAACTTTAACCCTATTCTTCTCGACTATTTAACTCATGTCGCAAATGGTAATCAATGACCAATCACGTTTCAATGAATTCTATTTTACACCAATGACAGTCGTATTTCACCACGCTCTTTATCGAATTCTCTTTATCAGCTCCTGCTTCCTGATAAAGAAAGCTCCTCCTTTTTTAATATTCTGAACAGGTTAGGCCATTATTTTTCTCCAACAAATACATTGAATATAGCAAATAATGAATAGATTCAGTGATTTTACTGAGTTGTTTATTCAAAATATAAATGATTAACCTATAATGTTGATTATATTAGTTTGAAGTGTTTCATTATTTCTCCACTAGAGTGCATTCTTACAATATTGCGATACTATTTGGCAATAAATAATATGATCGAGTTGCAGTGAATATACATAACCTCACATTTCTAATTTGTTTTCAAACATCGCCGTTTACATTAACTATATAAATATTTGAAAACACCGGTAACTATATTCAAATAATTATTTTTTAGTAAAGAGCTTAATTTTATTCGTTAAATAGTCCTAACAAATGCCACTCTTGATTTCCAATTTATCGATAATTTGGAAATCACTCGTGGCATTACTTGTGATAATTACATAATGGCGCATAGCCGGTTGATGTATAACGCCGTCCAATTGGGATACACAAATTTAAGATATAAAATAACGGATATTTAATATCCGCACGGCCATGAACCCCCCGGTTTGACAGTTCCAATGCGTTACTACAATGCCTAAAGAAGAAGCCTATCAGTATCAACGTAAGAGAAGTAGACAATTAGCGTAATATTGTGGTGATGTTTACAGGAAAGCTAGGGCCGCAGTGGGAGAAATGCAAACCTTGATGGGGCGGGGTGGTTGGGTTTTCCACAATTTCAACACCTTAAACGCATTACGCCTTGTGTAACACTGGCTAATTCCAACTTGCAACCCTCCCGACCTCTGTACGGTTAAATATACCAGAGAGTTGTAACCCCATGGGTTAATCCCTTCAACCTCATGTCACTAATTAGGGAAAAAATGTATTTTCCGTAATAGCTCTGAAGACATTAATCCGTTTCAACATTTTTAAACTTATAATGCTATGAAAAAAATGTTGAAACAAACTTTGTTAAAATTTATAACATTTTAAAATAGATAATAAATTATGACAACTCTGCTTTTTGCAGACGACCAAGTAATAATGACAGCATCAAAAAATGCTCTGCAACAATTCCTTTATACATTAAATAATGTCTCTCTAAAATACATTGCAGACGACCAAGTAATAATGACAGCATCAAAAAATGCTCTGCAACAATTCCTTTATACATTAAATAATGTCTCTCTAAAATACATTGCAGACGACCAAGTAATAATGACAGCATCAAAAAATGCTCTGCAACAATTCCTTTATACATTAAATAATGTCTCTCTAAAATACATTGCAGACGACCAAGTAATAATGACAGCATCAAAAAATGCTCTGCAACAATTCCTTTATACATTAAATAATGTCTCTCTAAAATACATTGCAGACGACCAAGTAATAAGGACCCAGCATCAAAAAATTGATCGGCAACAATTCCTTTATACAGTAAATAATGTCTCTCTAAAATACATTGCAGACGACCAAGTAATAATGACAGCATCAAAAAATGCTCTGCAACAATTCCTTTATACATTAAATAATGTCTCTCTAAAATACATTGCAGACGACCAAGTAATAATGACAGCATCAAAAAATGCTCTGCAACAATTCCTTTGTACATCAAATAATGTCTCTCTAAAATACAATTTAAGAATATCTACATCTAAAACAAAAATATTAACTCTGAAAGGAAAATGTGCAATAAGAACAAAAATAGTGATAAACAATGTAATTATAGACCAAGTTCAGAATTTTAATTATTTGGGTTGTCATTTAGGCAATGACAGAAATTTAGATAAATACACTAAAATACAAGGATTCAATTATCTATGTGGCACAATTAAACGCACTTTATTGAATAAGACTAGAAAATAAACTATTTTGAAGTTTTACAAAGTATTGGCAGTTCCATCTCTTATATATGGATGTGAAACCTCGACATTAACAAAGGCAGATAGTAAACAAATAGAGGCTGCTGAAATGAAGATTTTGAGAGCAATAGCAGGATACCAAAGGACCGACAAAAAGAAAAACGAAGATATAAGAACAGAACTTAATATATTTAATCTCTGTGAAAGAATAACATATTACCAAAATGCTTATCTTCAGCACGTATTACGAATGAATGAACAGCGCACACCAAGAAGTATGTATAATTATAAACCAAAAGGGAGAAGAACATTGGGAAGACCATTGAATCGACCTATAATGAGATCGGAACAGGCCATTGGGCCTAATCCTTGTTGTTGTTGATGATGATGATAAATTATTTGATACAATATTATTTTCCGATGATCAAGTAGTGATTTCCAGTTCAGAAGATGATCTACAAAGAACTATTTTTAATTAGGAAAAAATAAGCGTCAATTATAATTTTAAAATTTCAAAATATAAAACTAAAATGTTAGTATTTAAAGGACAACATACCTTAAGAGCAAAAAATAGGTATTGATGATACAATATTAGAGCAAGTGAATAGTTTTAAGTTTTAAATGTATAGGTTTCAATTTATCATATGTTAAAATTGGAGATATTAATGATAAATAAATTTAATCTAATGTGTGCCACTAAAAGAAACCTTAAAATTACAAGAAAAAAAACGAAAATTACATTTTATAAATTATTGGCTGCTTCTGTGTTGATGCATGGATCAGAATGTTGGACGATCACTCTAAGACAAGCACAAAGATTGGAAGCAGTTGAGATGAGATTTTTAAGAAAATATAGCAGGATATACTCTGCTGTATAAGAAAAGAAATGAAGATATAAGAAAGGAACAAAATATTTTCAAACTTACATATCGAATAATTAAATATATAAACACCTGCAAATAACATGGTGATAGAATGCCAGAAGAAAGATTTCCAAAATCACTGCTGAATTATAAACCACGCGGAAGGAGAAGTGTTGGACGCCCACAGAGAAGATGGTCTGAACAATTTTAACAATTCTAGCTTTCATGAAACGGAAACGAGCCAACAGGCTTAATCTCTGGAAGATGATGAAGAGAAGAAGCTTTGAAGAATCCATTTCAATATTTTTAAACGTATAATTCTATAAACAAAAAAATATAAACCAACTTTGTTGAAATTTACATTCTTATTGTACTCCATCTATCAGGCTCACCGATCTAGAAGTAAAGTTCATTGCCTCTAGTCTCGAGGATTGTAGGTTCTAATCTTCCCGGGGTCGATGAAACTTTTAGGGTTAAATAATACAAGCGTCTATATTCAGAGACAGTGTTAATACCAATACCAAAGAAAAATAATGCGAAGAAATGTTAGAAGTTCAGGACTATCAGCTTGATATCACACTCTGCAAAGATTCTCCTGCGAATGCTGAATCGATATTCAAGTTCTACGATGCAACGCGAATTGGAAGAAGAACAGTTTGGCTTCAGGACGGGAAAGGGTACGAGAGATGTAATTGGACTGATACGAACAATAGGAGAAAGAAATACAGAAACATATAAAGCAGTTTATGCGGTATTTGTTGACCTGGAAAAGTCCTTTGACAGAGTGGATTGGAACAAAGTCATGAGAATCTTGAAGAAAATTGAAGTGAGCTGGAAGGAGAAGGGGCTCGTATGTACTCTTTATATGAAACAACGAATACAAGTGAAAATAGGAGAAGAAATATCAGAGGGAAGAGAAATTGGAATGAAGATACTGCAAGGGTGTACTCTATCAGCTACTCTTTTCAACATCTACCTGGAAGACCTAATGAAGAACTGCTTCTGCAATACGGGAGGCGTAAACATGGGAGGAAGAAAATTAAATGCATAAGATTTGCTAATGATATGACTTTGCTAGCAGAAGATGCAATGACACTGAGGAACATACTGATGGAGCTACATGGCAAGTGCGAGGATTATGGAATGAAGATAAATATAAATAAGACGAAGGTCATCACTATAGGACGGAAACCAAGAAAGATAGACAAGAGGATCAAAGATGTGGTCATTGAGCAAGTGGAGAGCTTCAAATACTTAGGTTGTACTAACAGTAGTAACATGAACTGCTGTCAAGAAGTAAAGCAGAGGATAGCAATGGCAAAAGAAGCTTTACACAAGATGAGAAGCATTTTCTGCGGACCTAAGGCAAAACAAATACGGAAGAGGCCAGTGAAGTGCGTTGTGTGGAGTGCAGCATTGTATGGTGCAGAGATTTACATATTACGACGGAATGAGGAAAAGCGACTGGAAGCTTTTGAGATGTGGATATGGAGAAGAATGGAACGTATAAAATGGACAGACAAAATTAAAAATAAAGATGTGCAAGGTAGAGTGAGTGAAGGAAGAACAATGCTGAAACTCATGAAGAAACGGGAAATAAATTGGATTTGCCATTTTTTTTTGTCTAAGAAAGAAAAATATATGATTCTGATAGTACTTTTTTTTCTCCTGAATTCAAATATGATATCGGTTTTTCTCCACCACGTAAGGTTTCCGAGAGATTCCATCCTTATAGCCGGGAACCAAACATTGCAGACTGGTTTTTTGGATAACTTTAAATCTCGTATGAGATCGTTAAGATCTTCTTGAGTCAATAAATGAGGCTCAGATGAACAGCTTTGTTCAAAAGTTGTATCACCAAAATCTGTTTTTTCTTCTTACTTACTTCCATCAGAATCTGAGCTCTCTTCATCTAATGTCACATGTTCTGGAGGCTTTGGTATGGGCAATTCTTCGCAGTGTGGAACTGGTCTCATTGCAGATTGCAAGTCAGGGTGCACCACTGTATGTTTTGATTTTGACGTAATCCATTTAATGTTTGTTAAGCAGAAAATAATTATTTAAATCCATCAATTGAAATTGAAATAAAAAAAAACTGTGGATGATGGAGAAATTCCGAATACATACCGGTAATTTAAAACACGATAAAAAAACTGCATTAATTACAACTATTGGTACTCATGAGACAAAAATCATGTAGACCACTGTAATAGTATATTACGATTCGAAGTTGGGAAGTAGTTTTTACAGAAGCGAGATTCTGTAAAACACTTCACAAACGTGCATTTCACATTATTTTTTGCGCGATGGTGTTTTCAAAATAATAAATAATAGTAAAATAATAGCATCGTTGTTGGGAATATTTTCGTTCATTATAAACAACTTACTAACTTTAACAGTGTGGACAATGTTCATTAGTTGAAACTACAGGAGGCCGTGACACCAATCAGTCATAAAATGGCGTCAAGTGCATATTTATTATTGTATATTGTTTCAAATAAAGTTCAGTTCATTTAAAATGCAGTGATTTGTTTCGTACAATGTACATTAACACTACCTTTTGGATATTTTTTGTATATACACTGTATGTAGTATACATAGAGGGCACTGGGTTTACTTCCCACACGCATGTTTTTAATATGTATTTATATATATATATATATATATATATATATATATATATATTATATACAACTTTCCTCATTAGAGGAATGCCTCAAGGAAAATGTGATACAGACAATTAATTTTTGGAATTGATGAAATACATTTTGTAAATACATTTTAAAAAAATCAAATTGTAGGCCTAATTGAAGTAAACATACTATAAAGTAGAAATTTTGTATGGTTTCTTAAAATTAAAATTGATCCTCTAATGGCAGCGATGGCAATTTTAGAAAGATATACTCTGTCCAAATCTAAGAAATTCCAAAATTTAGCTAAGAATCCTGATATTAGTATATCTTCCCGCGATCATCAATCCTGTGACAGTTATACTATCTAATTGGTATTTATCTTTGTAATAGTCAACAGTTGGCTCATTTATGGCTTTCTTTTCAGAGTCAACTTCCTCAGGTTGGCCACTATGAGTCTCAAAACGGATAGTGGAAGCAGTATAGTTATTTAGGTTGGCAACCCCGAAATATATGAAGTTGAACTTTCAATCATGGTCGCCATTGCTGTAAGTACAACAAAACGCACTATCGCGCAAAAATATTTTTTTAGGTTCAAAGGTAACATTTTGGTATGTACCTCTTGGCTATGCATGAAACAAGAGCGACAATAGATTCATATTTGTTAACTTTATCGTTTGACAGGCGTACAAATTCATTGTTGTTTGTATTGCATGGACTTCCTATGCAGTATTAACTTTCTTGTGTTTATGGGATGACAGGGGGCTTTGGTGACATTTGCCATGTGTTCTGCAGCTAACATGCTACTCCATTACAATTCAATGGGCTTCCATTGTCCCTTCCACAATGCCAGCCATAATCAACCAATCACAACAAATGTTTGTACAGGGATATAATGTTTTACCCTCTCGAGGTTCTTTTTTTTAAAATAAGTACGTGATAGAACAAATTTTAACCACTTCCATCATCGCACAATGCGAAGTAATCCGGGCAACAGTATCTACAATACCCAGCATTCATTATGGTGTTGGAATTGAAACTTCATAACCACAAGAATAAAAAAAATTATAGAATGACATTTTTGTTTGAATGAAATTGATTTTAAGATTTGTTTTATGGCCAGATTTAATTTCTAAAGCGGAAGAGAACAATTTTATAATAATAGAAGCGAATGTCTGAATACATTTTTAATCATAAGCTGTAGTCCAGGGGTTACCAACATGCGATCCTCGGGCCTCATGCGGCCCGACAGCCCATTTTAAGAGCAGTTAATCTGACAGACTACATCGTCCTCATAGTGCGTGCTTTCGATATGTATTCAATCTCTGTCATTATGGTCACGTGTCTCCTTCATTTCAGTCATCATCATGGCTACGTGTAAATGATAGAAAAACTCTACATCCACATGTTTTTTATATTCCAAATCCTGCACACATATTTACCAAGTTATTTATCAACACATTTTAAAAACGTATCGGCTAGTCATAATTTTCCTCCATGGTATATTTACCTTGTCGTGGTGGAGTGGCTTGCGTGCTTAAATGATCCCGAGAGCTATGCCGGCGGTAGCATTGCTGCCGATAGGGTTACCCATGCCGGACTGGTCGAAGGTGATAAGCCAGACGAAAAAAGTACCTTGGTCGAAACAGTGACGATCTTTCACCTTAAAAATACAACCGTCAAGAAATGCGGACATGGGTTCAACTGGGGTAAAATTTTCCGGAGGTCAAATAGTCCCCCATTCGGTTCTCCGGGCGGGAACTACTTCAGGGAACCCATGCCAAAGACTCAAACATAGGGACATGTTCCTAGGAACATGGAATGTTAGGACTTTATACAATAGCGGGGCGCTAGAGGGAAAACGCCCAGTTCATAGACCAAGAATGAGGTGGGAGAATAACATTAACTATGATTTGAGGGAAGTAGATAATACAGGGGATGATTGGAAAACATTGGCTCGGGATAGAGATGTATGGAGAGCTTATGTCCGCGCGGCCCTGAACCTGTGGGTTCGATAGTGCCAGTGAGTGAGTTAGTCATAATTTAGGAACAAAATCACAAGATATACTTCTTTACTATTTATACCACAACACAGGATATGCTTATATTCTAAACCTTACACAATATCTACGACTAGAGCATCTATGATCCAGTCATGTCAGGGATTGTCAATCACTATCATTATCATTATTTAAATCCAAATTAACTGCTATCTTAAGTTCCATACAATGAAAATATTAACTGCATAACAACTATATACAGTATTTTGTAAATACCTATAAATGTTATTATTATTATTATTATTATTATTATTATTATTATTATTATTATTATTATTATTATTATTCATGGGGTCTCACAGTAAATTTACAAAAAACAAAATATCTGGCAGTAAATAGCAACGAAAGACAAAATTTAATATTGGAGGAAGGAATCCAAATAAAGCAAGTGAAACAAACTAAATATTTGGGAATAATTATGGATGACATTGAAGGCATAGGCAAAGAGAATATAAAACATAGAATTGAATTGAGTAGCAAAATAATATCATCGTTAAATTCCATATGGTGGGATAAGCATATTTGGAAAGACACAAAAAAATTTATTGGTAAAACATTGGTGGAATCTGTTGCAATGTATGGACAATCAATAAATACTACAAGAATGGACTAATAGCTCTAGAAATGGATTATTTACGCAGAAGTGCCAAAATTTACTTGAAGAAATGCAGAATTATCAAAGCAATTGGTTACAACATGTCCATAGAATGGAGCCATGTCGCTTTCCTAAATTAGCATTTCAGTGTCAAAGAACAGACAAAAAACATAACACAGAAATAAGACAACAACTAAAAGTAGAGAAATTAAACACAACAATAGTGAAATACAGAACAAACTGGAAAGAACACTTGGCAAGGATGACTGAGAATAGAACACCAAAAGCAGCATACAGCTATTCACCACAAGGAAGAAGAAATTTGGGAAGACCAAAGAAAAGATGGAAACAGCAGCAATTTGGAGCCGTAACAGGTTCATAAATAAGCCTAAACCGTGATGAAGAAGAAGAAGCATTTCAGTAAGAATCTAAAGAACTTCCAGATAAAGGAAGACCAAAATTAAGAGGAGTTGACCAACCACATCTCATATGAACAGGCCTCCAACGACCAAAACCTAAATAAACGCTTGGCGATGAAAGATTAAATAAAATTTCTTCACAGATTGTACGATTCTGAGAAAGGATTTTAGACACAACCAATACCAATGAAAATCAGCTAAACAATTATATAAAATAATCAATTGAGTTGGTGTTTACTTGATGAAAATCCATATTTAATAATTAAATAAAAATAAAACTTAGTTTTATTTGATTTTCATATTATTTATTATATAATTCAGTGATAGCTGTTTCGGTACACTGTACCTTCTTCAGACATGTTAACAAATTATGAATTTTGTTCCAACTGATCTAAGCAACAATACAACAATATTTATTTAAATTTTTTAATTTAACAAAGGCGATTCATTCAAATCAAGTTGAGAATTTAACAGTCTGTTACTACTCTTCAATTTATTTATTTCTACAGCCTCCAAAAGATCTAACTTCTTACCCTTATCACAAACATGTAACATTTCAAAATTTGGATCGAAACAATGATTAAATTGGAAATTTGAAATATATTTGAAATTTTACATGTTTGTGATAAGGGTAAGAAGTTAGATCTTTTGGAGGCTGTAGAAATAAATAAATTGAAGAGTAGTAACAGACTGTTAAATTCTCAACTTGATTTGAATGAATCCGCTTTGTTAAATTTAAAAATTTAAATAATTATTGTTGTATTGTTGCTTAGATCAGTTGAATGTAATATAATAACACAATTCATAACTTGTTAACATGTCTGAAGAAGGTACAGTGTACCGAAACAGCTGTCACAGAACTCATCATCATCATAGTACATTCAGGAATTTAGGTCATTTGTTGACCTGTTTCGGCCTCAAGAGAAACACCATCCAAAAGTCTTTTGAGTGGACGTCCTGGTCTTCTTCTTCCTATCACTGAATTGTATAATAAATATGAAAATCAAATAAAACTACGTTTTATTTTTATTTAATTAATAAACAATTATAATTAAAATCACTTCTCCATTAATTTTTCTACAGTGGCACCACAGACCGGTCGTGTCATTGATGTTTATTTTTGGTACCGACCCTTTTAAGGGGTCATAACCCGTCCTTCTTGTGCTTATCTTGAAGTTGTTTTCCATTGTGTCGGAACTAAAAGAATGATCTTCTCCTAGTTATCTTCTGGAATATTCTTGAAGATGTGAAGATGGATGTTTTCCTTCTAATAGAATATGCTTAAGTTTCTGGATCTTAAAAAATGTTCTTTATATGTATGGTATTTTAAATATAAGGACTTGAAGTGACTAGATTAGTTAGGATCTTTACTGTAGTTTGAAGGAGTTCTGGATTTAGGAGGATTTTATGTATGGAAGTGAGGTATAGACAATCAATAAGTACTACAAGAATAGACGAATAGCTCTAGAAATGGATTATTTACGCAGAAGTGCCAGAAAGTCTAAATTAGAACATGTCACAAATATGGAAATTAGAAACATAATGGAAGCAGAAGAAAGCATAATTGAACGAATTGAGGAGAAGGAATTAAAGTGGTTAGCACATTTCTTAAGAATGGAAGATGAGCGCTGGCCGAAGCAACTATATGAATGACATCCGAACAGAAAGAAGAAAAGAGGGAGACTAAAGTTAACATGGAAGGAAAACATGAAGACGGTAATGCAAACTAGAGGGCTAAGCATCGAAGATGCGCAAGATCGTAGGCTTTGGAGGTTTGGCACGGGAAGACGGCAGCAGCTGTAAAAACCCGAAGATAGATAGACAGATAGATAGAGGTAGGAGTTGATCAGTAAGGTTTTCTGGATTTAAGGATTCATGAGTTGTTGTTTACATTTTAAGTGTGGAAGTATTGATTTTTGGTGTTTCAGGCTTTGGTGTTTGTTTTTTAGTATTAGATGTTTGTTGTGGTCTTGAACTTGCATATTACTTGAAAATTGGGCATTGCCTGTAGCTTGCAGAGTGATTTTCATTGCAGTATGTGAATTTTAAGTTTTTTTCAGTGCATTCATCAACTCGATGTTTGCATCTAACGCATCTCTGGGTTCTATGACCTGCCCAATATCATTCTTATCCCTACTAAAAGGTATGAGGAGTTTTCTACAGTCAGTTATTGGTGCATCTTCCCATTTATCCTTAGGTATCCTCGTGCATCTCTATGTATCATTATATTATACATTTGGCGTTTATTTCTCGCATCAAGAGTACCTCCAGCTGACTGTGGTCGGTGGTATCATATTCGATACTTTCAGAGAATCAAGCTATTTTTTTAACTCAGTTTTCAGATGACAGCATCAATTAAGGGGGGTGATGGGTGAAATTTCTATTTTCTACATTTTTTTAGTTAGAGACTTGATGTTTTGTACAAACATTCACTGCATGATACATAATGATGTGTTTAAGTTTCATTCTTGCGAGACATTTATTTTATGAGTTATTAAATATTAAATGTTTAAAATTGTGCATATATTATTATTAAATGGGCTCCATAATTTTTTAGTAAAATGTCTGCTCTTTTTTTACAGAACCCAAAAAATATTTAGAAAAACAGCATGCATTAGAATTCTTATAATGTGAATACAAAGGGAGAAAAATATAATGTTGTACCTCATGCGTGGAATTACAAAAAAAAAATAATAATTACAGACATTTTATTTTTTAGTTCCTAAAATACTACCTCAATCATAAAACCCATGCAGTACTTTGTTACCCATTGTTTTTAGGACATGCAGTCAAAGTTTGAACCTTCTAGGAAAAAATTTCTGAATTCCATTTAATTTTGAATGTATAAAAATGCAGTGAAAATAAAAGTGTGGAAAAACAAGTTTAAAGATTTGCATGCAGGTAGCAAATAACTGGCGTAGCCTTTTAACTCTGACGTAATTTAGGACACTTAGAAGGGTCATAGGCCTCTGAAATTTTACCAACATATACATTAGAGTACATGCTATTTTTTGTACAAAAAACAAAAAAAATGTCAATTTTTATCTCAAATTGTCAATTTATCACCCATCACCCCCTTTAAAGGGCGAATACTTGATTGAGACCATATATAAAATATGTCACCTTGAATAGAACCCCCTTAAATGTCCCTTCGTTTCTTGATTTTTTTAATACAAATAACCTGCTGACATCTAATATGTTGTTTTGGTACTAATTTGAAATTCAGCACCCTCTGGTGGCAAAATTATGAATTAGTAGATATAATACAAACATTTTTCATACAAAGTCTTTCAGCATGGAGTTGAACATTTAAACCCCATTTTTCTCTTTTTGTACAATATTTGTATCTAACTAATTAACTAACTCACTGGCACTATCGAACCCGGAGGTTCATGGCCGCGCAGACATAAGCTCTCCATACATCCCTATCCTGAGATAATGTTTTCTAATCATCCCCTGTATAATCTACTTCCCTCAAATCAAAGTTAATGTCATTTTGCCACCTCATTCTTGGTCTATCAACTGGGCGTTTTCCCTCTGGTTTTCCTACAAGAAGCTTCCATACACCTCTTTCATTCCCCATTCCTGCCACATATCCTGCCCATCGCAGTCTACGAGACTTAACTGTTCTCATTATATCTGGCTTCCTATAAAGATCACGCAGTTCATTGTTATGAAGTCTTCTCCATTCACCTGTCTGTCCACACACTAAAGAAGAAATAAAAAATACAAATCCCATAAATATCAATGATATTCAGTCAAATAACTCTTTGGTCCAAACATTTTCCTAAGGACTTTATTCTCAAATACTCGTAATCTCCTTTCCTCCCTTGAAGTAAGAGTCCGTATCGGAAATTGAATTAAAAGAAATTGAAATGCGCTACCACTCCTTCGTTCATTGTAGTTCCTCGCAAATTTTTAGGTTTCACTGTACACAGTTTCTCCTATTGGTGTGCTCTGTGCCATCATATTCCAAACTGCCATCTAGTGTTGATTTAATGAACTTTGAATCTAGCTCACCGGAACTTCAATATTCATAGATCTAAATTTGTTCTTCTGAATGTATATATTTTCTCAAAGTGCCAATTCAAAGCGCTTCGCCAAATGTTTCAAAAGTTTACTGATTATTTTCATGCTTAAATTTATTTAGGCGTCATAAATCTACGATTCAGAACTTAAAGCTTTAGCTCCCTTTCGAATGAACCCATATTCAGGATTTATACGCCCAGAAAAATCCATCAACCAGGCATTGAAACCAAGTTAAGCATGACAATCACTAGTACATCGGGACCATATTGACTTGTCATGAACTAGCCAATCCAGCCCGTTGACAAAAAAAAGTTTGGATATCCCTGTTGTAGACAGAGGGAGATAAATGTCGGAAACAAAATTAAAAACACGCCAACTGAGCTCTAAGCCTGTTTCACACTGGGGCGTCTATTTGTTTTACATTGAGATACACATGTAATGTAATGCTGTCGTATTAAATCATTCTAATGTGAATGAATGAATCGCTGCTTCTAGTCATGCGGATTAATAATCACTGCATCATTTTTAATTACACTTTTACACTAAAAAAACTCAAAATAAACTTACTCTACGTTGTGATATATGAACAAGTTCTAGCGATCTTTTTATTATCCGTTTAGGAAATTCATAATTATTTTTAAATATATTTTTAATGTCTACAACATATCTGATTTTCAGCTTAAGACAGATTTTAGAAAATAATTGGGAATATAATGGTACTGTACATCAACTATATGTAGACTTCAAAAAGGCATACGATTCAATTAAGTGGGAGAAGTTATATAGTATCCTGTTAGAATTCGGAATTCCTAAAAAGTTAATTAGACTTATACGAATGTGTCTAAATGGCACAAAGAGCATCTTGCGTGTAGGCAAACATTTATCGGATACTTTTGAAATCCACAATGGGTTGAAGCAAAGAGATGCACTATCTCCTCTACTATTTAATTGTATACCAGAACATGCCATCAAATCTTTAGAGGATGAAGAAGGCCACTCAATGGTATTAATAAGCTGTTAGTTTATGCTGATGATGTAGTACTATTGGGCGATAGCGAGGAGATACTAAAGGCCAACACGCACACACTATTGAGTAACAGTAAAAAATTGGGACTGGAAGTAAATATCAATAAAACTAAATATATGGTCACACATAAAAATACATTATATAATGAAAATGGACAGCTATTGAAAAATGATGGAAATTTTGAGGAAGTGGCTCAATTCGAATACCTAAGAACAATAATCACAAATAGGAATGAGATGCACAAAGAAATTAAACATAGGCTCAATTCTGGAAATGCGTGCTATTATGCATTACCGGTACAGAGACTTTTGATGTCCCAACTCCTTTCAAAAAACGTTAAACTGTAACTATATAAAACTATTATTCTACCAGTTATATTATATGGTTGCGAAACATGAACTCTTACTTTAAGGGAGGAAATGAGTTTACGAGTATTTGAGAATAAACTTCCTAGGAAAATTTTTGGGCCAAAAAGAGATGAACAGACAGGTGAATGGAGAAAACTGCATATTACTGAGCTACATGATATGTATAGGAAGCCAGATATAATGAGAACAGTTGAGTCTCATAGACTGCGATTGGCAGGACATGTGGCACGAATGGGGAATGAAAGAGGTGCATGGAAGCTTCTTGTAGAAGAACTAGAAGGAAAGCGCCCAGTTGATAGACCAAGAATGAGGTGAGAGAATAACATCTACGATTTCAGGGAAGTAGATTATACAGGAGATGGTTGAAAACATAGGGATATAAGGAGAGCTTACGTCCGCGCGGTAATAAACCTACGGACTCGACAGAGATAAAATCCGTTAAATATTAGTTATATACAATAAGATATGAAAAGAAATTGTTGCAATTTCCCATTTAATAAAATGGACTTGTTGCTGTAATTTATAATAAAATAAATATTCAAAAAATGTAGTATGATTATTAATATTATTAACTAACTAACTAACCCACCGGTACTATCGAACCCGTAGGTTCATGGCCACGCCGACATAAGCTGTCCATACAGCCCTATCCTGAGCTAATGTTTTCCAATTATTCCCTGTATAATCTACTTCCCTCAACTCGTGGTTAATGTTATTCTCCCAGCCCATTGTCGGTCTACCAACTGGACGTTTTTCCCTATGGTTTTCCGATAAGAAGCTTCCATGCACGTCTTTCATTCCCCAATTATTTAAAAAAATAAATCCTAAATAACAAATCTATATAAACTTCATATTCTAGGATAAGTGAGTGAGTTAGTTAGGTATACATTATGTAAATTATCACAAGACAATTATTTACCAAAAAGTAAACGTAGAGTCTGCAACTTCAATCTCATGAATCTAAATTATTTCAAGATAATTGATGAAATCTGCCATCAATCAAGATGTCGCTAAAACAAACATAATTCTACCACGCTATGTCCATAAATCTAGTTGTAATCAATCAGGCAATATAAACTGATGCCGTGGGTCTGCGGCTTTTATGAGTGATAGAAGTAAGTGACTTGGAAGTTTTCTGGAGAATTGTGACAAATTGCAGCCATCAGTTTAGCGATTGGAAAAACCGGGGGATGATCCTCCATTCTTATCTAGGCGTTTCCTCTCGTGCGCGGAAATAATAAGGAAAAGAATCACATCTTTATCAAACCCAAAAACTTCCTCCTCAACATTTTTACGGACGTTGTAAAAAAAGCGTGTATACTTGGCGTCACTTTCTTGTGACACAATTTCTGCTGAATTTATTTATTCAGTTGTTATGTATTAATTCGTGATAAAAAGGAAAATGATACTCGAAAACAAACGATTACATCTCTAATTCTTATCTGATGACACAGTAAATCTGGGACTGACGGACGTTAGAAAAATTTAAAAGAAATCTAAACATTTATTTCCTCTAACTTTAGCTTGATCATCCATCCATCAACAGTAATTCTGCCCGAGAACAGGTATTTCACTGCAATCATAGCATTTTCATGCTATGCTTTGCAGGTATACTAGGGAATTGTAGGTGTGGTAGCTTCCCGTTGCTTTCCACACCGGTGAAGGATGATGATGATGATGATAAGGGTGATGGTGATGGCCGGATGATTTTCGGGGACCGTTGGGCCCTAATCTTCCTGACATTTGTCTTACAGGTGAGGAAAAACCCCCGAAAAAAGCCTCATCCAGGAGCCTGTTCCGACCGGGAATCGAACCCGGACCCGCTGCGTGACAAGGCAGCACGCTACCTCGAGACCACAACGACGGACGCATGATCATTGTCTCGTGTAATGTAATGGATAATGACTTTAGAGACATCCTGTATGTATACAGGTGAGTCAAAATTCCCCTTACAGAATTTGAGGGCTCCAGGGATTAGGCAATTGCCCGTTCCGACTTCATAATGCATCAGCCCAACGTCTTCTAGGTCTTCTACCATCACGTCTTCCTCTTGTTTGATAATTTCTTGCTAACAATGGATATCTCTCCTTACTCATTCCATCCATATGATCAATCCATTTCTGTCTGTAATTCGTGACCTTATCCAATAAAGGCTGTACTTTCAATTTCTTCTCTTATATCCTCATATCTTATTCTATCAAGTCTTGTACATCCTTTAACTTGCCTTAGGAACCTCTCCGCCGTCTGTTTCCTATCCTTCTGTTTTTTCATTGTAGCCTAAGTTTCACATCCATACAATATTGTGGGAACCGCCATAACATTATACATTTTTATCTTGGTTTCTTTTCTAATTTTATTTTTGAATGTTCTCTGTATTGTTCCACACACCGTCTGAAATGTATTTATTTTGGAGTCAATATCTCTTTTCACATTGTAGCCAACATCACAGCCCAAATATTTGAAACTAGACACTTGTTCTATACTTTGATTTTCTAAAATAATTTTGGATCTCACTGGATCTCTTCCTCTAAAAGTCATGGTCTTCGTTTTCCTTACAGAAATCAAACTGAATAACTTTATTCTTTCAAAATTCGCTAAAGTGGAACCATGCACATAGATTAAACTTGGAATATGTGATATTTGCAGCTATAAATGTGCACTCGGAATATCAGTTCCACAGAATCAAAGATACCGCACGATGTCATTTATAGATTTGGGTGTTAAAAGTTATCAGCAGTATGGTAGAATGCATTAATTGGAATTTGGTCTATGTGACGTCAGCGAGTGGAATATTGGTAATTGGATTGATTGAGTATCGAACCCATGATGGGAAGATGGGAACCCAGGAGCGTTTAATTGGGACATCACGGCGTGGAAAGTAATCAACTGTGGCGGTCAAATCATGACAGTCTGATGGAGAGACGCCATCAAGATGGAGACTTATTTCCACTAATCACTAATGCAATTCCCTTTATCAAATATTGTTAATTACACAAATAATTTAATTACAAATTTAATTAAAGGGGATATTCCACTCTTGCTCTATGCTTTAGGGAAGTTCAAAGGAATTACCCTATTGAGGTTTTTCTCAGGAAAATGTTTTTGAAAAATCTTTACAAATCTTCACCGATTCTAAAGGCCATTCACTCTTAAAGTGACCCTCATCAAAACAAAACCATGTGATCTGCTCGCTTTTCATTGGTTATGAACACCGACGTACAATGGTAGAAACAATAAGTATACGAAAAAGTAGTTCCTTTTATTAAATTAAAAATCATCATCATCTTCACTTCAAGGTTTAAGCGATTCGCCTGTTCCGAATTCACAATGATTCCATTCATCTCTTCCTAGGACTTCCTAGATATGTCCGGCTGTTCATTATGAATACTTCGAGTAATTACACTGGCCAACATGATTTTTGTCTCATGAGTACCAATAGTTGTACTTAATGCAGTTTTTTTCGTGTTTTCAAATATGTATTCGGAATTTTTCCATCATCCACAGTTTTTTTATTTCAATTTCAATTAATGGATTTAAATAATTATTTTTTAATAAACGTTCTTTCGTCCATTTGTCCATTGTAAAATAAAACCAAATGAGCTAACTCAGGAGATTTCAGCTATGGAAATGAGATATCAAGGCAAATGGAATCCTAATATACTGCCCGATTATTGTTGGACCATCAAGAGGGATGCTCCACAGGCGAAATATAGCAGAAAATCGTCATTTCTTACTTTCTAGGTGAGTCCGAATGTTCGAATATCGTGTAGTTACGAATGTAGAAAATATTAAAGTGTTTGAAATTATGCATTCCTCTCTCTCGGAAACCTTGCGTTATGGAGAAAAAACCGATATCATATTTGAATTCAGGAGAAAACATACTATCAGAATCACATATTTTTCTTTCTGAGACAAAAAAAAAAGTTTATTTTTTGTTGCTCAGTGTTATTACACCAAAGAGGTTGTCAGCATTTTGGTGAGTTAATGGTGACAGGCTGCTGTCTTATAGGTTAAACTATTTAGCCATCATGTATATTAGCCCTACATGAAGGGATGTTCTTTCTGCTCTGTCTTGGCCGTTGGAGTCTTCACCCTTGTTACCTCCGGCATGGGCCCTCCATATTTATGACCCCTGGAGAGAGGATGTCCCAACATTTTTAAGCCCCCAGGAACTGTGCTCCTTGTTGGTCCACGAGTCCTTATTACCGTAGCTATTCGGACCATCACACCATAATTAGTGGGATTCCCCATCCGCCACCGGAGGGACGCGCCCGATAGGGGTTACGAGGTCTCCCACGGGTAAATTAAAAATATGTCCTCTTAATATACTTATTCTTCTTCCTGAATGAAAATAATTATGTTCAAAACAAAGATAATTTTCTAAAATATAACTAATCAATAATTACAATTTAAAATAGTTTATTACATATGGGTGATGCATTTGAGTCATGCTACAGTCAATTCTGATGCAACAAAATGACAATGTTGTCGAGTCTTCTGTTGCTGTGTCGCCATCTAAAGTTTTCTAACACAAGTGTAGCAAACCTTTGACTAGTGGTCAAATAGCTGCTTCTTCTTCTTCTTCTTCTCAAACTTCTTCTTCCTCGTGGTGAGTAAATCTAAATCTAAATCTAGCTGTATGCTGCTTTTGGTATTCTATTCTCAGTCATCCTTGTCAAGTGTTCTTTCCAGTTTGTTCTGTATTTTTCTATTGTTGTGTTTAATTCCTCTACTTTTAGTTGTTGTCTTATTTCTGTGTTATGTTTTTGTCTGTTCTTTTATATCCTGCTATTGGTCTGAGGAATCTCATTTCAGCAGCTTGTATTCTGGCTGATTGGTGTGTTGTCACTGTTCATGTTTCGGATCCATAAGTAATAAAAAGACACTGCCATTGTCTTGTATAAGTGGTCAAATAGCACTATAGTAATGTATTTCACAAGTTCAATGAAAAATCTCACCAGCTTCCTTGTAATATACCCTATTCAACAATCACATGTCTTATATACTTTACACGTGTTCCCCTTGTCAATGTGACAGCAATTGTGGAGCTAATTGCGGAAGGACACAATTGGTGTTTGTTTATGTTATGATCACTCTGGCTAGACCCACGGTTTAAAGTCCCTCCCGGAGGACTTGCTCCTTGGATTTTTTCTATCCTAAAAAAATCCATCGACCCCGGCAGGGTTTGAACCCGCGACCCTCGGGACCAGAGGCAAGAAGTATAACCACTAGTCCACCGCGGCCGATTCTTAAGTTATGAAACTTGTCTATGAAAATAGATTATTTTAAGTCTAGTATAGAGGCTATTTTGAACTTCAAAATTGACCGTTTTGGCCTTCTCAATAATCTTCCTCCAGACTCTTCTATCTTCTGCTAATTTCAGGTTTGTCACCTTCATCCTCTTTAAATCCTCCCAAATATCATCCTACCATCTCATCTTAGATCTACCAACAGCTCTAGTTCCGGTAGGCTTCCATTTATATAGCTTTTTTTACTAATCTCTGTTAATCCATTCTTATCAGATGACCAAACCATCCAATCCTAAGAGATCTGATATGATTTATTATATGTTGATATTTACTTATATTATTTAATTCAAACCTTAGGTCGGAAAACAAGGAAAGATACGAAACTTAAATTATATAAAACAATGGCTGTTCCTATGTTGTTGTATGGAAGTGAAAATTGGATAATGAAATCAAGGGATAAAAGCAGGATACAGACTGCGGAAATGCTGTTTTTACGTAATGTGAAAGGATGCACAAGAGCGGATAGAATAAGGAATGAAACTGTACGAGAAGAATTAAATATATATAAAATTGAAGATAAAATCAGCGAAAATAATAAGAAATGGACAGAACACTTAATGACAATGAACAACGAAAGAATACCAAAAAGAACCTTCCTGTATAATCCCAGAGGAACAAGAGATGTTGGCCGACCACGTAGAAGATGGACTCCACTTTTAACTTCGCCGGAACAGGCTGCATAGCCTAAACCTTGTAGTAGAAGAAGAAGATTATTTAATTCACCATTTATTTTCATTTTCCAACTTTGCCTGGTCCTTTATTTGGACCATAATGTTTTCTAAGTATCTTTAATCATCATCATCATCATCATCATCATCATCCAGGGATTAAGCCTGTTTGCTCGTTCCGGTTTCATGAAAGCTAGAATTATTAAAATTATCTAAGTATTTTTCTTTCGAAAATTAACCATTTTTATTTGATTATTTCTTTGAGAGTTCAAGTTTCACTTACGTAAGTCACTATTGGTCTTATTAGTGTTTTGTATAATCTCAGTTTGGCAGATTTAATAATTAGTTTACTTTTCAGTGTGATTATAAAGTCCCAGTACATTTTAAAAAATCGCTTACATATCGTATTTCTGTTACAGCCATTCGAAAGATACAACTATGTTCACCATTGAAGAGCGGATAGAGATTGTTGCTGCGCGTTTAAGAGGCCAGTCGTACGAAGAAGTTAGAGATTGATCCCAAAGGAAACCCTCACGGGAGACGTGTATCTTGATATGTTGCAACTTTTCTTACAGCCACAGTTACAGCAAGATGGTATCAATGATACAGTGGTGTTGCAACAAGATGCAGCACCACCACACTTTGCTCTGGCTATACGCGGGTATCTCAATGACAGGTTTCCCAAAAGGTGGACTGGAAGGACATCTCCTCGTATCTGGGCACCTCGTTCGCCAGACCTCGCACTCCTGGACTTTTTTGCTTGGGGGTTCATCAAGCAACAGATGTACAGAACCAAGTTTCCTTATCTGCAAGTGCTGAAAGAACGCATACGCGAAGCGAGTGAAATGATTACAGAGGATATGTTGGTGCATGTTTTCCGGGCGACGCGACGGAGCGTCGTTGGGAAACATGTTTTGAGATTGATGGAAGTTATGTTGAACACTAACTTGATAGTAGGAACTACCTTATAATTTTTGTTTTATTTGCGCTTCGTTATCCACAAAATGTACTGGGACTTTATAATCACACTGTATTGTTAAATGTGCATAATACGATTTATTTCCATTTACGATTCTTTGTTTAACTTCTTCTGCGAATGAATTGTGTCCACTCACTAATGTACCCAAATACCTAAATGCTGTTTTGGAGTTTTTGCACTATGTAACTAATATTGTATATTTACTGTTTTTGTTTATGTGTATCGTAACTTTATATTCTCGCATACAATCTTGGTTACTACGAAAACAAAAGAAATCTCAATACTTTAAAAATGACCAAAAGCACTAGTGCGGTAAGTAAAAACATTTATTTTGAAATATTGATAGTGATACTGTAATTTGTATTAATTTTGGTATTAATTCATCACATCCAGCTTTCCACGCCTCTTCTATTTCATCATCACTGCACACATCGTCTTAAAACTTTCTCCATAATCAGAAATAAATCCCAAATCAAATTGGTTTTACAGTTTTAACAAATATAAGATGGCGACATGACCAACAATACTAATTATGTCTCCATAGCAACATATATAGCCAATTCACCTTTTGAAATCTATAATTTATTTTCAATTATATTTATTCATAATTATCAATAACTGAAACCATTCAAAAATATCAAAATAATTGGCATGAACACCTTCTTAGAATGCCAAACAATAGACTACCTCTGCAGCTATTGAACTACAGACCCACAGGGCGAAGAGACCCAGGAAGACCTAAGAAGAGATGGAGGAATCATTATCTATCCTGAAGCGGAACAGGCCAATGGCCTAATCCCTGACAGCAATTGATGATGATGATATGTTTATTAATACTTATTTACTGGCACTATGGAACCCGTGGGTTCATGGCCGCACGGACATAAGCTCTCCATACATCCCTATCCTGAGCTAATGCTTTCCAATCATTCCCTGTATAATCTACGTCCCTCAAATCATAGTTAATGTTATTCTCCCACCTCATTATTGGTCTACCAACTGGGCGTTTTCCCTCTGGCTTTCCTACAAGAAGCATCCATGCATGTCTTTCATTCCCTATACGTGCAACATGTCCTCCCCATCGCAGTCTACGAGACTCAACTGTTCTTACTATATCTGGCTTCCTATAAAGACCATGTAATTCATTGTTATGTACTCTTCTCCATTCATCTGTCTGTTCATCTCTCTCTGGTCCAAAAATTTTCCTATGTACTTTATTCTCAAATACTTGTAATCTCCTTTCCTCCCTTAAAGTAAGAGTCCATGCTTCGCCCCCATATAATATAACTGGTAGAATAATAGTTTTATATATTTTCAGTTTAACGTTTTTTGAAAGGAGTTGGGACATCAAGAGTCTCTGTATTGCATAATAGCACGCATTTCCAGAATTGAGCCTATGTTTAATTTCTTTGTGCATTTCATTTCTATTTGTGATTATTGTTCCTAGGTATTTGATTGCAACCACTTCCTCAAAATTTCCCTCATTTGTGCAAAATACTATTTCATATCAAAATATAGTAATGTATAAATTACATATAAACAGTTTCAAAATGTCTGGTGTCATCTGTTTACAGCAACTAAAAACAGTAGTAGACTAAATATAAAAAAATGCAGTTACATATTTTATTCCTGGGTTCATTATTATTTCCTCTTCCTTCAACTGCATCAGGAAATTCTGAATTACCATTGTAACACCATTTTAATAGACATTTATGTTTCTCTTTTGTTTGCAAAACTGAAAATGAGATATTAATTAATTCAAATGTGAACCTAGCGGTAGAAATTAGCATCACTGCAACCAAAATAAGAAACAGATGACCGGCTTTTGTTTCACAGCAAACAAATGCATCATGTCATGACGTCATAGCGATGTTCTTTTTTTTTTAATATGAAAGTTTATGCAGAGAACGTTAGTTCTGTACTGGGGCAGGGATTCCAGTAGACCATGTTTTTAATCCTGTCGGGCGGAAAACATTCTCTTAATGTTAAATGTTTAGTAACATGATGCTAGAGGGAGGGGGGAGGGTTCCATGATTATAGCGGGAATCTCTGTCACCCCAGGCTACCAAAGCGTTTAGATCCTATGCTTTTACAGTACCACTTCTTGCAAATCATCCCTTTGTTTTTTTTAACATACTGGAACGAAAATTATGACAACTGCCCTGTATTTCAGGTTATGTTTGGACTCTCCAAGTTTTTGTGATGCATTATAATCTGCAAATAAAAGTTAATGGTCTATTTTTAAACTCAGATCTGACCTAACCAACAAAAATATTGTCAGGTGTAACTGAATCGGGTTAAATTCCTTGCCCCTTGTACTAAGGGCCGCGGGTTCAACGCCGTCCGGGATCGATGCATTTTTAGGAAGCAAAAATCTAAGGGACAAGTCCTCCGGGAGGAATTTTAAGCTGTGAGTCCCGACTCTGAAGATTTTCGGGTTCCTTAAAGAACCTCAAGTCTAAATAATTGTCACTGAGTAAAATTTAATCGGCCTTTCCCATCAAATCAATACCTTAGTTTATTCCTAGGTGTGTCCCTGAGCTAATGTGCTAACCACATGTCACTTGCTGACATCTATTAGCAAATAAGCATAACTAAATTAGCTTCAATACTAATAAAATTCATATCACATTCCGATGAGGTGAATAGTCATAAGATAGAAGTTAAAAATTAAAATGTAATTGTTGGTAGGTGCCGTCGTCCTCGACTTTGTTAAAATGGTATACATACGAGGGCGGATCGGAAAGTAACGCACAATAATTTTTTTTTAAAAGTTTAATAGTAAAAAAAAAGGAAAAAAATCACAAATGAACTTACATCTTTTACCTACTTTTCGACATAGTCACCAACTTTCTCAACACATTTTTTCCCATCGTGTTACCAGTTTCAATATGCCCTGTTCGTAGAAGTCCGTTTGGTTGGAGTGTAGCCATCTGCGCACTGCTGATTTCACTTCCACATCTGTCTCAAAGCGTTTGCCGGCCAGGAATTTCTTCATGGGACCAAACAGATGAAAGTCCGATGGTGCAAGATCCGGACTGTATGGTGGATGCTGGAGCACCTCCCAACCAAATTCGGCGATTTTCTGACGAACGACAGCAGCAACATGGGGGCGAGCATTGTCATGAAGAAGTTTAACGTTAATGCTGTGACGTTTGTCACGAATGGCACGACGCAACTTCACCAAAGTTTTAATGTAGGCCGCAGAATTCACAGTGGTCCCGTGTTCAGCAAAGTCCACCAATAAAACACCATGCATATCCCCTCTGACATCCTGCAGGATTGCTGCTGTTGTCGGCCGGCCGGAGCGTGGCGAATCACTAAGGTTCACGCGTCCCTCTTGGAAGAATGTACACCACCTGGAGACATTGCTACGGTCCATACAATCATCCCCATACACGCCACGCATGTCCCTGTGAATTTCACTGGGTTTATGCCCTTTGGCCCACAAAAATCGAACAACACTTCTCTGTCCCTCACAGGTGGACGACTGTAGCATGCGCGCCATCTTTGTTGCATAGTTCAAGCTTCTCTCGCAAGAGGTGCACCTGAGAAAAAAATACCATCTGTAGTGAAAACGTCAAACTATATCTCTGTGAAATTTCAACATTCTAGCTGCAATACCAAGGCAGAAAAAAATTATTGTGCGTTACTTTCCGATCCGCCCTCGTAAAATTAACTGGAGGCCTTTCGGAAGTTAACTTCCATCATCATCAGGTTGAGCTTCTGCTACTAGTAGTTCTTTACGATGATGTACACTCCAAGTGTTTGTAGCAGCAACTACTGGAGTATATATCATCGTAAACAACAAAAACTAGTAGCAGAAGCTCAACTTGTTGATGATGGAAGTTAACTTCCGAAACGCCTCCAGTTAATTTTATATACACCATTTTAACAAAGTTGAGGACGACGGCATCTGCCAACAGGTACGTTTTAATTTTTAACTTTTATCTTATAAATTAGCTTGACATAAAAATCATCATCCTGCACGAATTAGGTCTTTGCCTGTTTTGATCTCACATCTGTTCAGCCCAGCGCTTTCTTGGTCTTCCTTTATTTTGTAATCCAAGACGTCGTCTTTTAATTCCATCCGGCTTACTCGTATGAGACTTTTCAGAAAGATCGTTTCACGTGGTGGGTTTCCAGTCCGACGCACAACCCCCAACCTGTAGAACCGGAGGTTTTCTGTTGGGGTCCCTTTCCCTTAGAAGGTTGCCTTCTCCTCAGCTGACGAGAGTCCTCTTTTCGGGTTTATTTTCGGGGTTTTCCTTCTCCTACACACTTACCAGTACTCACACTTGGGGTAATGTGTGTTGGAGCTTTTTCCAACAGCCATGTTAGATCCGCCGTATTCAGTTTAAGCAGAGCCACCTCTTGCAAGATGTGGTTCTTCACCACGTATGGACGGTCCTGGTTATAGCTTCATCAGAGATAAAGGTCTTGCATGTCTCCTCCACTTAACCCTGAGTTGGTGAAGACCAGTATAGGGTCTACCATTAACAAAGGTGCTACCTCTACCTTCCCCTTGACCCCAGCTTGACATAAAAGTGTTATATAAAATTATAAAATTGTTTAGCTTGTAGATCAATCTCCCCAACTTTTAACACTTATGTTGGCAAAACACAAATTTCTTCTGTTAGTTATTTGAATTGGCGGACCGCAGTGAAAACGGAATCTTGTGTAACTGTTATTCTTCTTCTTCTACTACAAGGTTTAGGCTATGCAGCCTGTTCCGGCGAAGTTAAAAGTGGAGTCCATCTTCTACGTGGTCGGCCAACATCTCTTGTTCCTCTGGAATTATACAGGAAGGTTCTTTTTGGTTTTCTTTCGTTGTTCATTCTTATTAAGTGTTCTGTCCATTTCTTATTATTTTCGCTGATTTTATCTTCAATTTTATACATATTTAATTCTTCTCGTATAGTTACATTCCTTATTCTATCCGCTCTTGTGAATCCTTTCACATTACGTAAAAACAGCATTTCCACAGTCTGTATCCTGCTTTTATCCCCTATTAGGTATATTGTATAATTAGATAAATAGAGAAAGAAACCTCAAAACTCAACATGGATTTGTACAAAAAATATTTAAACTAAAACAACAATATTCAATCATGTCAAATGAACCCCAACCCATAATACAGGCACAGAACCCAACTACAATAGCATGCTATGACTGCTGCATAGACCTAAACCAATGTGTGTTTCAGAAAGAAATTGACTCTGTATCTTTAAAACTGCTGGCATTGTAAATCAATATCAAATACCCGGAGCCTGTATGGCTAAGGATATACACAGATGGCTCACAAATACATGGTTATACAAATGCAGGAGCAGGAATATACAGCTCCATCTTCTCCTTTTATAAACACATTGGGTCAAACAAAAGAGCATACGATGCAGAAATTGAAGTCATACGAACTTCACTAAACCAACTTCTATTGCATCTTGAAGATTGTTCTGAGTGACTCAAGATCCGCCATATAATCAATTGTTGCAATTGAACCTGCTGCATCACTGGAGATACATGACTGTAGTAAGACCCTGAATAAACTGAAATTAGCAAAAAATAAAGTTGTATTGCAATGGATCCCTGGGCATTGTCAGCAATGAACAAGCAGATACATTAGCAAAGAAAGCCTCGATGCTACCTAACTGCTTCAAATCAGAGACATCATACCATTCCTCTAAACTCTACATAAAGAAGCAGATGAAGAAAGAATATCTCATGAGGTTAGAAACAAACAACGCAATGAAGCACTGGAAGACCTCCATACATTACATACCTGTCCCGTCAAGACAAGAAGCTGTTGCGAAGTTCCGCCTCCAAACTGGACACGATATTCTTGCTAAACATCTGTCTCGCTTTGGAATACTTCAAGCGCTCACCTGGAAGCTGTGTAATCTGGATGAGATATGGACAGGGAACACTCAATGCGCTGCCCGGCTCTTCGCAGTTCAACTGAGACCAGAAAATATTGGGAAGCCAGAACCATGATTATGAATCAGATGAACAAATGACGTTCTGTCAATGTTTGAATGTCATTAGATAAAATAAGAAAAGTATAATTAGATACACATTTAAGTGGTTTCTATTTGTTGTTTTCTTCTGATTTATTTAAAATGTCAAATTAATTAAACCAACTGATGTATCCAAAAGGATACATTAAGAATTTAAGGGATAGATATTTATTCACTATAGACCTCTGGGGACTACTTCCGCCGTCAGGAGAACGTAGGTCTGCTTCCACTGGTCCTGAATTGAAAAGTACTTCTTACAACATAGAGACGCTTAAACTATAGTTCAGCATTTATTTCACAACTGGAGGTTCCACAAACCTGCAAAATCCTGTAAATACCCTCCCTGAGTTACAATTATCATAAGTAATGCCACGAGTGATTTCCAAATGATCGATAAATTCACGATTCACGAAGTGGGGAGTGAATTTATCTAGAGAATTTTGAAATTAAGAATGACATTTGTTAGGACTATTACTTACTTACTTACTTACTTACTCACTGGCACTATCGAACCCGTAGGTTCATGGCCGCACGGACACAAGCTCTCCATACATCCCTATCTTGAGCCAATGCTTTCCAATCATTCCCTGTATAATCTACTTCCTTCAAATCATAGTTAATGTTATTCTCCCACCTCATTCTTGGTATACCAACTGGGCGTTTTCCTTCTGGCTTTCCTACAAGAAGCTCCCATGCAAGTCTTTCATTTCCCATACGTGCAACATGTCCTGCCCAACGCAGTCTACGAGACTTAACTGTTCTTATTATATCTGGCTTCCTATAAAGACCATGTAGTTCATTGTTATGTAGTCTTCTCCATTCACCTGTCTGTTCATCTCTCTTTGGTCCAAAAATTTTCCTAAGTACTTTATTCTCAAATACTTGTAATCTCCTTTCCTCTCTTAAAGTAAGAGTCCATGTTTCGCACCCATATAATATAACTGGTAGAATAATAGTTTTATATATTTTCAGTTTAAGGTTTTTTGAAAGGAGTTGGGACATCAAGAGTCTCTGCAATGCATAATAGCATGCATTTCCAGAATTGAGCATATGTTTAATTTCTTTGTGCATCTCATTCCTATTTGTGATTATTGTTTGTTAGGACTATCTAACGAATAAAATTAAGCTGTTTACTCACAAATCATTATTTAAATATAATTATTTAAAAATATTTATATATTTAATGTAAACGGCGATGTTTGAAAACAAATGAGAAACGATTGGTACGCTTCATTTCCTTCCTTTGTTCATCACTGCAATCAGATCATAATATTATTTATTGCCAAAGGATCGCAATATTGTAACAATGCACCCTAATGGAGAAATTTATAACCAACGTTATAGGTATTAATTAATTTGATATCCTATGATGTAAATATGTCAATTATATTTTTCTGCAACTTCATTTCCTGGAAAATAATTCGTTTAACAAAGTGCAAACAGTGTTTTCTTTTTTTTTGTGGTATAATCAATTGTTACAAATGTTTTACATTATCTATCGCATGCGCTTTCTGTTGACATTCACGCACTATATATAACAATCTGGTAGGGTATTTCTTGGGCGGTCAGTCACTGCAAAATAACGCTATGACCTATTCAGAATGTTAAAAAGGAGGCGCTTTCTTCATTATGATAAACTTTAGTTGGTAAATTTTAGGCGAAACACGACTGTGATTGGTTGTAAATAAAAAATCATTGAAATGTGATTGGTCATCGACTCCCATTTAGGGTATGAGTTAAATCACCATCATCATCATAGTATATTCACGAATTTAGGCCATTTGTTGACCTGTTTCGGCCTCAAAAGAAACACCATCCAAAAGTCTTTTGAGTGGACGTCCTAGTCTTCTTCTTCCTGCAGGTTGATATCTTAACATTTGTTTGGGTATTCTGTGATCTTCCATTCGATGAACATGTTGCATCCATCTTGACTTATAATCAGAAATTTTGTTTTCTAAAGATTCCATGTGTAATTCTTCTAAGATGTCTTCATTTATGAGTTAAATAGTCTTAAAAATTAGTTTTTTCCCATAAACGAAGGCTTAAATTCATTCCAGACGTATTAGGAAAGCGAGTAAGCAGACTGTGTGACTTTTAATTGAATGTCGCTACCCCATTGGCTGTCAAGCAAGGAGCGTAGGTCGCTGTGTCTTCTGACTTTGTAATATATTGAATTAAGTAAATATTCATATACATTTATATTTAACAAAAAGTGTATATCATCATCGTCATCATCTTCCTTGCAGGGATTAGGCAATCTTGTCTTCTCACTGTTAGAACCATCTCTTCCTCGGACGCCCCACATCACTTCTCCCTTGAGGTTGATGGTTATACGCTAGTGCTGGGATTCTTTCGTTATTCATACGATCCAAGTGGGCTCTCCAATTGTCTTTATTGTTTACATTGCGCCCTCGCTATCCTACCTTTTTGATAAATTTGAGTCTGAAAGTTTTGAGTGACTATATCCATATTCCTTTGCCTGTGCCCATAGAAGGCAAAGATTAATCCACCTTTCCTTTGTAAATTAGTTAACATATAGTACTGAATGCTAAACAGTATTATAATCGTCGAAGGTAGAAGGAAAAAGCGGATTAATTTGGCTTGAGAAAGCTTTAGAATATATATCAATGTGAAACATGACTAGCTACAATTAGTAAACATATGCTAATTAAAATAAGGTACATTTAATGATAATCATAAGTCAGATAATACAAATAATTTAACAAAAAAAAATAATCTTCTTGACCGTCAAAAGATATGAATAAATTAACAAATTCGGTTATCGATAATTACAAAAAAGTTAATAATAATAATAATAATAATAATAACAGTAATAATAATAATAAACATACATACACACACATAATCCAGTCCAGCCGAAAGCTAGGGTTCACAGTCCGGTTGACCTACCCTGGCTTATGGGACTGAAGAAACCAAAGAGCTCCCTCGAGCTACAGTCGACCTGACCACGATGATCGCAAAGTTGATGATGACCCTGATACGAACTTGCACAGCTTATTTGAGGCTTTTGATAATGAGGGGAAGATGCGCAGTCACACGCAGCGCATAAAGAAGGAGGGGAGGTACGTAGGAGAGAGGACAACGAAGACAGGAATTTGGCACTGTTCTATAACATCACTGTAGAGGGAAGACACGCTGACGTAGTTGTTACGTACCGAAAAGGTGATTTCGGTACAACATCACAACTGGGAACTTATCTAGGAAGAGATATAGTCTGGTAGGTTGTGAACCGTACTTTTTTCTCTGTTCAATTCTATTCTCAGCATACCTGGAATCCACTATATCACTTTTTTTAGACTATCAACTTGTTCTCTCACCATTCATAAATTTTAAAGACTCTTTGATGGAAGTTAATGTTTCACTGGTATTAATTTTGGTTGAAATGTGTAATGCGTGTCCTATAGAAGCAGGTATTCATTATTTAAACAGTAGTTTAATTATCAAAAATGTATGGAGGTAGTATGTCGCCTTTAAAATGGATCCTGACTAACCCCTCCATTTGAAGGGTCAAGCCAAAGGCATTAGTTCCCCCCTTCTCCCCCTTTCAGCACAAAACCCAGAGTTCAACAGATGTTCACTAACTCGCAGCTGAATTTTAACCGATTTCTCCCAGTTATTGTAACGTCACTTAAACATCCCCTCCAGGATTAAACTGCCTATTTATTCCGTGACATTTTGCACTTGATTGTTCAAATGTGTTAACGTCAAATTTCTCAATTCTCTCTTCAATCTATTTATATTCAAAATTTCCCTCAAAACTTATCTGGCTTACGATTAAAGTTCATGTAAAAATTACAATATTCAGTATATACTTTTAACAAAATAGCCATCACATAGGCTATAACATGAAAATCTTCTTCCTCTTCTTCTTCCTTCTAAGTATTAGGCCAAGGTCTGTTACGATCCTACAGAAAATTTTCCCTCCAGCGTTTCATAGGACGGCCCAGTGATCTTCGACCTCTTGGTATATAATTATAAACAGCTTTGGGGATCCGATTTGAACTCATTCTTCTAGATGGTGTTTCCAATTTAGTTGGTACTGTTTAATTATATTCCAAAATTGGCGTAGTCTTCAATACTTTTAAGATATCAGTGTTCCTTTTCCGATCCCATCTGGTCCTCATCTAGGGGATATGTGGATGGCGACCACAAGGTGCTCAAACTGAGCAAAACATTTCTTCCACTTACTTGTGTTTTGCACTCTTTCAACTTTACTATCTAACCTCTCATGGTTAACTCTTGTTTTTTCGACCCCGACGCTATTAGGGCGTCCGAGGGCTAGCGAGTCTTTCCTTTCTTCCACATATTTTTTCCTTTATTTTCTTTCTTCTCCAGAAAAGCCTGAGCAGAGGCTATAAGATGGCAGCCCCATCACTGGTCTTGCCTTCCTTTGGCCAGCAACCAATCGAAGGGACTATTATTATACTTTCAAGTCTTATACGAGAATTTCCCGGAACATGAAAATGAATACAGATAAAACAAAAGTAATGGCTTTTCAAGCAAAATAACCCGTACGTAGCAAAATTTGTATAGATTCAAAAATACTCGAAAGAGCAACAATATATTACGACGTGAGGTTCGGAAGTGGTTTTTACAGAACGGAGGAATACGTTTAAAAACCGAGCGATAGCGAGGTTTTTCATTTCCGAGATTCTGTAAAACACTTCACAAACGTGCGTTGTACATTATTTTTTGCGCGATGGTGTTTTCAAAATAATAAATAATAGTAAAATAATAACTTTTTTGCAAATATTCGTGTTCATTATAAACAATTGACTAACGTTAACAGTGTGGCCAATGTTTACTAGTTGAAACAGCAGGAGGCCGTGAGACCAATTAGTGATAAAATGGAGGCAAGTACGATTTATTGTTTTATATTGTTTCAAATAAAGTTCAGTTCATTTATAATACACTGATTTGTTTCGTATAATATATATAAACACTACCTTTTTGGATATATTTTGTATATACATTGTATGTGGTATACATAGAGGGCAGTGGTTTACTTCCAACACGCGTGTTTGTAATATGTAATATTAGAGTATAGTCATTTTATTACAGTATAGTTATTTAGGTTGACAAGCCCGAAATGTAGGAAGTTGAACTTTCAATCATGGTCGCCATTGCTGTAAGTACGACAAAACGTACTATCGCGCAAAAATTAGTTTACCTCTCTTGGATATGCATTAACATATTTGGTTGAAGTAGACATAGCAAATAAAATTATTAATTTTAATAAAACCATGGGAATAATAAATTCAGTAATGAAACCTTCGCTAGTCCAGAGAAATACCACTGTACGGTTATATAAAACCTTAGCGAGACTTGCATTTTGCTACGGCAGTGAAGCATGGACTTGAAGAAAGGAGAAGAGAGCAGGATAACTTCTAGTGAAATGAGATTCAACAGCAGGATATACCAAATGGGATCACAAACGCAATGATGATGAATTGAAGGAACTACGTTTAGAACCAGTAATTAAATACATACATAAATACCAGAACAACTTAATTAATAATTTGCAACGAATGAATGTATGCTTCGTTATTGTCCAACAGGGAAGAGATCTCTGGGCCGGTCAAAGAAACGCTGGAAACAAAGTTCATCAGTGAGACTTGGTTGGATGAAGAAGAAAAGTATAAATTAAATTGTTAAGAGGTTTGGGCACCTAATGAGTATGAAAAAACAATTACGGTACCATAAAAATATTCAAAGACACTGCCGGCAAAGGTATTTGGGAAGACCAAAAAAAAAATCATCTTCTTCATCTTCACCATCATCATCTTCTTCTTCTTCTTCTTCTTCTTCGTCTTCTTCTTCATCATCATCATCATCTACTTCTTCTTCTTCTTCATCATCATCATCTCCTTCTTCATCTTCTTCATCATCTTCTTCTTCTTCATCATTTTCTTCTTCATCATCATCTTCTTCTTCATCTTCATCATCTTTTCTTCATCTTCATCATCTTCTTCTTCTTCATCATCATCATCATCTTCTTCTTCTTCTTCATCATCATCTCATTTTTCATCATCTTCTTCTTCTTCAGCTTCTTCTTCTTCATCATCATCTTCTTCTTCAGCTTCTTCTTCATCATCATTTTCTTCATCATCATCTTCTTCTTCATCTTCATCATCTTCATCTTTATCATCTTCATCATCACATCATCATTATCATCAGCATCATCATCACCATCATTACCGTCATCGTCGTCACCGTCGCCATCATCACCATCATCATCACCATCTTCTTCTTTTTCTTCTTGTAAGCCCATGTTTCCCTTAACAGAGATTTAGGCGCTCTCCCCCTACAGGAAAGAATTTGAACCATACTAATTTAGTTACACTTGTTTTCGTATAGATGTCATTTGAGTGGTCTGTGGTCAGCGTTCCGCCTCATACTGACATCTAGGAAACCAAGGTAGTACTAGGACGGAAAAAATCGGTAAATTTTGCTTTGAGGCCTTTTCATTCATGCTTAAGGATCTTTTACGAGCATAAAATCTTCAGACTCGGACTCACGGCTTAAAGTCCCTCCCGGAGGACTTTCTCCTTGGATTTTCCCATCCTAAAAAATCCATCACACCCCGACCGGGTTTGAAGCCGCGACCCTCGTGACCAGAGGCAAGGAGCATAACCACTAGTCCACCGCGGCCGATAAAAATGATACCAAAAGGAAAATACATTTTATTAAAGAGACTTGAAGAATTATATGTGCTTGATTGAGAAGAACGGAAATTGGAACCGAGAAAACAGCTTCAGAAGCAGAATTCCAGAACATACGTAGTGAATTGAACTTTTTATAGAGGAAAGATCACTATGGGGTACAATTTACGATTTAAATTAAAATTCTTTCTACCTCATACATCCAGTCTTCTAATTATACCGGTTTCAAAACCTAGGTGGTTTCATCTTCAGTAATATCTCGACCGATGTAAGAAGCAGTTCTCTCCTGGACGACATAACTTCAGTCGTGTTATTGCTGAAGATGAAACCAGCTATGTATTGAAACCGGTATAATTAGAATACTGGATATGAGGTGAGGTATAAAGAATTTGATTTTAAATCTTGGGCTATATATAGTAAAGTTTATATAATAAATATTATTTTATTACATAAACCATAAAGCATTTGCGAGAATTGTATTCTTTCACATGTTAGAGTGCTTAAATCGCGTTAGGTTAGATTTTAGGTTGGTCTTTCACAGGTTAGAGTACTTAAATTGCGTTAGGTTAGCTTTTAGGTTCGTTAAATATCGCGTATTTGACTTAAGCTTTCACGGCCGGAGTTATTATGATGATCTTGTAGAAGATTTGCAGGCTGTTGGCAGTGGTCTTGAGGCTTGTAGTTCCCCGACGTTTCGCCAGAGACTGCGTCCGGCATCCTCAATGGTTGTCTTGAGACTGGCAATTTTGTCAAACAGGGCAGGTAGTCGACAAAATTGCCAGTCTCAAGACAACCATTGAGGATGCCGGACGCAGTCTCTGGCGAAACGTCGGGGAACTACAAGCCTCAAGACCACGGCCAACAGCCAGGAAATCTTCTACAAGATTATTGACTTTTATAAGATTCATGATGTGTTCCGTTGAGGTTTATTCAAAATTAATATAAAATTATAGAATATTCACCTGAAAGGTCCGTCTCCTCAACTTAATTATCATTTAACTGTAGCGCTTTCGGGACTTGTCCCATCATCGGCAGGATTCAAAACTGGTGTTTCACTGAAGATCTGGTAGAGGGGGTTGCATGTATTGGGTTCGTTTTCGTTTATCAGGCTGTCGTTGTGAGCTGCTTTCATGATTTCCATCTCTTCGAGTACGTTTATCTTCGCTGGATTATTTTCTCTGTGCATTACTGTTAGGGTGTTTTCAATATTTAACATGCGATGTCCTTCATGGATAACGTGTTTTGCATAGCTTGATTTACCTTCTGCGTGAATGAAGTCTCGAAAATGTTCTTTGAATCTGATGTTAAAACTCCTGTTTGTCCTTCCTATATAACATTTGTTGCAGTCCTTACATGTCAGTTTATAAACTCCTTTGCTGTTGAAAATGTTATTTTCTTCAATATTATTGTTTATTATGTTGTTTAATTTGTTATTGGTTCTGTGTGCTATTTTTACGTTTTTATCGGCTTCCTTTAGTGCATTGGCTAATTTTGTCGCTTCTTTTCCTGTGTATGTAAGTGTTATCCATGTTTTCTTGTTGTTGTCAGATTCTTTTTCTAGTTTAGTTATGTTGGTTATGTTGTTCTTCCTTTTTTGTTTTTTTACGAGCTTATCTATGAATTCTTCATTATAGCCATTGGTTTTTGCCATATACTTAATGTAGTTGAGTTCTTGGATATAATTGTCTTTGCGTAAAAATAGCATACAGAACCAATAACAAATTAAACAACATAATAAACAATAACATTGAAGAAAATAACATTTTCAACAGCAAAGGAGTTTATAAACTGACATGTAAGGACTGCAACAAATTTTATATAGGAAGGACAAACAGGAGTTTTAACATCAGATTCAAAGAACATTTTCGAGACTTCATTCACGCAGAAGGTAAATCAAGCTATGCAAAACACGTTATCCATGAAGGACATCGCATGTTAAATATTGAAAACACCCTAACAGTAATGCACAGAGAAAATAATCCAGCGAAAATAAACGTACTCGAAGAGATGGAAATCATGAAAGCAGCACACAACGACAGCCTGATAAACGAAAACGAACCCAATACATGCAACCCCCTCTACCAGATCTTCAGTGAAACACCAGTTTTGAATCCTGCTGATGATGGGGACAAGTCCCGAAAGCGCTACAGTTAAATGATAATTAAGTTGAGGAGACGGACCTTTCAGGTGAATATTCTATAATTTTATATTAAGATTATTGAGTATTTGTTGGCTACATCCCGTGATTCCATAGTGTAAACCGCTTCTCGTTTGTTGGCGCATGCGTATGGTGTATGATTTTTTTCGCGTCACATGTTGTAAAGAATCCCCTTAATTTCAATTTTAGTTCATGGTGGCATTAAGTTGTTTTGAAATATCAGTTGGTTGTGCTGGGGGGAACATGCAGAGCTAGTTATTTTCCTACGTATTGAATTTGTTGGAACTTGTACTAGCACATGATTGTATTTTCTTGTTGGGATCAGAATATTAGTAACAAGTAAGGGGATATAATTAGTAAATTAAGGAGCGTGGAGCTGTTTTGATATTAGATGCTGCTCTTACAGTTAGAGACCACGACAAACAAGTGAGGGTGGGTGGAAAGTACCTTATCGCTAGTTCATTAAGCTTCTTTTGTCTCAATAGATGCACATGTACACGCCCCAACTGTAACAAGCACTTGTTAGCGACCTCGCTACAGCGCAACATGCTTATTTACGTTACAACGGTTCAAAATGAGGTTTTTCACATGAGTTGAGAGGATTTACTAAACAAATTCGTAAAAATTTTCAATCTGCTAACTGTACAGTTTTTATTTTTCTCTTCTTTTTGTGTTATTGGGATTTTTGTCTTTGGTGTCTTTTAGGCTATGTGCTTGTTTTTGTGTGTTTTATTTTTCATAATTTTTGTGCATTTATGTGGTTGTGAATTTTTTGTAATTTTGGTTTTCACGAGCTTGTATGTTTTTTGTTTGCTTTTGTGTTATGTATGTTTTTTTTAATTTTTATGAACGTATTTTTTGTGTTTGTGTATTTTTTGATCTGTGTGTTTGTGTATTTTTTGTGTGTTTGTATGTGTTATTTTTCATTACTTTTTATGCATTTTTGTGTATTTACTGTATGTTTGTATGTGTTATTTTTCATTACTTTTTATGCATTTTTGTGTATTTATTGTATGTTTGTATGTGTTATTTTTCATAACTTTTTATGCATTTGTGTGTGTTTTTTTTCTTATGATTTGTATGTTTACGTGCTTTTTAGTTTTCTATGTGCTTGTATGTTTTTGTTTTCTTGTGTTGTCAGTGCTTTTTATGTGTTTGTGTCTGTATTATATATATTCTACCGCTGTGGTCTCGAGGTAGCGTGCTGCCTTGTCAAGCAGCGGGCCCGGGTTCGATCCCTGGTCGGGAGAGTTTTTCATCACCTTACACCGGTGTGGAAAGCAACGGGAAGCTACCACACCTACAATTCCCTAGTAGAGTTGCAAAGCATAGCATGAAAATGCTATGATTGCAGTGAAAGACCTGTCATCGGGCAGAATTACTATGGATATATATATATATATATATATATATATATATGTGTGTGTGTGTGTGTGTGTGTGTGTGTGTGTGTGTGTGTGTTTTATTTTTCTGTTTTTTCTTGTGTTTTTATGTCCTTGAATTTCGTGCGTTTTTCCTTTTTTTTTGTATTTGTTGTGTGTTTATTGTGTGATTATGCGTGTTATTGTTGTGTTTTTGTGTTGCGTGTGTTTTTATGCTGCTTTAGTGTTAATGTAGTCTTCTCCATTCTCCTTTTTGTTCATTTGTCTTTGACCCAAAATTTTCCGAGGACTTTATACTCAAATATTCGTAATATTATCTTCTCCATAAAAGAGCCAGTATTTAGCAACTATATAACTGGAAGAGTAATAGTTTAAGAACAAAATTACAAACAGAAATGTAAATTTACAGAAATACTAAATTTCATAAATAATCCTTCCTCTCTATTCCACGTCTTGATACCATCATCGTTCAATTGATTGATCAAAAAGTGAAATAAACCGATGCTGAACCCAAATCTATTTGCATTGAACTCAGCTCACAGTAAAAAAAAAAGTAGAATGTTTGATGGAGAATCAAAACAAACAGAACCTGGAATTCGTTAAATTTGCAGGATTTTTTTAATGCTAGAGCTTTGAGGTAGACTGTGTGCTAGTTACAAATATAGGAATTCTGGTCTAGTGTGTAGGGGGGGGGCGATTAATAAAATTAAGCAGGGTAATTGGAGGAGGTGGACCATGATGCAACGCGAGGACACCAAAGTCACGCTCATTGGTTGTGGCTTGCACTAATCACCTCACCATTGTGCCCTCAACCCATGACCTGTGCTGCCCTCTCTCAACACACATAAAGTTTTAGTTTTTCAAAATGTCTCCTTACCCTCGAAAAACAATTAGATTTATTTTCACTCGTCTGTTTAGAACCAAGGTTTTTCTAACTCTACTTTTAAAAATGTGTGTGTGTGTATATATATATATATATATATAATATATATATATATATATATATATATGGCATGATAAGAAAAATAAATGCCTGGATGGGATTCGAACCCGGAACTCTGGGTCTGTACCCCAGCGTGTTATCCATTACACCACCAGGCGAATCCAATTCAAATACTTATTTTTCTTATATACATATTATATATGTATTTTATATATATATATATATATATATATATATATATATTTCAATCACCGGAAAGATTTCTAAATTCAAGTCGTGAAAGATTGGCATGCTACGAGTTACTGGTAAACCCAGAAAATTGGATAAACTTGGGTAGATTTCTGGACAAAACGCGGAAAATAAGAAAAACACTTATTCAGGAATAAATAAATATGTTAACAAATTGCAATACCATTAATTCTTAATAATTCTACATAACTAAGTTAATGTATAATGTAATTGTATTGATATCTAATTATAATATTGTTTTTTTTTAAACATCAACTTATTGTAACGGACTGTTAACAGCACGTACGGCTTACTGCCCGTGCGATCCATATTTGTAAATAACATTATATGTATCTTACTTTTAGTTTAATAAAGTGCTTATGTATGTATGTATATATTACGTTACGAAGCTCAAAAGTATTCCATATCTAACTAATCAAACGAACTAACTTACTGGCACTATCGATTCCATAGGTTCATGACCTCACGAATATAAGCTCTCAATTCAAACGTGTCCTCAGCAAATGCTCTCCAATCATCCCTGGTATATACTATTTCTCTCAAATCATGGTTCACGTTATTCTCCTATCTGATTCTTGACTTACCAACTAGGCGTTTTTAATCTGGTTTTCCTACAAGTTTCCATGTCCCTCTTTCATTCCCAAATAGAGACATATGTCCTGCCTCTCGCAGTATACGAGACTCAACTGTTCTTATTATATCTGGTTTTCTATAAAGATCATATAGCTCATTGTTTCGTATTTCTCCATTCGCTTGTCTGTTCGTCTCTCTTTGGTCCAAAAATGTTCCTAAGAGATTTATTCTCAAAAGCTTGTAATATTATCTCATCCCTTAAAGTAAGAGTCCATTTTCGCATCCATGTAACTGAGAGAACAACAGCATTATATATTTTAGTTTAATGTTTATTTGAAAGGAGTTGAGAAGACAAGAGTCTCTTTAATGCATAATAACACGCATTTCCAAAATTGATCCCATGTTTAATTGATTTGTGCATCACATTCCTATTTGTAATTTTTGTTCCCAGATATTTGAAATCAGGCACTTCTTCAAAATTTCCCTCATTTGTCATTAAATGTCCGTTTCCATTATCTCATATATTTCTATGTGTGAACATATATTTAATTTCATTAAAGTTTACTTCCAGTCTCAGTACGTTAGTGTTACTCAGTAGAATGTTCGTGTTGGCCAAGAAAGAATTATTAATGAGTGGCGAAGATGATACGGCGCTAACGTATAAAGTTAGAGATCTCGTATTCAAATCTCGGTTTAGGTGTTAATTTTTTTTTGTGTAATATTTAGCCTTCATTGATAAATGTCAACAATTAATTGTACCATCGATGTGTGTGTATATATATATATATATATATATATATATAGCAACTGACAAAACGCGAAAAATAAGGACAACACTCATTCATGAATAAATATATGTTATCAAAATGCAATACCATTAATTATTAACAATTATATATAAATTAATTAGTGTATAATGCTATTGTGTTATTATTTAATTGTAATATTAATGTGTTTTCTTTATGTAATTGTAATGTTAATGTTTTTCTAGTGTATAATGCTATTGTGTTATTATTTAATTGTAATATTATTATTGTGTTTTCTTTATGTAATTGTAATGTTATTGCTGTTTTTGTTGTTTATTTTTCTTTACACTATTACCAATTATTACTTTATTGTAACGGACTGTCAACAGCACGTACGGCTTACTGCCCGTGCGACCCATATTTGTAAATAATATTGTAAATATCTTACTTTTTGTCTAATAAAGTCCTACTACTACTACTATATATATATATATATATATATATATATATGGTATGATAAGAAAAATAAATGCCTGGACGGGATTCGAACCCGGATCTCTCTCTCTCTTTCTCTCTCTCTCTATATATATATATAGTCCACCGCTGTGGATGCGAGGTAGCGTGCTGCCTTGTCACGCAGCGGGCCCAGGTTCGATCCCCGGTCGGGGTAGTTTTTCTGGGTGAGGTTTTTATCGGGGCTTTTCCTTACCTGTAAGACAAATGTGAGGAAAACTTTAAGGCCCAAATGGTCCCGCAAATCACATGGCCATCATCATCATCATCATTACCATCATCACCATCATCATCCTTCACCGGTATGGAAAGCAACAGCAAGCTACCACATGCCCTAGTAAAGCTGCAAGCATAGCATGAAAATGTTATGATTGCAGTGAAGGACCTGCCTTTGGGAAGAATTACTATGGATGAATGGATGTATAATTTAGCGGTAGGTTTGAAGACGAGATACATATATTAGGAAAATGTAATGATTTAGAATATTGGAGGCGTCAATTATTATCGGAAATATTTCTAAATTAAAATCGTGAAAGATTGGCATGCTACGAGTTAATGGTAAATCCAGAAAATTTTTGGACAAAACGCGGAAAATAAGAACAACACTCATTCATGAATAAATACATGTTACTTACTTACTCACTGGCACTATCGAACCCGTAGGTTCATGGCCGCACGGACATAAGCTCTCAATACATCCCTATCCTGAGCTAATGTTTTCCAATCATTCCCTGTATAATCTATTTCCCTCAAATCATAGTTAATGTTATTCTCCCACCTCATTCTTGGCCTACCAACTGGGCGTTTTCCCTCTGGCTTTCCATGTTATCAAAATGCAATACCATTAATTCTTAATAATTCTACATAACTTAATTAATGTATAATGTTATTGTATTGTTACGTAATTGTAATATTATTGTGTTTTCTTTATGTAACTGCAATATTATTGTTTTCTTTTTCTTTACTCTTGTATCTTGTAAGCCCATGTTTCCCTTAACAGAGATTTATGCGCTCTCCCCTATAAGGAAGAATTTGAACCATACTAATTTAGTTACACTTGTTTTCGTACAGATGTCATTTTGAGTGGACAGTGGTCAGCGTTCCGCCTCATACTGACATCTAGCAAACCAAAGTAGTACTAGGACGGGAAAATTCGGTAAATTTAGCTTAGAAGTCTTTTCATTCAGGCTTAAGGATCTTTTACGAGTCTGAAAATCTTCAAACTCGGGACCCACGACTTAAAGTCCCTCCCGGAGGACTTGTTCCTTGGATTTTACCATCCTAAAAAATCCATCGACCCCAGCTGGGTTTAAACCCGCGACCCTCAGGACCAGAGGCAAGGAGCATAACCACTAGTCCATCGCGGCCGATACTATTACCAAATATTACTTTATTGTAACGGACTGTCAACAGCACATATGGTTTACTGCCCGTGCGACCCATATTTGTAAATAATATTGTATATATCTTTCTTTTAGTGTAATAAAGTCCTATTACTACATAATTTAAGCTATTATCATATTCTAAAAAAAAGTTTTATGGTGAAGCATGAAATGTGATTTACATGTTTTATAAAATATTACGAGGATGCATATGTAGCTACATAAGGTCACGTGTTATTATATTTTCATGAACATTTTGTGATTTCACATTCTAAAAATGACACAAACAAAGGCAGGTGTATGGATAGAAAAAAAATATTCCAGGAATCTATCCAACTCACCAGATTGTGATCCCGGATGGGTTTAGATTTATTCAAATTTATGAACTCATTTAAGCCATATTTTATTTCTTTGCTTTAAACAGGCGAATAAATCTTTGCCTAATTCCTAAAAATAATTTACCAAATAAAATATAAATTAATTCCTTATACACTAATTTAATCATTATTACTTTTAATTAAAACATTATAGTAAAACTTCAAAATTAAAAAAAAGTGAAATATTTTAAGTAAAATTATGACATACTTAAATCATTAATCAACTATAAATTCATAATATTTCAACAATTCCCATTTATAAAATATAGACAAGCTAGCCCTATCTATTTTAAACTAAAGTTTCAATTTATTTAAGGGGAGTGATGGGTGAAATGTTACGACATTTTCGGTCAAATTTAGCATTTTTTTTTGTATTAAAAATACTACGTACCTAAAGTATAAGTTGACGAAGTTTCATTGCCCTATGGCGCTTGTAAGTCTCCCTAATGACTGTAGGAGGGCATGTATGCATCATTCTAATTTAACTGCATGCAAACTTTCAAATTGGCTTTTCCACACTTTTATTTTCATTGCATTTCAATACATTCAAATCAAAATAGCATTGACAAATTTACTGATAGAATCATGAAATTTTAACTGCATGTCCCACACACTATAGCTAATAATTATACGCATGGATTTTGAAACAATGTTGACAGTTTTTTAAAATAAAAAATAAAATATGTGTAGTAATTTTTTTTGTATGCAGAGGATGTATATATTTTTTCTTCCTTTATTATAACTTACTTACTTACTCATTGGCACTATCGAACCCGTAAGGTTCATGGGCGTGCGGACATAAGCTCTCCATACATCCCTATCCTGAGCCAATGTTTTCCAATCATTCCCTATATAATCTACTTCTCTCAAATCATAGTTAATGTTATTCTACCACCTCATTCTAGGTCTACCAACTGGGCGTTTTCCTTCTGGTTTTCCTACAAGAAGCTTCCATGCACCTCTTTCATTCCACATTCGTCCCACATGTCCTGCCCATCACAGTCTACGAGACTTAACTATTCTTATTATATCTGGAGACCTATAAAGATCATGTAGTTCACTGTTTTGTAGTCTTCTCCATTCACCTGTCTGTTCATCTCTCTTTGATCCAAACATTTTTCTAAGAACTTTATTCTCAAATACTCGTTATCTCCTTTCCTTCCTTAAAGTAAGAGTCCATGTTTCGCACCCATACAATATAACTGGTAGAAAAATAGTTTTATATATTTTCAGTTTAACGTTTTTTGAAAGGAGTTGGGACAACAAGAGTTTTTTTTTTCTTCTTCTTCTTCTTCTTCTTCTCTTCTTCGTCAGGCTCTACGACTTCCAGTGGAATGTCTTGGCCTTCTCAACTAGCTTACGCCATTTCTTCCTATCTTGTGCAGTAGATTTCAAATCAAAGATCCCCATCTCTCTTAAATCCTCAATTACGTCATTCTCCCATCGATCTTTGGGTCTTCCTCTTGGCATTGTTCCCTGTAGCTTCCAATTCAAAATATCATTCGGCAATCTTCCCTTTCGCATTCTTAGTGTATGTCCAAACCATTGTAATCTTTTGGATTTGATGAAACGCTTTATTATTCTTGAGGTATAATTCATTATTCCTTCTTAACCTCCAAATTCCACTTTCCTTTACTGGGCCTAACACTCTTCTAAATATTTTCCTCTCAAACGTTAATAGTCTTAAATCAAGAGTCTTTACAATGCATAATAGCACGCATTTCCAGAACTGAGCCTATGTTTAATTTCTTTGTGCATCTCATTCCTATTTGTGATTATTGTTCCTAGGTATTTGAATTCAGCCACTTCCTCAAAATGTCCCTCATTTGTCATTAGCTGTCCATTTCCATTACATACTGAATTTCTACGTATGACCATATATTTAGTTGTATTGATAATTACTTCCAGTCATAATTTCTTAGTGTTACTCAATAGTGTGTGCGTGTTGTCCTTTAGTATCTTCTCGCTATCGGTCAATAGTACTACATCATCAGCATAAACTAACAGCTTATTAATACCATTAGTTTCAATGTATTTAATAAAATTATATTATCAATCACTTCCTAGTTTCATCATTACATAACTACTTCTAATCTGCAAATGAAATCAAAGCTAGCCTTGTTAGGAACCACTGGTCATAATTACGCATTATTTAAAAAAAAATGTTTTAGTAACAAATTATCGCAGAACATAAGACACGAATGGGGAATGAAAGACGTGCATGGAAGCTTCTTGTAGGAAAACCAGAGGGAAAACGCCCAGTTGATAGACCAATAATGAGGTGGGAGAATAACATTAACTATGATTTGAGGGAAGTAGATTATGCAGAGGATGATTCGAAAACATTAGCTCAGGATAGGGATATATAGAGAGCTTCTGTCCGCGCGGGCATGAACCTATGGGTTCGAAAGTGCCAGTGAGTAGTTAGTTATAATAATAATATATCAAGAACTCGAGGATAAACACTTAGTGGCTTTATTGTATGTAGATCGAGTAATCTTTTAAGTTGTCCACTTTGGCTCCAGTTTTCTCCTGGGCAGTATTTTAACATTAAATTGGAAGACTTTCTGTGGTCATTCTTTCAACATGCAATCTTCATTTGTTTCTGTAATTTTGTATTTTTTTCCAAGAATGGGATCAATTTTATTTTCTGATAATAATAATAAAATAATAATAATAATAATAATAATAACGATAATAATAATATTTTTTTATTATTCCGGCTTTTACAATGAATATACATTTTTCCGGTACCCATGTTCACAGTTAACTACACATTTGTTTCAACACATTTTTCCATTCTTGTCTGTTCATCCATATATCTTCTTCTATTTCCCATTCCCTCTTAGTTTCATTGATTCCCTGAATCCACGTAATATTTGGTCTACCCTTCTTTTTCCTTCCCTGTGGTTCCCAATGCATGATTATCTTAGTTAGTCTTCCTTCTTCCATCCTTCTAATGTGTCCGTACCAATTTAATTGTTTCTTCTTTATAAAATCTAATATTGAATATTTTTCTGCATTTTTTCTTTTATATATGAATTTCTGATTTTATCTTTCCTGGATATTCTTGCAGCACGTCTCCAATAGTCCATTTCAGTGGCGAGCAATTTTTTTTTTTTTTTTTTCGTTTGTGCATTTAAAGCCCACACATCAGCTCCATAGGTAATAATGCTTCTGGTTATTGTATTAAAAATAGTTTTTTTTTTGTTTCTTTGAAGATATGTTTGTCCCATACTATTCCATTTAGGGCAGATATAGCATTCTTTCCTATATTGATCCTGTTTCTTATCTCTGTTTCTTGTTTTCCATCTTTAGTAATTTTAATTCCCAAATAATAATAATAATGATAATAACAATAATAATAATAATAATAATAATAATAATAATAATAATAATAATTATAATAATAATAATAATAATAATAATAATAATAATAATAATAATAATAATAATAATAAAGTTTTGAGGTTGAATGTAAAATTGAATCAAGTGAGTTAGATTCAGTAGAAAGTTTAAGATTATCTGGTAGAGAACGAGGAAATCAGTGGAGATGTAGCTTCAGATAAGGAGTTCTCTAGGACTCCTGTAACATGTATTTCTTGTTGAGGATGGACGTGCCCCGTAAACCTTTCCGATAGAATTAGCTTTGGCTTCGAGATACAGATGGCAGTGCACACAGTCACGTTTTGTGCGAACCATCAGCTGGATCTCCTTAACCGTACCAACATTCTCAATACAGTGTATCTCATTCCCATACCACACCACTCAACTTCTGGCATAAAATCCGTTTATAAAGCAAAGAGTTCATATTATTTTATCCGATTGAGGGTCTTTCCACTTTTCAGCGGTTGCCCTTTTACAAGCCGGCTGCTGGCCCTTCACATCCACATGTGTCAAACACAGAGGTAGATGATCAACAGCCAGTGTAGGGGTGACATGTGGTTAGCATGTCGAGTCCCCCAGCCGTTATAGCTGGTTCCTCAACCTGGAGCCCCTACTTATTGTAGCTACCCAATTGCCTCGCGATGCTGGGTGGGGTATCGGTCCCATACTGGCCGAAATACCATGAGAAAATTTCTTCCCCCATGGAGACTCGAACCAGCGCAAGTCCCGTAGCTCTGCGCCAAGGCTTGCTACATTAACCGCTCGGCTACGGCGCGGGACTCATATTATTTTATAAGGTACTAATTCTGAGTTATGTTTCAGTTTTACTGTAAACAAATTTGCGTATGATATCCCCGCCGACTGCGTCTATTGGTGGGATGGTGGTGCATTTTTAACCGCTATATGACCGAATTGTGTTCGATAGAGATATTGTTCTTGGACATCATATTTTACGAGAAATAAAACTGAATATAAGATATGATAATCAGGAATAATCAGGAATTTGCACCTTCCCTTATTTACTTTATGAAAAAAAAGACATCGGCCGCGGTGGACTAGCGGTTATGCTCCTTGCCTTTGGTCCCGGGGGTCGCGGGATCAAACCCGGCCGGGGTCGATGGATTTTTTTAGGATGGAAAAAATCCAAGGAGCAAGTCCTCCGGGAGGGACTTTGAGCCGTGGGTCCCGAGTCTGAAGATTTTCTTCTTCTTCTTCTTCAACTTCTTCCTTTCATGTGATAGACCTAGTGGTCTCTGTTACGGTCTCAATCCAACGTTTGAAGGGTCTGCCCAAAGATCTCTTGCCTGGTGGCTGGTAATTTAAGATTTGACGTGGTATTCTTGTTCTGCTCATTCTTCGTACGTGAGATTTCCAGTTGTTTCTGTATTTTTGTACATATTCCATGACTGATTCTGTTTGCAATTTAGATTTTCAGGCTCGTAAAAGATCCTTAAGCCTGAATTAAGAGGCCTCTAGGTAAAAATTACCGAATTTTCCCGTCCTAGTACTGCCTTTGTTTCCTAGATGTCAGTATGAGGCGGAACGCTGACCACGGACCACTCAAATGACATCTACGCGAAAACAAGTGTAACTAAATTAGTATGGTTCAAATTCTTCCCTGTAGGGGGAGAACACCTAAATCTCTGTTAAGGGAAACATGGGTTTACAAGGTACAAAAAGATATATTAGGGCCTATGTAATCAGACCTTTACCCATTTACCATGATGCCGATTAATATCCCTTACAGTACATGCGATTTTATTACGAGCTGAATTTATCCTCCATGCTGACTCACACCCTCAATAGCTAATGTGGGATATTTTTCACTAAATTATTTGAAAACATCCAAAAAATGTGTTTCACTCCGCTTTTCAAATGCTTTTTCTTTCCGATGTTTTAGAAGTTCTACAGAAGCGGCCATTTTGAAATTATTGCAACGTATTCTGCATTATACAAACGTAAGAATAAAACAATGCTTATTTAACCAATTAATATCGTAATTGCAATAAAAAGTATATATCTATAAAATAAAATAACAATAGAAACTGAAGTAACAAATAAATAGAATTTAACAGCAACAATAAATAGAGGTGTAAGATAGGGATGTCCGCTTTCGTCCTCCATTTTTAATATCTATTTCGACGATATCACATATAATTGGTAGATAAACTTGGACTCACATTTCAAAATAAGAAATGAGATCTTAGACTTACAGCCATACTTTTGGGTGAAAATATATGACTAATTTACTTTGTTGTTTATTCACTTTTAACCCTAACGAACATTCTAATCATACATTCCCTACACCTTACTTTTTACAGACGACCAAGTTCAATTAAATAATATTATACAGAATCATCATTTCAAAATATCAATAAGTAAAACGAAAATCTTAGCTTTTAAAGGATCAAATTCCATAAGAGCTAAAATAATTCTGGAAGGGAAACCCATTGAACAAGTGAACCATTTTAAATACCTGCGTTATGAGATCTCCTATTTTAAAAATGAAGACCTTTTTTATAATACATTTAATTATATACGTCTTCCCAGACTTATTCTTCCTCGTGGTGAATAGCTGTATGCTGCTTTTGGTATTCTATTCTCAGTCATACTTGCCAAGTGTTCTTTCCAGTTTGTACTTTGCAGCTTTACTAGGGAATTATAGGTATGGTAGCTTCCCGTTGCTTTCCACACCGGTCAATGATGATGATGGTGGCCGGATGATTTTCGGGAACCGTTGGGCCCTAAGCTTACAAACATTTGTCTTACAGGCGAGAAGAAGCCCCGAAAAAAACCTCACCCAGGAGCCTGTCACGACCGGGAATCGAACCCGGGCCCGCTACGTAATACGGCAGCACTCTACCTCGAGAGCGGTGAATATATATATATATATATATAATATATATACATATATGTTTATTTTCTTTATTTCGAGTATTAAAGAGCAAACTATAATTTCTTACACTCTTAAAGGTAAAACGTTATTCGACCAATGAAAATGCAGTCGTAATATGATTTGTTTACATTACAACTAGAACTTAGCTCGGAATTAGTGTAAATTAAATTTTATTTTCGGGTTTCAAACAATCGAAGATAATGAATTTAAGGGCAGAGAATACAAAAATAGCACTTTTAGTTACAAAAACTGGCAATAGGTAGCGCAGGGCATTACAAAAAAGGAAACAAAAACATACAATTACATAAAAAAATAATATTAATTAAATAAAAATAAAACGTAGTTTTATTTGATTTTCATATTTATTATATAATTCAGTGACAGCTGTTTCGGTACACTGTACCTTCTTCAGACATGTTAACAAATTATGAATTGTGTTCCAACTGATCTAAGCAACAATACAACAATATTTATTTAAATTTTTTAATTTAACAAAGGGGATTCATTCATTTGTTAACATTCATAATTTGTTAACATGTCTGAAGAAGGTACAGTGTACCGAAACAGCTGTCACTGAATGATATAATAAATATGAAAATCAAATAAAACTACGTTTTATTTTTATTTAATTAATAAATATGGATTTTCATCAAGTAAACACCAACTCAATTGATTAAAAAAATAATAGATGAATAAAGATTCGTGGAATCCTTGAGATAGGTTTAACTATCACGTTACAGCCTATAAGTGTGTATGTTTAAGTGTTCCTGTAGTGTAACTGTATAATGGAATGTTCTCGCCTTTAATATCGGATCTGCAGATATTGCTCACATGCACAGGCGAGTACATGGAAAGTTAGAAAAATCGAAGTGGGATTGTGAAGTGGCTGACTTGAAGTGTAAGAGGATCGCTTGACGTGCAGTTTCCGATAATTGCACATCTATGCACGGGAACGTCTCGTGAATCTATGATCCAATATCAGAGCTGCCCTAGTGCCATAAAACACCCACTAGAAAGAAGCGCCATCACACCATGAGTCTATTACGACTTTTATTCCTTGGCTCTTGTGATGGATGACTTACCATTCTTTCAACATCACAAAGCTTTAGAGACAGTGTTCTTCGGTATCACATTCATAACGAAGTACTCTATATTTATTATTATTATTATTATTATTATTATTATTATTATTAATTATTATAAATTAGATAAAGAGGATAAACAAGAAAGTGATATTAACAGAATAAATAAAGGTAGAGCAATAACAGCAATGATGAATGGAGTCTTATGGAACAGACATATAACCAGGAAAAATAAGTTACAAATATGTAATTCAATAGTGAGAAGTGCTGTCACATATGGAGCTGAAGTTTGGAAATTCAACAAAAACTTAGAACAAAAACTTATGTCGATGGAAATGGATTTCTTGAGGAGAGCAGCAAGATGTTCAAAATTAGACAAAATAAGAAATGCTGTCATAAGAGAAAAAATGAATATTGGTTATTCAATAGTAGATTATATACAGTATAAGCAATTAAATTGGTATGGGCACGTACGACGAATGCAAGAAGAAAGATTACCCAGTAAAACATTGGAATGGTGTCCACCTGCAAGAAGGAGAGGAAGACCTCGAAACTCGTGGATGCAGGAAATAAGAACTGGAATGAGAGCAAGGGGACTGGAGGACATGGATTGGATGGAGAGAGACGAATGGAGAAGAAAAATAAAACTTTAGGCACAGAAAGATTTGTAAACTTTAAAATTCTGTATATAAAATTATTATTATTATTATTATTATTATTATTATTATTATTATTATTATTATTATTATTATTATTATTATTATTATTATTATTATTACTGTTGTTACAACTCAATGGTATTAATAGGCTGTTAGTATATGCTGATGATGTAGTACTATTGGGCGATAGCGAGGAGATACTAAAGACAAACACGCACAAACTGTTGAGTAATACTAAGAAATTGGGACTGGAAGTAAATATCAATAAAACTAAATATCTGGTCACACATAGAAATTCATAAAATGGAAATGGACAGCTATTGACAAATGATGGAAATTTTATTTTAAAATTTCGTCTCATCTAGTCTTTCAATCTTTGTCGGATTTCTCTTTTGTTAGTTGCAGTTCGAGTGTTTTCTAATTTGTACATGTGGTGGCCGGCGCTTACGATGCGTATGGCGTAAGTAGTTTTTTTTTCTTGTATAAAATACTTAATTTTTTTAAGTCATCATTATCATCTTCCTTGCAGGGAATAGACAATCTTGCCTGTTCCATCTTCACACTGTTAGAACCTCAACAAAATTAGAAATTTGAGCAAATATATTTCCTAAAGTAGGGCTATCCGGGGTGAGGGGCTGCCTCCTCTAAACTTCCAGGCCCGTTTGCTCATGTACAAAACCCTTGAGCAGGGCTGTTTATTTATCTGATGTTAAAATGTCTACTGGATCAGCCTATAAATACCATAGAAATGCATTATATAATGGAAATGGACTGCTAATGAAAAATGAGGGAAATTTTGAGGAAGTGGCTGAATTCAAATAACTAGGAACAATAATCACAAATAGGAATGAGATGCACAAAGAAATTAAACATGGGCTCAATTCTGGAAATGCATGCTATTATGCATTGCAGAGACTCTTGATGTCCCAACTCCTTTTAAAAAACGTTAAACTGAAAATATATAAAAATATTATTCTACCAGTTAAATTATATGGGTGCGAAACATGGACTCTTACTTTACGGGAGGAAATGAGATTACGAGTTTTTGCGAATAAAGTTCTTAGGAAAATTTTGGACCAAAGAGAGATGAACAGACAGGTGAATGGAGAAGACTACTTAACATTGAACTACATGGTCTTTATAGGAAGCCAGATATAATAAGAACAGTTAAGTCTCGTAGACTGCGATGGGCAGGACATGTTGCGCGTATGGGGAATGAAAGACGTGCATGGAAGCTTCTTGTAGGAAAGCCAGAGGGAAAACGCCCAGTTGGTAGACCAAGAATACGGTGGGAGAACAATATTAACTACGATTTGAGGGAATTAGATTATACAGGGAATGATTGAAGGGCATTGGCTCGGGATAAGTATGTATGGAGAGCTTATGTCAGCGCGGCCATGAACCTAGGGGTTCGATAGTGCCTGTGAGTAAGTAAGTAAGCAAGCTCATGGTTATGTAGTCTTCTTCATTCGCCTGTCCGTTTATCTCTCTTTGGTCTAAAATATTTTCTAAGATTTTTTTCTCAAATATTCGTAAACGTTTTTCTTCTCATAAAGTAAGAGTCCAAGTTTCGCAGCCATATAATACAGTACAACTGGTAGAATAAGTGTTTTATATAATTTCAGTTTAACATTTTTTGAGAGAAGTTGGGACGTCAAGAGTCCCTATTATTCAAAATAGTTTGAATTTTGAGAATTTAGCCCGTGTTTATTTTTTTTTCTTTACCTCATTCTTCTTCTTCTTCTTCTTCTTCTTCTTCTTCACGGTTTAGGCTTATTTACTAGCCTGTTCCGGCTCCAAATTGCTGCTCTTTCCATCTTTTCCTTGGTCTTCCCAAACTTCTTCTTCATTGTGGTGAATAGTTGTATGCTGCTTTGGATATTCTATTCTCAGTCATCCTTGCCAAGTGTTCTTTCCAGTTTGTTCTGTATTTCTCTATTGTTGTGTTTAATGCATCTAGTTTTAGTTGATGTCTTACATTCTGTGTTGTGCTTTTTGTCTTTTCTTTGATATCCTGCTATTGGTCTGAGGAATCTCATTTCAGCAGGTTGTATTCTGGCAGATTGTTGTGTTGTCACCTCATTCCTGTTTGTAATTATTGTTCCTTGATATTTGAATTCAGTCATTTCTTCATAATTTCCCTCATTTGTCATTAGCTGTCCATTTCCATTATATAATATATTTCAATATATAACCATAATTTTGTTTTAAGGATGACTGCTTACACTTGGCATAAAAAACCAAAATCAACATGTATTTGTAATTTCACTCGAGGGGTGAATCTAATTCCAGGATTAATCGAGTTTTAATTGTAATTATGTTACATTGCAAGAAAGTATTGTCACCCCTGGGCTGTGAACTTGATCCTCTTCTGGTGAGTAAAGCCAGAGGCAGGAATGGCTTTTCCATGTTGGAGAAGTCTCGGGGGACGGCAGGGCGTGGTGTTTACTGCCCCGCACGGAGTCTCTCCGCGCCGCAAACATGACAAAACTTAGTACCCCCGGTTATACCCTCGGCAACTATAATCAACCGGACGTGTCTGGTTATGGTTTGAACCTTCTCAATCCCTTCCTTTCACACGTGTACATAGCCCTTTTCACTGCTACATCGTCCCTTGAGGTTAATAAAAATAGCAGCCTCTTGTGCTGACAAATTCAATCAATAAAGCTATTATACAATATCCCACAACACATGCATATATTTTCCAAACAAAGGCAAAAATTAGCACTTACTTTTACAGAATGTGTGGCACTATAAGACGGACACTGAAAAATAAAACTTTGAGGAGCACACAACTAAAATTTTACAAAATTATGGCAGTGTCTGTCTTAACATATGCAAGTGAAAATTCGACTCTTAACTTTTCAGACAGAAGGAAAATAGAAAACTGCAGAAATGAAGTTCCTACGTTCAGTAGCGGGTGACAATTTTGGACAAGAAAAGAAGTGAGGATATTAGGAAGGACTTAAATATTTTCAATTTAACAAATAGAATTGACAACATGAGAAACAACTGGTATGAACATGTCAAGAGAATGCCTACAGATAGAATCCCTCAGCTGTTACTAAAGTACAAGCCAATAGGACATAGAAATGTTGGACGCCCATTTACTAGATGGGAGGATTCATTAAATCCCACTTGATGTGAAAACAGGTCAAAAGGCCTAATTTCATGAAGCAGAAGAAGAAGAAGACTTCTGACGAATAAGTCGCTAAGTTTTAAAGTTAGATTGGGGCACGCCGTAGCGTAGTGGTCAAGGCACTGAGCTACAAGCCGGAGGGTCGAGGGGGTTCAAGTCCCGTTGGGGTCAGGATTTTTAAACTGACCCAAACCCTCTGGCGGCACTATGACCCTGGGGTCGACTCAGCCTCTAACGGAAATGAATACCACAAGCTTGTTCTGGGGGTAAAGGCGGCCATCACGCAGGACTGACAACCCGGCTGACATAAAGTGTCGATTTCTAGAAAAAAGTGGGAGCCTTAACTTCCTACTACCCCAAGGGCCTCCATGCCTGTTGTGGGAACAGTTTACTATAAAATTAGATTGACAAACTAAAGAATGGTGTAAGACAAGGGTGTAGTTTATCGTCTACACTTTTTAATTTATATATTAATGGCATCATCCAAAATTGGAAAAGTAATGTTAATGTAGGTATAAGAATGGACCGTTTTAAAATATTAAATGTTTCATGTATGCTGACGATGTGGTTATTATTCAAGAAAATGAAAATAATTTGCAGCACTCTTTACATCAATCAAATCAGTTATGCCAAGATAATAATTTTAAAATACCAAAAGAAAAAACGTAAATAATGGCATTTTGGGGAAGTGAACATATACTTACTTACATACTCACTGGCACTATCGAACCCGTAGGTTCATGGCCGCGCGGACATCCCTATCCTGAACTAATGCTTTCCAATCATTCCCTGTATAATCTACTTCCCTCAAATCATAGTTAATGTTATTCTCCCACCTCATTCTTGGTCTCCCAACTGGGCGTTTTCCCTCTGGCTTTCCTACAAGAAGCTTCCATGCAAGTCTTTCATTCCCCATATGTGCAACATGTCCTGCCCATCGCAGTCTACGGAATTAACTGTTCTTATTATATCTGGCTTCCTTTAAATACCATGTAGTTCACTGTTATGTAGTCTTCTCCATTCACCTGTCTGTTCATCTCTTTTTGGTCCAAAAATGTTCCTAAGTAATTTATTCACAAATACTTGTAATCTCCTTCCCTCCCTTAAAGTAAGAGCCCATGTTTCGCACACATATGAATTCGTTAAGTTATAAAATTAGAGTGTCAAACTAAATCATCATCATCATCACCATGAACACTTTAGTTGGATCTGTCGCCTGTAGTTTACTCAAGGTGATCTTGGTGAATCCATCTATGTCTTGGCCTTCCCAAACTCTCCTTCCCTGTGGTTGATATTGTAGAGATAGTTTGGGTAATCTTGCCCTTTTCATCCCCAAAACATGTATCTAATTTTGTTGATATTTTGTTATATCATTAAATATATTTTCGACTTTAATTTTTTTTTCTGATATCAATATTTTTTTGATGATCTAACCTTGTAAATCCAAGAATTGACTCAAATATCTCATATGTTCTGCTTCCAAATTATTTTTTATCTCTCTGATTCAGAACCCAAACTTCACTTCCATAGTTGAGTGCTGGTTTTGAAATAATATTAAGTAAACTTAATTTGGTTTCTGTTGACATTGACTTCCCAAAATGTTCTTTTTATTATGCCATTTAATTTATTATATTTTTTCTAAATAAATATATATTTTTTAGGACGGAAAAATCCAAGGAGCAAGTCCTCCGGGAGGGACTTTAAGCCGTGGGTCCCGAGTCTGAAGATTTTCAGGCTCGTAAAAATCCTTAAGCCTGAATGAAAAGGCATCTAAGCAAAATTTACCGAATTTTCCCGTCCTAGTACTACCTTGGTTTCCTAGATCTCAGTATGAGGCGGTGCGCTGACCACGGACCACTCAATATGACATCTATACGAAAACAAGTGTAACTAAATTAGTATGGTTCAAATTCTTCCCTGTAAGGGGAGAGCGCCTAAATCTCTGTTAAGGGAAAAATATGGGCTTACAATACAAATATATATATATATATATATATATATATATATATGAATAAGAAAGTTTTCTTGGGTTTTCCGTGTCTTGGATTCAAGTTCGGCCTCTGGCCACTGATTCCGACGTTTCGGCATGATCCCACATGCCATTATCAAGGAATGATAAGTTCGAGTAACAGGTTTAGGTCTTATATAATTAAACACATAGAGTTTTCGCTGTGGTCCGTTTCCGAAGACATACACCCATCCAAGGTTTAGTTCTTATGTAGTTAAACACCTTCACTTTTCAGTGATTGAATCACTCTGTATAATCTTTAAATGGACGCAAGATGATGAGGAATACACTGTAAAACCTGAGAATAAATAAAATAATAATTGTAACATGCGTACAACGTGGATCCCACCTGGGAAAGGAAACAGAGGTCCACCTAGATTTAAATGGATGGAAGATGTAAGAAGAGGTATGAGGGAGCTAGGTCTGGAAGAATTGGAATGGGAAGATAGAGAAGAATGGAGAAATAAGATAAAATTAAAAAGCTTTGGGCACAGGAAGATGTTCTATTACATTGTAAACCTGTTTATAAATAAATAAAATTGTAAAAATTGTGCTATTTTTTTATATAAGTAACTTTAATATTTATTAATTAAATAAAAATAAAACTTAGTTTTACTTGATTTTCATATTTATTAAGATATAATTCAGTGACAGCTGTTTCGGTACACTGTACCTTCTTCAGACATGTTAACAAATCATGAATTATATTTGTTAACATGTCTGAAGAAGGTACAGTGTACCGAAACAGCTGTCACTGAATTATATCTTAATCTATCTATCTATCTTCGGGTTTTTACAGCTGCTGCCGTCTTCCCATGCGAAACCTCCAGAGCCTACGGTCTTGGGCATCTTCGATGCTTAGCCCTCTAGCTTGCATTACTGTCTTCATGTTGTCCTTCCATGTTAACCTTGGTCTTCCTCTTTTCTTCTTTCTGTTAGGATGCCATTCATATAGTTGCTTCGGCCATCGCTCATCTTCCATTCTCAAAACATGTCCTAACCACTTTAATTACTTTTCCTCAATTCTTTCTATTATGCTTTCTTCTGCTTCCATTATGTTTCTAATTTCCTTATTTGTGACACGTTCTAATTTAGACTTTCTGGCACTTCTTCGTAAATAATCCATTTCTAGAGCTATTAGTCTATTCTTGTAGTACTTATTGATTGTCCATACCTCACTTCCGTACATTGCAACAGATTCCACCAATGTTTTACCAATATATTTTTTTGTGTCTTTCCAAATATGCTTATCCCACCATGTGGAATTTAATGATGATATTTTTTTGCTACTCAATTCAATTCTATGTTTTATGTTCTCTTTGCCTATACCTTCGATGTTATCCATAATCATTCCCAAATATTTAGTTTGTTTCACTTGCTTTATTTGGATTGCATCTTCCAATACTAAATTTTCTCTTTCATTGCTATTTATTGCCAGATATTCTGTTTTTTGTAAATTTACTGTGAGACCCCATGATTCATATGTGATTTTCAACCTTTTTATCATGAATTCCATATCAAATTGTCTTGCGCTAAAACCAGTTGATCATCGGCAAATTGTAATGTCAGCAAAAATCTATTGCCTATTGGGATCCCCATACCTTTGCAGCTTTGTTTCCATTTCGTTAATATAAATTCTACATAAATATTAAATAAAATTGGTGATAGACTGCACCCTTGTTTCAATCCCTTTGAGGTGTTTATAGGATTAGACATTATATTTCCCATTTTAACATAAGCGGAGTTATCTTTATAGATTTATTTAATAATTATATCTTAATAAATATGAAAATCAAATAAAACTAAGTTTTATTTTTATTTAATTAATAAATATGGGTTTTCATCAAGTAAACACCAACTGAATTGAACTTTAATATTGATATTCAGATCAAATGGTTTATGAAAGGCAATTTTATTAACAGAGAATAACACATTCTCCCTTAAGAGATATTGCTGAAGAACTAATAAATGTTATCCGAGGGGTTACAAATGGATGTTGAATTTTATATTCCACATAAAAACCTGACAGAAAGACCATTATGTCGACAATGTATGTGAATAGAATTTACAGATAGGGCATTTTGTTACACTATCGAGAAGTTCTTTTTATTACAGTTAACTAAAAACGTCTTGCGGTTGAATCACGACTAGAGGAAAGGGAAGTCCTTATATCCAAAATAAATACCAGTACTGTAATAATTCTTACGCCACAAAAGGCAACCAACATCCCCCATTAGCACAGTAACACATAATGTGTAATCCAAACTTCAACAATATTTTATTTTATTTTGCTAGTTGTTTATATTGGACATATAAAAATTAAGAGATTGTGAAACAATTGCGTATATTTTTATTAATTATTTTAAAATATTATTTTAACATAGATATAAACGATACTATAATTCATGATATAATTATCATAAGTAAATGCCACGAGTGATTTCCAAATTATCGATAAATTCACGACTCACGAAGTGAGGAGTGAATTTATCTAGAGAATTTGGAAATCAAGAGTGGCATTTGTTAGGACTATTTAACGAATAAAATTAAGCTGTTTACTCACAAATCATTGTTTAACTATAGTTATTTTAAAATATTTATATATTTAATGTAAACGGCGATGTTTGAAAACAAATGAGAAACTATAGGTACGCTTCTACTGCTTCTTTTGTTTATCACTGCAACCAGATCATGCTATTTATTGCCAAAGGAACGCAATATTGTAAGGAGGAGCTTTCTTTAATATGGTAATTATAACACTGATAAATATTTGGTGAAACACGACTCTGATTGGTTGTAAAACAGAAATCATTGAACGTGATTGGTCATTGACTCCCATTTGGGGCATGAGTTAAATAGTCATAAGTAACATTCCAGAAAAATATAATTGTTATATTTACATCATAGGACATCAGAAATGAACTAATATACAGTTTGATGTGTTTCATTTTTTCTCCACTAGAGTGCAATCTTACAATATTGCGTTCCTTTGGCAATAACTAGTATGATCTGGTTGCAGTGATAAACAAAAGAAGCAACTGAAGCGTACCAATCGTTTCTCATTTGTTTTCAAACATCGCCGTTTACATTAAATATACAGGGTGGACCGCTCGAATGGACCTAATTTCAATTGCTTGTTACTGGCAAACGGTTGAAGATAGAAACTTAAAACAACGTTCATATTACAGAAAAACTCACCAAGTTTTGATATCCAGATCACCACATCTCTATATGAGCCCCAGCAATCACTGTGACGATATCAAAGCGATGAACAATTTCTTGCCAAGTACGTTGGAGTATGTCTTCTGGAATGTTCTCAATAGCCTCTATGATGCGCTCACGAAGATCACGAAGGTCTTTGACTGGGGTGGTGTAAACTTTATCTTTGACATAGCCCCAGAGAAAGAAATCCAGTGGTGTTAAATCGGGAGATCTCGGGGGCCACGCGATTGGTCCTCCCCTACCAATCCAACGGCCAGGGAAAATGTTGTCCAAAGTCGTACGAACTTCATTGGACCAGTGGGGAGGAGCACCATCTTGCTGGAAAACGATGTTAGGCTGCAGTTGTTCAATTTGTGGAAAGAAGAACTGCTCCAGCATGTCAAGATATGTGGTACCACGAACAGTTTTCTCGGCGAAGAAAAACGGTCCAATGACCTTATTATGTGACAAACTGCACCAAACATTCATCTTCGGACTATCACGAACATGCTCTTGAATAGCGTGAGGATTCTCCGATCCCCAGATCCGCACATTATGCCGGTTTACCTTGCCTGACAAATGGAAGTGGCTTCGTCCGAGAAGAAATCTTGGTCATGAAGTCAGGATCAGCGCCGAGACGGTCCAGCATCGTATTGGCGAATTCCACTCGTTTCGGCATGTCATTCGGCTCCAGACGTTGCACTAACTGCACTTTATATGCGTGCAGTTTGAGGCGTTTGTGGACAATCCGTTGTAATGTCGATTTGGTATTTGAAGTTCCCGCGAAGCTCTTCTTAATGACTTCCGGGGGCTTCGCTCAAATGCGGCTTGAACATTTGCTACCATTTCATCGGATGCTCTGCGACCACCACCATGCTTCTTCAACACAGATCCTGTAGCTAATAATGTATCACGCCACTTCTTTATGCTTCTAGCAGTTGGAGCATCACGGTTAAACACACGCCGGAACTCCCTTTGAACTCTAATGATTGATTTAAACTCCGCATACCACAAAACAGCTTGCGCTTTCATCTGCGGAGTCGCCATTTTCACAAACAATTAAATCTAAGAACGAGAAACGTATCTTTGTGCCATCTACCGACAGGATTCGAAACTTGGTGAGTTTTTCTGTAATATGAACGTTGTTTTAAGTTTCTATCTTCAACCGTTTGCCAGTAACAAGCAATTGAAATTAGGTCCATTCGAGCGGTCCACCCTGTATAAATATTTTAAAATAACTATAGTTATTGTGATTTGTGAGTAAACAGCTTAATTGTATTCGTTAAATAGTCCTAACAAATGACACTCTTGATTTCCAAATTCTCTAGATAAATTCACTCCTCACTTCGTGGGTCGTGAATTTATTGATAATTTGAAAATCACTCGTGACATTACTTACGAGAATTTGGAAATGAAGAGTGGCATTTGTTAGGGATATTTAACGATATAGGCCTAATTAAGCTGTTTGCTCACAAATCATTAATTATATACTTAATGTAAACGGCGATGTTTGAAAACAAATGACAAACGTTTATTATATTTCATTTGTTCGTCGCAGCAACCAGATCATATTATTTATTGCCAAACGATCGCAGTATTGTAAGAATGCACCCTAGTGGATAGAAATTGAAACACATCAAACTGTTTATAATCAACATTATATGTTATTAATTAATTTATTATGTCCTATGATGTAAATATGTCAATTATATTTTTCTGCACCGTAAATACCTGGAAAATAATACGTTTAAGAAAGTGCAAACAGTCATTTCTTTTTATTGAGGTATAATCAATTGCTACAATTTTTTTCTGTTATATCCCGCAAGCAGTTTCTGTTTACTTTCGCTATATACACAATATGGGAGCTACATTTCGTGGTCTTTGCATCCTAATATATAGATTGCTATATTCAACGTATTTCTTAGAGAGCCAGTCACTGCAAAATAATGCTATTACCTGTTCAGAATATTAAAAAGGAAGAGCTTTCTTTAATATGATAAAATGAATTGATAAATTCGAGGGGAAACACGCTGTGATCGGTTGTAAATCAAAATTCATTGAAATGTGATTGGTCATTGACTCCCCAGTTGGGGCATTAGTTAAATAAGTCATCATAATTGAGATTGGAAGTAAACATCAATAAAACTAAATATATGTACTGTACACATATAGAAATGCATTAAATAATGGAAATGGACAGTTAATGACAAGTGAAGGAAATTATGAAGAATTGGCTAAATTCAAATACCTAGGAACAATAATCACAAATAGGAATGAGATGCAGGAAGAAATTAAACATAGGCTCGATTCTGGAAATGTGTGCTATTATGCATTGCAGGGACTCTTGTCGTCTGAACTACGCTAAAAACACGTTAAACTGAAAATATATATAACTGTTATTCTACCAGTTATATTATATGGATGTGAAACATGGACTTTTACTTTCAGGGTAGGAGAAAATATTAAAAGTATTCAAGAATAAGGTGACGGTTGCTGATCCCCCAACGGGCGCCTCCCCAGGTGGTGGATAGGGGAACGCCTCCTAAATATAGGTGGTACCGGGGAAATGAAATACCCGGGGTGAACCAAAATCAGCATAGCATCTGTTCCAGATTGGACGGCTATAATGGGCAGGTAGAGCTCAGAGCCGAAGAAAAGGCAATCTACCTAAGGGAAAGCACCCTAAAAACAAAGCTGAAGCAAGTTGGGAGGCTGTAAGGTGGCAATCCCACCACCCAACTATATCTGCGCAGCCCTTGTAAGGCGGCCAGATGAATCTTCTATTACTAAAAAGCGAAGGAGAAAGCCGGACGGAAACACTGATAATGGACCAGGAAAGAAAAGGACAATGATAAAGACACAAATATTTGTATTGACCCTCAGTTGACTAAAAATAAGACTTTTTTTTTTCAAATAAACCAAGACAAGGGTGTTCACTTTCACCTATATTATTTAATATTTATATGGACGATATCCTAAAAGAATGGAAAAAGCTTTTAACTAATGAAGGAATATTAATTGATAATCTATCTATCTATCTATCTTCGGGTTTTTACAGCTGCTGCCGTCTTCCCGTGCCAAACCTCCAAAGCCTACGGTCTTGGGCATCTTCGATGCTTAGCCCTCTAGCTTGCATTACTGTCTTCATGTTTTCCTTCCATGTTAACCTTGGTCTTCCTCTTTTCTTCTTTCTGTTAGGATGCCATTCATATAGTTGCTTCGGCCATCGCTCATCTTCCATTCTTAAAACATGTCCTAACCACTTTAATTCCTTTTCCTCAATTCTTTCAATTATGCTTTCTTCTGCTTCCATTTTGTTTCTAATTTCCTTATTAGTGACACGTTCTAATTTAGACTTTCTGGCACTTCTTCGTAAATAATCCATTTCTAGAGCTATTAGTCTATTCTTGTAGTACTTATTGATTGTCCATACCTCACTTCCGTACATTGCAACAGATTCCACCAATGTTTTTTAATTGATAATAAAGATAAAATAAATGCTTTATTATTAGCTGACGATGTTGTACTTTTAGCAGAATCTGAAAATGAGCTCCAAATGTTAGCATATAAATTTAAATTAATAGCCAATATATATAACTGTAAAATATCAATAAATAAGTCAAAAGTAATGGCATTTATTGGTAAATGTGGAATTAGATCAAACATTCTACTGAATGACAAAATAATAGAACAAATATCACATTTCCAATATTTAGGATGTGATATAGCTTATAGAGAAAATAAAGATATAGAAAATAAAGTAAATAAATTTCAGGCTATTTGTGGAACCATAAAAAGAACCTTAGGTCGGAAAACAAGGAAAGATACGAAACTTAAATTATATAAAACAATGGCTGTTCCTTTGTTGTTGTATGGAAGTGAAAATTGGATAATGAAATCAAGGGATAAAAGCATGATACAGACTGCGGAAATGCTATTTTTACGTAATGTGAAAGGACGCAGAAGAGCGGATAGAATAAGGAATGAAACTATACGAGAAGAATTAAATATATATAAAACTGAAGATAAAATCAGCGACAATAATAAGAAATGGACAGAACACTTAATGAGAATGAACAACGAAAGAATACCAAAAAGAACCTTCCTGTATAATCCCAGAGGAACAAGAGATGTTGGCCGACCACGTAGAAGATGGACTCCACTTTTGACTTCGCCGGAACAGGTAGCATAGCCTAAACCTTGTAGTAGAAGAAGAAGAAGGAAAATTATTTATTTTATAATTTAGTATGAATTTCAAAACAGTGAAATGTTCCTATATTTGCTGTAATCAGTTTTTACTTTCATAGAGAACGGTACTTAACATTACGTGAGTGTTTAAGTAGACAGTTCTCAAATTCGATTGCAAATTGCTGAAGTTAATTAATTGTGTGTTTGGTAATAAATTGTAATATGATTTCAGTGAATCAGTGGGCTGATTTAATTAAACAATAGAGCAGGAACAAAAGGGTGTAATATTGCGTTGTTTATTGGATATTTCCTTTTATGCCTGGAAACAGATGAAGTTATTTGAAAAGTTTCCTGTTTCCGTACACCAAATAACAAGTACTGAAATGTGATATATTTTTTTTATATGTGGTAAATCATAGTGTGCTCTCATATCTCCAGCAAATAAGTATAATTTGATTCCATAAGCTCCAGACATTATGAAAGTTGATAGATGTATGAACAAAACAGTTCGGAGTGAAAACGTAACTCGAGCACATTTAGATGTTTAGAACAGAATGCAGTCTCGTTCGTTTGTAGCAAAGCTTTTTTTTTTTCTTTTCGTAATCTGATTTCCAGGTTTCGTCTTGTGTAAAATTAACTAGAAGCGAGGTTTATTAGTTGTGTTGCTTTGTTTCAATTCAATTTGTCGTTTTAGTGTACCTTAACTAAATACCCAAACATAGTCATGGAGAGTGTCATTCTAATGTTTTAATATTGTGTTTCTTCTTCAAAATAATTTAGAACACACGATCACATCATATATCTTGCTTAATATGCATTGGTATGAGTGCAAGTTTCGCAAATTTTGTGCATTTTTGGGAATTTCCAAAAGTTTCAAACTATTCAACTTATTCATTAATTAAATAAAAATAAAACTTAGTTTTATTTGATATTCATATTTATTAAGATATAATTGAGTGACAGCTGTTTCGGTACACTTTACTGCTCGGGACCCAGCTCCGTGTTTCTGAAAGGAATTTGCTGACTCAGCTGTTAGTATACGAGAAGCATAGAAGTGTACCTCCTCCCACTCCCCACACTTCTTCCCGCAAACACACAGAGCTTGGTCTCGAGCTGTACCTTCTTCAGACATGTTAAATTATGAATTGTGTTATTATAGTACATATCAACTGATCTAAGCAAAAATACAACAATAATTTATTTAATTTTTTAATTTAACAAAGGGGATTCATTCAAATCTAGTTGAGAATTTAACAGTTTATTACTACTTTCCAATTTATTTATTTCTACAGTCTCCAAAAGGTCCAACTTCTTACCCTTATCACAAACATCTAAAATCTCAAAATTTGGACAGAAACAATGATTAAATTGGAATAGGTAGTTTATGGTACGAGTAGTAAGTTATTCAATTTATCTCTAGTAACTTTAGTCCTTACCCTTCAAGTGACCTCTTTAATAATTTCAAATAATTCAAGATAAGATAAAAAAATACTGTATAATAAAAAATATACTTTCTCAAAATTTTCAGTGATATTCTCCAAACGTTTAAAACCTGCTTCACAACCCAACTACAGTGCGATCACTATAGCATTGGACAGCAGACGCGGGGTTTGTGCTGTGCGGTGACGAAGGCTTACACGTGCAGACACGGACGTGAAATGTGCGCAGACTCAGCAGTATACATGCACATCCCACGCATTCACGATCGCAGTCAGATTGTGTGCTTCGAGTGGATAAGATGCTCGCTCGCTTTTCCTTGTGCAATGAATGGCGTATGTATAAGTTATTTCAATTTTAAAATTTGTATCTTAAAAAACATACGTGTATAAGTGTAAATTGAATGACGTGTGTATAAGTGTAAAGTGTAAACTGTATGATGGGTAATAATTTTTCTACTGAACAAAGTGTATTTATTTATGATCAATATTTGTTAACTCAGTCTGCCAGGCAAGTACGAAGACTTTTTGAAACACGATTCCCGGGTGTAAAAATTCCGTAACGTTCAACAGCCCATAATCTGTTCAACAAATTTTATAAAGAGGGTGTCAAAAAATGTATGGGCAACGAAGGTAACAGTTTCAGCACCTGCTTCAATAAAGTTGGTAAGTACAACAATTTGTAAAATAGTTACGAAAATGTGTGTGGTTGTATCACCGCGATGCTACGCTGTCCGTTCCCCGCCGCGAGTGCGTCAGCAGTGTACAGTGAAATCCTCGCGTCTGCTGTCCAGTGTTATACTGATCCCACTGTATTATAAAACATGTAGTCAATATACCCATTTCACCAATTAAAAATTAAAAGAGTCAACATGTTTCTACAGCGAAGCTGCCATTTTGAAGACTAAATATTGAAATGGGTATATTGACTGCATGTTTTACGATTTTATCACGAAGATCATTAGTTTAGTAAACCCAACTATTGTTCGTGTCATGCTTTAACGGCCTCATTTCCTGCAACTGACAAAAATATCTTCGGATTCAACCATCCTCCTGAGTGTCACTTAACAAAAGCCGACCGCCTTTCAACCCTCATTAGAGAGAAAGAGATGGAGATATTCCGAAGTTGTCAAATCGATTAGCCGATCTTTTTATAGGTATGTGCATGCTAATATAGCGTAGAACGGTTTAATTTAAAAATCATATTTTTAAAGAATAATGTGGACGTGGCAACATTTGTAAGTGTAACAATCGTCGCGTGGTAGATGTAAGTAGAAGCTTAAGTTTTTTTAGGGGTGATAGAAGACCGACAAAGCATGGCCTGCACTATAATTAACTAACTCACTGGCACTATCCAGCTCGTACGTTCATGGCCGCTTTTGGACATAAGTTCTCTACACATCCCTATCCTAAGCTAATGTTTTCCAGTCATCCCTCTATAATCTACTTCCTCAAATCTTAGTTAATGTTATTCTCTCGCTCCATCCTTGGTAAACCAAATGGGTGTTTTCCCTCTCGTTTCATACAAGTAGATTCCAGGGCCTTCTTTCGTTATCCATTCGTGTCACATGTCCTGCCCATCGTAGTCTACGAGACTTAAATGTATTATATCTGGCTTCCTATAAAGACCATGTAGCTCACTGTTTTGTAGTTTTCTCCATTCGCCAATCTGTTCATATATTTTTGGTCCAAAAAGTTTCCTGAGAATTTGTATTCTCAATTACTCATAATTTTTCTCTTCACTTAAAGTAATTAAAGCATTTCCAGAATTGAGTCTATATGCCTATTTAACTTTTTGTACATCTCGTTCCTATTTGTAATTATTGTTCCTAGGTAATTTAATTCAGCCAATTCTTCAAAATTTCCCCGATTTATAAGTAACTGTCCAATTCCATTATACTGTATAATGTATTTATATGGCGAACATATATTTAGTTTTATTAATGTTTACTTCCAGTCCCAATTTCTTACTGTTACTCAACCTAGGTAAAAAATATTCCCCAATACCAAATAATATGATTAATTCAACAACCCCGTTATTAATTTTTGTATTCATAAAAGAAAGTGAAAAATGAAGTGCCTGAAGAAAAAGAGCTATTGAGGACTAAATTTAAAAAAGTTATTAACTTTTTCTAATGAAAGTTTTAAGTTAAAATTAAACTAATAACCTTCAAAATTATAAACACAAAAGCTTATTTATCCATTAAATTGGCAAAGCACTAATTTCTCGTGTCAGTTATTTGAATATTGCGGACCGCACTGAAAACGATATCATACATAACTATTATTAATGGGTATATGTATAGTTGTACACACATTTGAGTAATTTCTACTCGTTCGTTTCCTTCTGTTTTATTGAAAATATTAAATAAAATAAACTAATATCCTTGAAATTATAAATAGAGAAGCGTCTTAAACTGATAAAGGACTAGTTTCTCGTGTCTGTTATTTGAATGTTGCGGACCGCACTGAAAACGATATCATACATAACTATTATTAATGGGTATATGTATAGTTGTACACACATTTGAGTAATTTCTACTCGTTCGTTTCCTTCTGTTTTATTGAAAATATTAAATAAAATAAACTAATATCCTTGAAATTATAAATAGAGAAGCGTCTTAAACTGATAAAGGACTAGTTTCTCGTGTCTGTTATTTGAATGTTGCGGACCGCACTGAAAACGATATCATACATAACTATTATTAATGGGTATATGTGTAATTGTACACACATTTAAGTAATTTTTATCGTTCGTTTATTAAATACTTGAAATGAAATAAACTAATAGAGTACCCCATAGGATATATTGCCAAATTAAGGGTTAAAACATATTATCAGTCCATATCGTATACCATCTCCAATTCCCGCAACTGGAATTACCTGCTATAGGAAATCAGGGTCTGCAGGACATTTGGTTGATTGATTATCTCGTACGTCGATGTTTTTTAATGTTTAAAAATTATGAAAAACAACATTAAGAGCTTTGTTCTGTCGTAATTTGCTGAAAGAAGGAAATATTCCAAAAACCAGAAAAAGTCGGATCATAAATTTGGCATGTTGAGGACTTCGCTTAGTTTAGGCAGTTCCTACGTGACGAACTTTCTTTTAAAATAATTTAGAATTACAACTGCTGGGTTGTTTTATGGATTGTTACTTATTCCACTTCTGCACAAACGAAAACTCAATGGTGGACAACTGTTGCACGCGTTTTGCATGTCCTGGCACTAATGCTCGCTCATTACAAGATCTCTACTGTACAGGCACACAATTGGCTTTTAAGGAGCCCGTAATTTCGCTACTATCCACATATGGTCTCTATCAGTATTACAGTTCTTGTAATTACTAATACTTTTACATTTATCCTCAAATCATTATCCTCTGAACAGTCACTTCCAACAGAAGCTCTTTGAGGATTCTAGAATATTCAATTTGTGTCGCAATGCCCTGTCTTATGGATATCTTGTCTGCTCTCTCTAAGGCAGGACATAGAAAATTATTGACCTACCAGACGTCTTCTGACCTCACATCCATATGTGTTAAACACAGAGATGGTCCATTATCCAGTCAGTGTAATCAGCAGATCAGAAGAAAGCGAGTACAAGGAATGATTTGGGCAGCATATTACATCATAAGGCATTATAGGAGGCGAAGTGGGAGAATATCGATCACTTTAGCATTTAGTCGAATGACTGAAATATTACTTTTGTAAAAAGGAATTTAAAAAAGGGGGAATTGTTTACTTTAGTGATTAACTCAAATAAAACTGTTAAAGTTTTATATTATTTTTCATATTTATTTTAATACAAATTCGTTACAGCTTCTTCAAACGAATATTACGAATACAAATTTACTGTTCTCTTACTTACTAAGATATAAATAAAAACACAAAATACATTATCAATTAATCATAAGTAATGCCACGAGTGATTTCCAAATTATCGATAAATTCACGACTCACGAAGTGAGGAGTGAATTTATCATAAGTAATGCCACGAGTGATTTCCAAATTATCGATAAATTCACGACTCACGAAGTGAGGAGTGAATTTATCTAGAGAATTTGGAAATCAAGAGTGGCATTTGTTAGGACTATTTAACGAATAAAATTAAGCTGTTTACTCACAAATCATTATTTAACTATAGTTATTTTAAAATATTTATATATTTAATGTAAACGGCGATGTTTGAAAACAAATGAGAAACGATAGGTACGCTTCTACTGCTTCTTTTGTTTATCACTGCAACCAGATCATACTATTTATTGCCAAAGGAACGCAATTTGTAAGAATGCTCTCTAGTGGAGAAAAAATGAAACACATCAATCTGTATATTAATTCATTTTTGATGTCGTATGATGTAAATATGACAATTATATTTTTCTCGATTATTACCTGGGAAAAAATACATTTAAGAAAGTGCAAACAGTGGTTTCTTTTTTGGTGGTATAATCAATTGCTACAAATGTTGACATGTAAGCACTATTATATACAATCTGGTAGCCGTATTTGTTATAGGCTCAGTCACTGCAAAATAACGGTCAGACCTGTTCAGAATATTAAAAAGGAGGAGCTTTGTTTAATATATGATAATCCTAACACTGATAAATATTTCGTGAAACACGACTCTGATTGGTTGTAAAACAGAAATCATTGAAACGTGATTGGTCATTGACTCCCATTTGGGGCATGAGTTAAATAGTCTACATAATTTGGAAATCAAAGAGTGGCATTTGTTAGGACTATTTAACGAATAAAATTAAGCTGTTTACTCACAAATCATTATTTAAATATAGTTATTTTAAAATATTTATATATTTTATGTAAACGGTGATGTTTGAAAACAAATGTGAAACGATTGGTACGCTTCATCTGCTTCTTTTCTTCATCACTGCAATCGGATCTTATTATTCATTGCCAAATGAACGCAATATTGTAAGAATGCACTCTAGTGGAGAAAAAAATGAAACACATCAAACTGTATATTAATTCATTTCTGATGTCCTATGACAATTATATTTTTCTGGAATGTTCTTTCCTGGGAAAAAATACATTTAAGAAAGTGAAAACAGTGGTTTCTTTTTTTTGGTGGTATAATCAATTCCTTCAAATGTTTTTGTATTAACTCCCGCATGATCTACGTGTTGACATTCATGCACTATATACACAATCTGGTAGCCGTATTTCTTGAGGAATCAGTCACTGCAAAATAATGCTATGACCTATTCAGAATGTTAAAAAGGAGGTGTTTTCCTTATTATGATAAACTTTAGTTGGTAAATTCTGGGCGAAACACGACTGTGATTGGTTATAAATAAAAAATTATTGAAATGTGATTGTCATTGTCACCCATTTGGGGCATGAGTTAAATAGTCACAGAGATGTTCGATTATCCAGTCAGTATAGTCAGCAGATCAGAAGAAAGCGAGTACAAGGAATGATTTGGGCAGCATATTACATCATATAGGGATTATAGGGGTGAAGTGGGAGAATATCGATCACTTTAGTCGAATGACTGAAATATTACTTTTGTAAAAAGGAATTAAAAAAAGGGAATTGTTTACTTTAGTGATTAAATAAAATAAAACTGTTAAAGTTTTATATGATTTTCATATTTATTTTAATACAAATTCGTTAACATAGAAATAAGACAACAACTAAAAGTAGAGGAATTAAATACAACAGTAGAGAAATACAGAACACATTGGAAAGAACACTTGGAAAGGATGACTGAGAATAGAATACCAAAAGCAGCATACAACTATTCGCCACGAGGAAGAAGAAGTTTGGGACGACCAAGGAAAAGATGGAAAGTGCAGCAATTTGGAGCCGAAACAGGCTAGAAAATAAGCCTAAACCGTGAAGAAGAAGAAGAAGAAGAAGAGAAGAAGAAGAAGAAGACAAATTCGTTATAGCTGTTTCAGTACTCTGTACCTTCCTCAGACGAATATTTCGAATAAAAAATTACTGTTCTGTTACTTACTTAGGTATAAATAAAAACACAAAATATATTATCAATTAATCAGAAAAAAATGATATTCTAGTACGTTGGTTTGATAAGCGTTTCTCGACACTTTTATGATTCCGATCACCTTATTGAAAAATATTGAAAAAAGTTAAAACACACAAAATTCCTAAAGTCACTGTCTCTGCAAACAAAAATCACACACGTAATTATTTGCTGTGCAGCTTGTAGAAATTGATGCCAACCGTTAATTAATTAATCTATTTTATACCTACAACCAACGACTCATCCCAAGATGCTTTTTCTCTAGTATGTAATTCCTAAAAATGATCAGGGGCTTAAATCCATTATTTAAACGTTAATCTTCTTGTAATAGTATAAGCCCATGTTTCCCTTAACAGATTTAGGCGTTCTCCCCCTACAGGGAAGAATTTGAACCATACTAATTTAGTTACACTTGTTTTCGTATAGATGTCATTTGTGTGGTCCGTGGTCAGCGTTCCGCCTCATACTGACATCTAGGAAACCAAGGTAGTACTAGGACGGGAAAATTCGGTAAATTTTGCTTAGAGGCCTTTCCATTCAGGCTTAAGGATCTCTTACGAGCCTGAAAATCTTCAGACTCGGGACCCACGGCTTAAAGTCCCTCCCGGAGGACTTCCGATTGAGGGTCTTTCCACTTTTCAGCGGTTGCCCTTATACCAGCCGGCTGCTGGCCCTTCACATCCACATGTGTCAATCACAGAGGTAGATGATCAACAACCAGTGTAGGGGTGACATGTGGTTAGCATGTCGAGTCCCCCAGCCGTTATAGCTGGTTCCTCAACCTGGAGCCGCTACTTATTGTAGCTACCCAATTGCCTCACGATGCTGGGTGGGCACCGGTCCCATACTGGCCGAAATACCATGAGAAAATTTCTTCCCCCATGGAGACTCGAACCAGCGCAAGTCCCGTAGCTCTGCGCCAAGGCGTCCTACCTTAACCGCTCGGCTACGGCGCGAGACCCGGAGGACTTGCTCCTTGGATTTTTCCATCCTAAAAAAAAAAATCCATCTACCCCGGCCGGGTTTGAACCCGCGACCCTCGGGACCAGAGGCAAGGAATATAACCACTAGTCCACCGCGGCCGATTTTAAACGTTAATAATAAAACATAAATATTCTAACAAAGCAGAAGCTTTAAATCAATATCAATTATTAGTGCAAATTGTGAGAAAACTGTCACTCATGTTTTGTAGAATTAAATAAAGTGATTGAGAAATAAAGCAAGTGAAACAAACTAAATATTTGGGAACAATTGTGGAGAACATTGAAGGTATAGGTAAAGAGAATATAAAACATAGAATTGAATTGAGTAGATAAATAATATCATCGTTAATGGGATAAGCATATTTGGAAAGACACAAAAAAAAATATATTGGTAAAACTTTGGTGGAATCTGTTGCAGTGTATGAAAGTGAGATATGGACAATCAATAAGTACTACAAGAACAGACTAATAGCTCCAGAAATGGATTATTTATGCAGAAGTGCCAGAAAGTCAAAATTAGAACATGTCACAAATAAGTAGTAGTAGTAGTAGGACTTTATTAGACAAAAAGTAAGATATTTACAATATTATTTACAAATATGGGTCGCACGGGCAGTAAGCCGTACGTGCTGTTGACAGTCCGTTACAATAAAGTAATAATTGGTACTAGTGTAAAGAAAAATAAACAAAAACAGCAATAACATTACAATTACATAAAGAAAACACAATAATAATATTACAATTAAATAATAACACAATAGCATTATACACTAAAAACATTAACATTACAATTACATAAAGAAAACACAATAATATTACAATTAAGTAATAACACAATAGCATTATACACTAAAAAAACATTAACATTACAATTACATAAAGAAAACACATTAATATTACAATTAAATAATAACACAATAGCATTGTAAATTAGAAACGTAATGGAAGCAGAAGAAAGCATAATTTTAAGAACTGAGGAGAAGGAATTAAAGTGGTTAGCACATATTTTAAGAATGAAAGATGAGAGATGGCCGAAACTACTATACCAATGGCAACCGACCAGAGAGAAGAAAAGAGGGAGACCAAAGTTAACATGGAAGGAAAACAGGAAGATAGTAATGCAAGCAAGAGGGCTAAGCATTGAAGATGCCCAAGATCGTAGGCTTTGGAGATTTGGCACGGGAAGACGACAGCAGCTGTAAAAACACGAAGATAGAAATAGATTGTGAAATACTACACGATAGTATGTGTGATTATTTACGACTAAACGAAGGGAAGTCGACCGCTATGACCATCCAGCGACATATCATAGTTCTTTACCAGAATCATCAGGGGTGCCCGCTATATCCGGCTTTGTTTAGTATATAGGTTGACCATGCTATTAAAATATGGCAAGATGTCTTAATTGAAAATGTTAAAATAAATGACAAAGTTTTAAACACGATTTTATTCGCAGATAGCCAGGCTATTTTTAGTTCGTCAGAAGATAATCCACAGAGATCTGCAAACCATTTAGAAAAAGTTGGCAAGGAATACAATTTAAACATTTCATGTGCAAAAACGGGTTGTAAGGGGTAGTGACGTGTGTATAACCTCTCCTACCCAATTCTCATCCTCACCTTCTCGTGGTACAACCCGTTTTCACAAACGAGGCTCTGAGGACCGAGTCACGGCGGTATAACCGTTCCATCAGGTACTGAGTAAATGCGGTATCCTAATGTCTGTCCAGAGACTAAAAGGTAGCAGCCCTACCACTGGACTACTTAGCGTCGGACCAGTAACCTGCCCTAAGGAACTTCAAAACTACTTTCAAGTCTCAACACGAAAAAATCCAGAAGGAATTGAAATCAACCTGCAGGAAGAAGAAGACCAGGACGTTCACTCAAAAGACTTCTGGGTGGTGTTTCTCTTGAGGCCGAAACAGGTCAACAAATGGCCTAAATTCGTGAATGTACTATGATGATGACGATGATGTACAAAAACAAAATCAATGGCATTTCGAGTAACAATCATCTCAGATGCAAAATTGTCATAAATAATAATATCGAACAAGTGAAATCCTACAATTATCTGAGTTTTAATGTATGATACTGTCAAAAAGAAGATATAAATATAAAAATACAGACATTTCAAAGAAAGTGTGGAACAATAAGAAGAATAAAACAACTCGATACTCAACTCAAATTTTATAAAGTAATGGCTGTTTCTACTATTATGTACGGCAGTGAAAATTGGACTTCGACTCGTGCAGATAAGAGAAACATATAGGCAGCGGAGATGAGAGTTTTAAGGCCAACGGCGGGCTACATTTTATGGACCACAAAATACATAAGAGATCTATTAAATATTTTTAAATTGACATAAAAATGACAAAGGCAAAATTGGTACGAACATCTACTGAGAATGCCAGATGATAGACCTCCTAAAATGATTTTAAACTACAGACCTACAGGATATAGATGTCAAGGAAGACCATTTGCTAGATGGAGAGACCAAATCTCTAGAAGTCGGAACAGGCCAGAGGGTCTAAGTCTTGATATTGACTATTCTCTATTTTACCGCTAGAAATTCCTTTCAATATATTTAATAGGGCATAATCTTTTACAGTTTCTCTTGCTAGAACATGGAATTCCCTTCCACCCTATGTTAGAGACTGCCAAACTAAATATTTCAGAAACAAATTGAAAATAAAATTATTAACATAAACATCTCACTAATATGACTATTCTAATAATTAATAATTAGTTTTTTATTAATTAAATAAAAATAAAACGTAGTTTTATTTGATTTTCATATTTATTATATAATTCAGTGACAGCTGTTTCGGTACACTGTACCTTTTTCAGACATGTTAACAAATTATGAATTGTGTTCCAACTGATCTAAGCAACAATACAACAATATTTATTTAAATTTTTTAATTTAACAAAGGGGATTCATTCAAATCAAGTTGAGAATTTTACAGTTTTAACAGCTGTCACTGAATTATATAATAAATATGAAAATCAAATAAAACTACGTTTTATTTTTATTTAATTAATAAATATGGATTTTCATCAAGTAAACACCAACTCAATTGATTAATTCGTTTTTTTCATTATTTAATAAAACTGGTATTAAAATTTGTCAATATGTTTACCTAATGCCTTGTATATATAAACGATAGATTAATTCATTATAGTTTATTACTTTCTTTGTATTTTTCTTTTCTTTTTATGTATAATCAACTTTTATAAGATTCATGATGTGTTCCGTTGAGGTTTATTCAAAATTAATATAAAATTATAGAATATTCACCTGAAAGGTCCGTCTCCTCAACTTAAGTTGAGGAGACGGACCTTTCAGGTGAATATTCTATAATTTTATATTAATTTTTTATGTATAGTAGATTCGAGCTGTTATTCCTTTGTGTTTTATTGTATTAATAGACATTATTTTCATTATTGTTCAGTTTGACAGATAGTTAATTGTTTAGTATGACTATTATTGTAATTTTTTGTATTTAAATGTAACATGTGTTTGTCCTGGTGAGTGGAAGAGAAGACCACATGGCCTTAATTCCACCAGCATAAATAAATATATTCTATTCTATTCTAGGAATTTGACGAAATATAGAATTAACTAAACAAATTTATTTTTATCGAAATTAAAATTGATAATTTTTGTATTCACATTTTAATCTGACAGGACTTTTTACGATTTACAATATGCATTAAAAATGTTTCTTAATCGGATTATATTCTTATGGTAAGTTCCAAAAAATGTATTTTCAATAGAATCATAGTTTTATATTATTCATTTCATGCTTTTGTTAATATGTCGTTATATGTATTCATACTTTTCATTCATGTTGCAAAGCAGATTTACATTTGAATAATGCAATCCATTATACATGAACTCTATTAGAATTAAACGCAGAGAATGCAATTTTTTTAATTCCAGCCTACGCTAAAATGAGTGGATTATTACATGGCAATATAAGACAGGTCTGTTGAAAAAGCAGTTCTCAATAGTTTGTCCTCAACCTCCCCTTCCATTGGGGTCACCTAGTAGTTTTACGTCTAGAAAATAGCATTGCTTTTATGGTGCAATTCTTGTTAGTAATCGTGTCCTTTTATGAGAGATTGATGTATTAGTTAATACATCTTAAAATTATATAATTTAATTAAGTAATTTCTCCTACAACTTTGCCCAGAAGGTGGGTGTCCGATTTATGGAAAATATATAATTATGGAACGTATAATTGTTTTTTTTTCCCCCAATGCCCCAGATTGTCATTTCGAACTTTCTGGTGTTCTCTCCTGGCATTCGCTTAATTGTAACCCACTTCTGAAGTGGAGGCGCCTAGAAGGCGGAGTTACGTTACCCCGATGATATGATGGGTGATATATGATAATGAAGTGCCAGGAGAGTTCTTAACCTAAACTTAACCTAAATTCCAGACCATGGGCAACCACAGGAATAATTCCCTTTAAGGAAAAATTCCAATGGTTTGACCGGGAATCGAACCCGGGGCCTCATGAACAGTTGTCAGGAACGCTGACCACTAGTCCATGAGGCTGGTCTGTATAATTGAATATTTGTCCCGAAAAGATATCTAACCCACAAACTAAAAAATGTTGGGTAAAAAAACTATAATGTTCATTTTGAGGCTATTATATTTATCATATCACGAACTGTTTAATATCTCATCCTATTTGAATCATATACATCCAATTTGAATGCAAAATAAATTGCTAATAACTAAATATTACAAATAATAAAATATAGAATTGAGTGTAAAAGTGATCTATCTCTATAGAGTGGAAAAATGTTCTAACACATATTTAACTAATAATGCTATAATAAGAAACAGAAAATACATAATGAACACTGATTCAGTTAGAAAAATTCTAAATTAATCAGTTTTCAGTACTTATTTTACATTTACTGTTATTTCGTTACATTCCTTGTGTATTTCATATTATCACTCAATTTATCTAAGATTCAGATTAGAATTCATGGAACTGTGGTGGAATGCATTTGCACGTGTGATTATTTTTCTGCACTGTTAGTCATGACTTGACTAAGTGCTTCCCCCCATTTTGTTACATATAGATCACTATTCATTTGAAAGCCAGATATTTTAAAATACCGGTAACTACATTTAAATAATGATTTTATAGTAAACAGTTTAATTTTCTTTGTTAAATAGTCCTAACAAATGCCACTCAATTATTTGGAAATCACTCGTGGCATTACAGCCTGCATTCAACTATTACTTATGACTATTTAACTCATGCCCCAAATGGGATTCAATGACCAATCACATTTCAATGATTTTTTAATTACAATCAATCAAAGTCGTGTTTCACCTCAAATTTATCAACCAAGTTGATCATATTAAAGAGAACTCCTCATTTTTAACATTCTGAATAGGTCATAAGCATTATTTTGCAGTGACTGACTCTCCAAGAAATACGCCTACCAGATTGTATAAATAGTGCACGAATGTCAGCTGATAGTGCTTACAGGAGACAATATAAAAACATTTGTAGTAATTGATTATACCACAAGAAAAAGAAACCGCTGTTTTCTTAAACGAATTATTTCCCAGGAAATAACATTGCAGACAAATATAATTGACACATTTACATTATAGGACATCAAAAATTAATTAATACCTATAATGTTGGTTATAAATGTCTCCACTAGGGTGCATTCTTACAATATTTGCGATCATTTGGCAATAAATAGTATGATCTGGTTGCAGTGATGTACAAGCGTCTCGTTTCTCATTTGTTTTCAAACATCACTGTTTACATTAAATAAATAAATATTTTAAAATAACTATATTTAAATAATGATTTGTGAGTAAACAGCTTAATTTTATTCGTTAAATAGTCCTAACAAATGCCACTCTTGATTTCCATATTCTCTAGATAAATTCACTCCTCACTTCGTGAGTCGTGAATTTATCTATAATTTGGAAATCACTCGTGGCATTACTTATGACTATTTAACTCATGCCCCAAATGGGGGTCAATGAGCAATCAAATTTCAATGATTTTTTATTTACAACTAATCACAGTCGTGTTTCAATCTAAAATTTACCAACTAAAGTTTATCATAATAAAGAAAGCACCTCCTTTTTAACATTCTGAATAGGTCATAACATTATTTTGCAGTGACCGACTATTCAACAAATACGGCTACCAGATTGTATATATAGTGCACGAATGTCAGCAGAAAGCGCATGCGATAGATAATATAAAAACATTTGTAGCAATTGATTATACCACAAAGAAAAGAAAACACTGTTTGCACTATCTTAAACGAATTTTTTCCCAGGAAATGACGTTGCAGAAAAATATAATTGACACATTTACATCATAGGACATCAAATTAATTAATACCTATAATGTTGGTTATAAATTTCTCCACTAGGGTGCATTCTTACAATATTGCGATCCTTTGGCAATAAATAATATTATGATCCGGTTGCAGTGATCGAACAAAAGAAGCAAATGAAGCATACCAATCGTTTCTCATTTGTTTTCAAACATCGCCGTTAAAATTAAATATATAAATATTTTAAAATAACTATAGTTAAATAATGATTTGTGAGTAAACAGCTTAATTTTGTTCGTTAAATAGTCCTAACAAATGCCACTCTTGATTTCCAAATTCTCTAGATAAGTTCACTCCTCACTTCGTAAGTCGTGAATTTATCGATAATTTGGAAATCACTCGTGGCATTACTTATGATAATTAATATCTTCTTCATCAGTAGATTAAAATATAGAGGAATGAACAAAGTTTCATTATCAATCAGTTGCCTCGAATCGGAAGTATGTTAAGATAAGATAGGGACGTATGCAGAGCTTATCCCAGCGAGTTAAATAGTTAGCAGAGAGTTTAAATTGAGCAATAAAACTTCCAAGTCCTTTAAGCCAAAGCGAAATGTATTGGACAAGCAATAAACGTCATTTGGAATAATTCACGAAGCATTAGCAGTGACGTGGAAGACATCCAACCTAATAGAAAAAGTAAATCGCAAAATAAAGAAGGAAATAATTTAATTTCTGTAGCAATAGTTACGAGGGAAGAAGTGGTATAAGTCTTAAGAGCAAGTCCGAGTGGATTAGATTCTTCCCCCCACATAACAATAACATTGACTTTTATAGAAGAAAACCTTTTTAAACTCTTGGTCTGGATGAGACGCCTTCTGTTAGGGAGGGCGGGGAGAGGACGCTTTTAGCCTGCGCTTGACTCTGGAGCACTCAGCTTCCGTCATCTGCTTGTTTGACTTCCTATAACAGAGGCGGATTGACCTCTTTGTCTGGGTCACTATTTGTTAATAGTATATTATGATGCGTTGTTGGCAAGTGGTTTTTACAGAATCGAGAAAACGTTTAAGGGGGGGCCTACACTTTTGAAGATACAAAAAAGTCATTTTTCAATTTTTTATATAGATTGAAACTTCATCTTTAGATTAGTGAAAGATTTCCATTGATATCTCTATTACTTTTCGAGTTATGTTTAAAAATGTGCAAGGCTGTCACTCGAGTGAGCCCTTTAATTGCAGAAGGTAGGCCTACCTACATCTTCGGTACGTTTTTCGCTTCTTTTCCGTAACTTATTTTTTTCAGTACGGTTTTCCTGATAACTCGCATAGTTTGCAAGATATCGAGATTAAATTTTGCATGTATATGTAATTTACAGATATGAAGAAAACATACTACAATTAGTAATGTACCTATTATATTTTATTAAAAAAATTGTTTAATGCAAATTTTAACAAAAAATGAGTACCATCAATTTCAAATGGCAAATAAAATATTTACACTCCGTATAATTAAACAATTGTAGTATATTTTGTAGCTACAATATTAATGAGTAAGATAAAACAAGAATCGTTAAAATATTTCGAAATTCAGGAATATTATCAGGGAAACTGTTTCCGGGTTTCTTATTCGTCAGAGCAAAAATAGTGATCAATAATGAAATATTAGAACAGATAGCACACTTTAACTACCTTGGTTCAGATATAACATACAGCTGCGATTGGGATATACACAATAAATTAAACCGATATCAAATGATGTGTGGTACCATAAGAAGAAACCTCCGAGAGATTCGAAGAGAAACTCAGCTCAGGTTTTATAAAATGATGGCTGTTCCTGTTCTTTTATATGGATCTGAATCTTGGGTACTTACAAAAAAAATATCTCATACATTCAAGCCATTGAAATGAAATGTTTAAGATCTGTAAAAGTATGTACACGCATGGATAGATTACACAATGATTCAATAAGAAATGAACTGGAGATATTTTCAATAGTTGATAAACTAGAAGAGCACAAATACCCATGGAAAGAACATTTAATCAGAAAGGATTACCCAAAAAGATCAACACCTACAAACCACATGGGAAAAGATATTTGGGACGGCCAAGGAAACGATGGACTTCAGACCGGAACAGGTCATATTGACCTAATCCTGGAAAGGAAGAAGAAGAAGAAATCTTAGATAACTCTCATGTAACAGAATGTAATTTAAATTAGCTAGAATTATATAAATTATATACAGGCCAGTGAAGTGCTTTGTGTGGAGTGTAGCATTGTATGGTGCAGAGACTTGGACATTACGACGGAATGAGGAAAAGCGACTGGAAGCTTTTGAGATGTGGATATATAGAAGAATGGAACGTAAAAATGGACAGAAAAAGTAAGAAATAAAGATGTGCTAGACAGAGTGGGCGAAAGAAGAACAATGCTGGAACTCATAAAGAAGAGGAAAAGTAATTGGATTGGCCCCTGGCTAAGAAGAAACTGCCTGCTGAAGGATGCCCTAGAAGGAAAGGTGAACGGAAAGAAAGTTAGAGGCAGAAAAAAAAAACATCAGATGATAGACAATATTAAAATAAATTGTTTGTATGCAGATACAAATAGTAAAGCTGAGTTAAGGAAAGAGTGGAGAATGCTGAGTCTGCAGGGAAAGACCTTCTCCTGAGCAGAATACTATGAATGAATATCAAACCTGATTTTTTATAACGCATAAGTAATTATTTTGTACCGAAATCACCTTTTCGGTACGTAAAACTACGAAATACTAATACGTCATCGTGTCTTCATTCTTCAGTGATCTTATTGAACAGTGCCAAATTCCTATCTTCCTTGTGCTCTCTCCTACTTACCCCCCCTTTCTCCTTTATGCGCTGTGTGTTACTGCGCATCTTCCCCTTTCTAGTGAAGTCCTCAAATAAGCGGTGCACGTGAACATCAGGATCTTCATCTATTTTGGTTTCGGCGGAGTCAAGTCAATAGTAGCTCGAAGGAGCTGTTTGGTTAATCAGTCCCTTAGGCCAGGGTAGGGCCACCAGGACCGTGTACCCTAGCCCTTGACTGGACTGGAGTGAGTGGTTGTATGTATGAATTATTATTATTATTATTATTATTATTATTATTATTATTATTATCTCCTCTACTATTTAATTTTGTACTAGAGCATGCCATTAAATCTTTAGAGAATGAGGAAGGCTTACAACTGAATGGTATTAATAAGCTGTTAGTTTATGCTGATGATGTAGTACTACTGGCCGATAGCGAGGAGATACTAAAGGCCAACACGCACACACTATTGAGTAACACTAAGAAATTAGGACTGGAAGTAAATATCAGTAAAACTAAATATATGGTCACATGTAGAAATTCAGTATATAATGGAAATGGACAGCTAATGACAAATGAGGGAAATTTTGAGGATGTGGCTGAATTCAAATACCTAGGAACAATAATCACAAATAGGAATGAGATGCACAAAGAAATTAAACATAGGCTCAATTCTGGATATGCATGCTATTATGCATTGCAGAGACTTTTGATGTCCCAACTCCTTTCAAAAAACGTTAAGCTGAAAATATATAAAACTATTATTCTACCAGTTATATTATATGGGTGCGAAACATGGACTCTTACTTTAAGGGAGGAAAGGAGATCACGAGTATTTGAGAATAAAGTTCTTAGGAAATTTTTTGGACCAAAGAGAGATGAACAAACAGGTGAATGGAGAAGACTACTTAACAATGAACTACATGGTCTTTATAGGAAGCCAGATATAATAAGAACAGTTAAGTCTCATAGACTGCGATGAGCAGGACATGTTGCACTTATGGGAAATGAAAGACGTGCATGGAAACTTCTTGTAGGAAAGCCAGAAGGAAAACGCCCAGTTGGTAGACCAAGAATGAGGTGGGAGAATAACATTAACTATGATTTGAGGGAAGTAGATTGTACAGGGAATGATTGGAAAGCATTGGCTCAGGATAGGGATGTGTGGAGAGCTTATGTCCGCGCGGCCATGAACCTACGGGTTAGATAGTGCCAGTCAGTAAGTAAGTAAGTAAGTAAGTAAGTAAGTAAGTAAGTAAGTATTATTATTATTATTATTATTATTATTATTATTATTATTATTATTATTATTATTATTATTGACTTTTGTTTGGATGAACAATTAATGTTATTATTTCTTTCTTAACTTATTTTTCAATCGATAAGAAGACTATCATTTGTTATATTATCTGTATTTGATTTTATCTTACTTACGACTCCCATTAAAGTTAAATGATTTTTAGTTAACTTCCGTTTATTGATTGCGTAGCTAGTCATGTCAGGTATTGATATAAATTCCAAAGCTTTCTCAAGCGAATTTAATCCCCTTTTTCCTTCTAGCTTCCACGATTGTAATACTGTTTAGCATACAGTACTATATGTGTAATAATTTACTAAGGGTAGGTGGATTAATCTTTGCCTTCTATGGGCCCAGGCAAAGGTATGTTGATTTAAGCACTCAATACTTTCAAACTCAAGGTAATTATAAATGGTTGGTACGATCACGGCACGAACACGCGAGTGGTTGCAAAAATGTTAGCAGAACGCAGGTTGCAATTAATGCTAGCAGAGCGTGGTTGCACTTTGATTATTTTTCAGGTATTTTTTTTTTGTAAACTCTGTATATCAGTTTCTATAAAGTGTACGAGTACAAACGTACCAGACTTGAGTGTAAATATTAATGTAAGAGGATTTTGTTTTACATAAAATGTAGCTTATTAAAACTTTCCTTCATTTCTGGTTTGTTTAATTCGTTTTATCACGAAACGTAAAGCCCCACTCTCTATGATATTAAAATTAATGTTTCAGACATATATTGTACGTCATTCTAAATTAATAAATACCTGCCTATAATTCAGTTACAATCAAAGTTTGTTTTTGTTTCGCTGTTGGTATTAATCAGCTGATGAATTATTATATTTAAATAATTATAAATTTAGTAAAACTCATAATAGTTACGAGATGATAAACTGATATCTCCCCTTGTCCCACTCGATATCTTGGATGATTTTCATCGAAAGATAACATTTTGAAAGAAGGCTATAAACTATTGAATAAAGTACTCTGAATAAATATGATTAAAAATAATTCAAATATCTTACTTACTTACTTACTTACTCACTGGCACTATCGAACCCGTAGGGTCATGGCCGCGCGGACATAATTCAAATATCTAGGAACAATAATTACAAATAGAAATGATATCCACAAGGAGATTAAAACATAGGCTCAATTCTGGTAATGCATGCTATTATACATTGCAGGTCCACCGCTGTGGTCTCGAGGTAGCGTGCTGCCTTGTCACGCAGCGGGCCCGGGTTCAATCCCGGGTAGGGCAGTTTTTCTGGGTGAGGTTTTTATTGGGGTTTTTCCTCACCTGTAAGACAAATGTCAGGAAAAATTTAAGGCCCAAACGGTCCCCAAAATCATATGGCCATCATCCTCATCATTATCGCTATCATCATCTTTCACCGGTGTGGAAAGCAACGGGAAGCTACCACACCTACAATTCCCTAGTAAAGCTGCAAACATAGCATGAAAATGCTATGATTGCAGTGAAGGACCTGCCTTCGGGCAGAATTACTATGGATGGATACATTGCAGGGATTCTTGTCGTCCCAACTTCTCTCAAAAAGAGTTAAACTGAAAAATATAAACTATTATTCTCCCAGTAATAATTATATGGGTGCGAAACATCGACTCTTACTTTAAGGGAGGAGAAAATATTATGAGTATATGAGAATAAAGTTATCAGGAAAGTTTTTGAACTAAAAAGAGATGAACAGACAGGCGAATGGAGAAGACTACATAACAGTGAGCTATATGAGATTTATAGGAAACCAGATATAATAAGAACAGTTAAGTGTCATAGACTGCGATGGGCAGGGCATGTGGCACGAATGGGGAATGAAAGACTTGCATGGAAGCTTCTTGTAGGAAAACCAGAAGGAAAACGCCCAGTTCATAGAGCAAGAATGAGATGGGAGAATAGAATTAACTATGATTTGAGAGAAGTAGATTGTACAGGGAATGATTGGAAAACATTAGCTCAGGATAGGGATGTATGGAGAGCTTATGTCCTCGCGGCCATGAACCTACTGGTTCGATAGTCCCAGTGAGTAAGTAACCTTACACTGGGTAATGATGAAGTCGAGGTTCGAGCAAATATAAATTTAGATTTATTTTAAAAGTTGCCAATGTCCGGCTTGTCCTTTATTTCTTGTGGTAGGGAATTCCAGTTGCGAGAAGTAAAGATAGTATATGACATGGAGTGATGTGATGTCCTATGTTGCGGTATATTAAGTAAGAGACTATGTTGTGATCGTGTGGTGAAGTGGAAGGGAAGACATTACGATCGTAACTCCATCTGGTAAAATAAATAAAATGAAAAGTGAAACCTCCGGGAGCATTAAAAAAACTCCAAGCGCGACACTCCTAGAAAGCCCTTGGCTGAACATTCGGCTGCTGACCTCACATCCACATGTGTTAATCACAGAGGTAGGCGATCATCTATCAAGTGTAGGGGTGACATGTGGTCAGCATGTCGGATCCCCCAGCCGTTATAGCTGGTATCCTCAACCTGGAGTCGCTATTTATTGTATTGTAAGCCTATGTTTTCCCTTTACAGAGATTTAGGCGGTCTCCCCCTACAGGGAAGAATTTGAACCATACTAATTTAGTTACACTTGTTTCCATATTTCATTTTTGAGTGGTCCGTGGTCAGCGTTCCGCCTCATACTGACATCTAGGAAACCAAGGTAGTACTAGGACGGGAAAATTCGGTAAATTTTGCTTAGAGGCCTTTTCATTCAGGCTTAAGGATTTTTTACGAGCCTGAAAATCTTCAGACTCGGGACTCACGGCTTAAAGTTCCTCCCGGAGGGCTTGCTCCTTGGATTTTTCCGCCCTAAAAAAATCCATCGACCCCGGCCGGGTTTGAACCCGCAACCCTCGGGACCAGAGGCAAGGAGCATAATCACTAGTCCACACTATTTATTGTAGCTACCCAAATGCCTCACGATGTTGGGTGGGCACCGGTCCCATTCTGGCCATGTCTTCCCCATGGGGACTCGAACCAGCGCAAGTCTCGTAGCTCTGCACCAAGGCTTCTTGCCTTAACCACTCGGCTACGGCGCGGGATTACTCCAAATCAATTATTTCAAATAACCTATATCCTTATTCTTCAGAAAACTTCCGATTCCTTGTTTTGTCATCCATTTCGCTCACTTACTTTGGGTTTCAAACCAAATTGAAGTTTGACTCATTGCTATGGAATGACTTTAAACTGGTGGAGGAGGGTTATCGATATTACGCATGCGCTCAATGATATTCCAATATATCATTATTGAATGTGCCGAACCATTCCTGGGCTAATGGCCGTCAACTCAGTTACTATGGGTCACAAATATGCATGCTTCATATTTAATGAATCTATATTTCACCGAGATTTGCATTCTAAATATTTTAACACAACCTCGTTCATCTTGATTTTGGTCAGTGCACGATGAATACATACACAATAACGTAAGTGGAAAATGTTGCGTAAAGGAAAGAAATAAACGTGGCAGATCAAGACAGAAATAGAACCTATGTCAGAATTATAATGGATGATAGGGATTTGGAAGAAGGAGATTGAAATGATAGAAATAAATTGAAACTGAAGACGGGAAGCCTATAAGTGGGGGAAAGCCGAACAAGAAGAAGATATCACTTTCACCATATATAATTTAAGTTTTTCATGTTTTTGGATTTTAAAGTTAAAAAACTATTTTATGAAAGCTAATGTGTGTATATTCGTGATTTATAAACTTCTGAACCATGCAACTGATCCTTATGACAATTTGTATATACAGTACAGATTTTCAAGTGCGGCGAGTGTTTAGCCGCTATATATTATTCTCTAAACCCATTAGGTGTAGGAGTTCACCTGAAAGGAAAATTTAAAAATCCCACTAGCAGTCGCAATTTTCGATATTCCACAACTAAACTCCGTATATGCTATAAAAATAATCCGAGGTAAATATTTTTTTCGAAAATCAGTGAAATCCGAACATTAGAAGCGGGGGTTTACCTGAAATCAGAAATTAAAAATTGACTCCAGTAACGGCCGGCATGATTAGATCGTCGAAATACATACCATCTAATTTAATTAGCCATAATTTTATTTTAACTTATTCAACAAAAAATAAAAATATATTATTATTATTCTTCTTCGTCACGGTTTAGGCTTTTTCTAGCCTGTTTCGGCTCCAAATTGCTGCTCTTTTCATCTTTTCTTTGGTCTTCCCAAACTTTTTCTTTCTCTTGGTAAATAGTTACGAGTATATGCTGATTTTGACATTCTGTTCTCAGTCATCCTTGCCAAGTGTTCTTTCCAGTTTGTTCTGTATTTCAGAATTGTTGTGTTTAATTCCTCTACTTTTAATTGCTGTCTTATTTCTGTGTTGTTATTTTTATCTGTTCTTTGATAAACTGCTATTGGTCTGAGGAATTTCATTTCAGCAGCTTGTATTCTGGCAGATTGTTGTGTTGTAACTGTCCATGTTTCAGATCCATAACTAATGATCGTAACTGCCATAGCCTTGTATAATTTCATTATAGAGTCCTGTCTGGCTTTATTTTTCAAATTTCTTCTTTAGTGTTCCTGTTATATAATTATACTTATTCAGTTTGTCATTTATATCTGTTTCCGTAGTGTATGATATTTTGCAACCTAGGAAGTTATAAACAATCAATTTATTTGGCGTTTACTTGATTAAAATCCATATTTATTTAATTAAATAAAAATAAAACTTAAAGTTTTATATGATTTTCATATTTATTAAAATATAAATCCGTAACAGCTGTTTCGGTACTTTGTACCTTCTTCAGACATGATTACAAATTAATGAATTTGTACTCATGTCTGAAGAAGGTGCAAAGTAGCGAAACAACTGTTAGGAATTTATATTGTAATAAATAAGGGGCGGATTCGTATGACATGTCATATTTTTACCAAAGCCTATATTCTAAGCCTCAAGTAAGTAAAAACATTTATATATGAAAGAAATGGGAATATAATGGTACTGTACATGAACTGTATGTAGACTTCAAAAAAGCATATGATTCAATTAAGAGGGAGAAGTTATATAGTATCCTGCTGGAGTTCGGAATTCCTAAAAAGTTAGTTAGACTTACACGAATGTGTGTAAATGGCTCAAAGAGTAGGGTGCGTGTAGGCAAATAGTTTTCAGACACATTTGAAATCCAGAATGGGTTGAAGCAAGGAGATGCACTATCTCCTCTACTATTTAATTTTGTACTAGAGCATGCCATTAAATCTTTAGAGAATGATGTTAGTTTATGCTGATGATGTAGAACTACTGGCATATAGCGAGGAGGTACTAAAGGCCAACACGCACACACTATTCTGGAAATGCATGCTATTATGCATTGCAGAGGCTTTTGATGTCCCAATTCCTTTCAAAAAACGTTAAACTGAAAATATATAAAACTATTATTCTACCAGTTATATTGTATGGGTGCGAAACATGGACTCTTACTTTAAGGAAGGAAAGGAGATTACGAGTATTTGAGAATAAAATTCTTAGGAAAATGTTTGGACCAAAGAGAGATGAACAGACAGGTGAATGGAGAAGACTACATAACAATGAACTACATGGTCTTTATAGGAAGCCAGATATAATAAGAATAGTTAAGTCTCGTAGACTGCGATGGGCAGGACATGTTGCGCGTATGGGGAATGAAAGACGTGCATGGAAGCTTCTTGTAGGAAAGCCAGAGGGAAAACGCCGAGTTGGTAGACCATGAATGAGGTGGGAGAACAACATTAACTATGATTTGAGGGACGTAAATTACACAGGGAATGATTGGAAAGCATTAGCTCAGGATAGGGATGTATGGAGAGCTTATGTCCGTGAGGCCATGAACCTACGGGTTCGATAGTGTCAGTTAGTAAGAGTTATAATTAAGATTAAGTGGTTTTTATTGGGTCTCACTTTTTCAGATCTTTGATCATACTTCTGCTTATTTCGATGATAAAGTCATATTTTAGTCATATTTTGGGTTTTTTAATAGCCTAGTCATCAGGCGATTGGAAATAACCAACATTATATAAAAATCGTCAGTTTCACAGTTCACTTGTTACGAAGGTTTCTGTTAACAGGTAGCAAACGTTTGCACTGGACAATAGAAGAAGATTTCCTTTTTCTTGTGATACAATTGAAAATGAATATGAATGAAGAATTAATATAGTATGAGTATAAAGAATTCATTCAATTATAAAGTCATATTTTTGTATTTTCAGGTCATATTAAACCTTCTTTTAGGTCATAAATGCATGCATATTTTCCATTTTAGGTCATAGAAATCCGCCCCTTAATTATTGTGCCGGTTCGCTCAGGGTAGAATATGATCACTCAGGGTTGTTTATATTATACACATTTTATTTCAATTTATTGTACAATTTTGTGTGTACAACGGTATTTACAATGTTTGATATTTTACTATCTCGGAGTGGAGTTGATGAATTACTTCCGCGTGTTTTTTAATATCACCTTCGCGAACGGTTACTGACGAACTTGACTATTGCAGAACGTAGGAGCGTGAGAGTGTTTTCACACGCGTCCTTGCCTTATAAGGGCGATGACACCTCCCATCCCCACTCCGAGTGTATATGTTATTCATTATAGCTTAGAAGGGTAGGTACCATTCGTTTGGGTTTCTATGTTGGTAATAGACTCGTGTGCACGTTTGTGCGCCTTCCAGTTATTACTATTAATGGTACGTTTTAATACTCACGAGTCTATTACTTCTTGCCACATTATACATATGGAAATCATATAAAACCTTAAGTTTTATTTTTATTTAATTAAATGGGAAGTTATTTTGTCGCTTGTTCTATTAGTTTTTTTTCAATATTATCTTTGACCGAACTGTTTGAGCGCCCTTGAAAGTCATTGCTTTTTATTTTTCTGATGATATTTCCATATTATATTTATTTTAATAACTATGGATTTTCATCAAGTAAACACTAACTTAATTGATTATATTTTTTTTATATTTCCGATTCGATTGAGGGTCTTTCCACTTTTCAGCGGTTGCCCTTTTACCAGCCGGCTGCTGGCCCTTCACATCCACATGTGTCAATCACAGAGGTAGATGATCAACAGCCAGTGTAGGGGTGACATGTGGTTAGCATGTCGAGTCCCCCAGCCGTTATAGCTGGTTCCTCAACCTGGAGCCGCTACTTATTGTAGCTACCCAATTGCCTCACGATGCTGGGTGGGCACCGGTCCCATACTGGCCGAAATACCATGAGAAAATTTCTTCCCCCATGGAGACTCGAACCAGCGCAAGTCCCGTAGCTCTGCGCCAAGGCTTTCTACCTTAACCGCTCGGCTACGGCGCGGGACTTTAAAGTAATCCCACAACAGACCCGGAGGTCCTTGGGGTAGTAGGAGGTTAAGGCTCCCACTTTTTCTAGACAATCGGCATTCTTTGTAATTAGGCTTCTGATTTTGCTATTAAAATCTGGCCATCTGCAAAAGCTAATGTTTTATTATTAGATTTAAAAATATATACGCTTCATTCCATTAGACTTAGCAGCGCATGACGGATATTCGTTAGCATTTAATAAAATTTCAAAAATACTTATTTATAACGTTAAAGTCAATACAAGTAAAATTCATATCAAATTCCGTTGAGGTGAAGTCATATGATGAAAGTTAAAAATTAAATTGTACCTGTTGGTAGGTGCCATCGTCCTCAACTTTGTTAAAATATTGTACATACAATTAACTGGAGCGCTTTCGGAAGTTATCATCCATCTTCTGCAGGTACGTGTACTTCACCGTACACAACAACAACGAGTAGCTGAAGCTCAACCTGCAAGAAGATGGAAGGTAACTTCCGAAAGCGCTCCAGTTAATTTTATATACAATATTTTAACAAAGTTGAGGACGACGGCACCTACCAACAGGTACAATTTAATTTTTAACTTTCATCAAACGTTAAAATAACCCTAAATTAATAAATTATGCGAAAACTGGAACAATATAAGAATGTTTGCAATGTTGGCTACTTTTGGGTTAATATGCTAATTACATTGAATCTTGCCTCGATTTTTCTGATGATATTTCCATATTATATTTCTTTTAATTAAATAAAAATAGAACTTAGTTTTATTTGATTTTCATATTTATTAAGATATAATTCAGTGACAGCTGTTTCGGTACACTGTACCTTCTTCAAATATGTTAAATTATCATAATTTAACATCTGAAGAAGGTACAGTGTACCGAAACAGCTGTCAGTGAATTATATCTTAATAAATATGAAAATCAAATAAAACTAAGTTTTATTTTTATTTAATTAATAAATATGGATTTTCATCAAGTAAACACCAACTCAATTGATTTTATTTTTTTATATTTCGTTTAGTTTATAGAGCATTCTTTGTAATTAGTCTTCTGATTTTGCTATTAAAATCTGGTCATCTGCAAATGCTAATGTTTTATTATTAGATTTAAAAAAATATACACTTCATTCCATTAGGCTTAGCAGCGCACGACAGGTATTTATTAGTATTTAATAAAAGTTCAAAAATACTTATTTATAACGTTAAAATAACGCTAAATTAATAAATCATACGAAAACTGGAATAATATAAGAACTTTTGTAATGTTGGCCACTTTTGGATTAATATGCTAATTAGATTGAATCTTGCCTCGATATGAAAGAATAAATACATTTAGTTTCAGATTATAACATTGGTGAATCATAAAAAAAAAGATTAAAGTTAACAAAAAATCTTAATGACGCCCATAAACATTAAAGAAAATTGTGTTCACTACATTAACTTTATTAGAGTTCACAGTTTGTAGTATGTCTCGCACACTTTTATCTTTTTCTAGAGATTAGCATACGTTTTTCGAAATTCCGCATAAAATACCCAAGTAATTTAAGTGTTCTAACATTACATAACACACCTCATTTACTGCTCAACCAGTTCTCCCTCTGGACCCGTTCAGACATTAAAAACTGAAGTCCGTGGTGCGCAGGCGTAGTCTTCAACAATCTGGCCTAACATCTATATGTATTAATCACGGAGATGAACGATCATCTATCCAGTATAGGGAATGAATGTCAGCATATCGGATCTCCCAGTAGTTATAGACGGTTTTCTCAACAATACTTATTGTATCTACCCAAATTCCTTGATATGCTTCGTGACCACTGGTTCCATCCCCTTCTTCTTTTTCTTCTTCTTCCTTTCCAGGATTAGGTCAATGCGACCTGTTCCGGTCTCAAGTCCATCGTTTCCTTGGCCGTCCCAAATATCTTTTTCCATGTAGTTTGTATGTATTGGTCGTTTTGGGTAATCTTGTATTGTCCATTCTGTCTAAATGTTTTTTCCATCGGTATTTGTACTCTTCTAGTTTATCGAGTATTGAAAATATCTCCAGTTCATTTCTTATTGATTCATTATGTAATCTATCCATACGTGTACATTACGGATCTCAAATATTTCATTTCAGTGGCTTGAATGTGTGAGATATCTTGTTTGTAAGTACCCAAGATTCAGATCCATATAAAAGAACAGGAACAGCCATAATTTTATAAAACCTGAGTTGGTTTCATAACAGCCGAAATTTCATGAAAAATTTCTTCTCTCACGGGTGACAGCAAAAAGTGCAAGTTTCGTGGTTCTGGAAGGTATCATGCCTTAGATCGCTCAGGTACGGCGCGGCAATGGTTAAAATATTTGGTATCATAGTGACATAATCATCATCTGTTTAAGATTATTTTATGAGGGAATTCGGAAAGGATGATGCTATTGAGATTGTAGGCTGACTCTTGAAAAGATTTTTGAAAGAAAATAAATAATCAGTGTTATTTATCTGATTCTGATTATATATATATATATATATATATATAATATATATCGTTTTTCCTCACCTGTAAGACAAATGTCAGAAAGCTTAGGGCCCAACGGTCCCCGAAAATCATCCGGCCATGTATTTAAAAAAAACAAAATAACTTCAAAAATTAAGATAATAATCCAACCAATTTAACTTATAAAATTATAAAACTCCCCTCAGGGGTCCTCATCTAGGGGATATGTGGATGGCGACCACAAGGTGCCCAAGCTGTGCAAAACATTTCTTCCACTTACTTGTGTTTTGCACTCTTTTAACTTTACTATCTAACCTCTCTTGGTTAACTCTTGTTTTTTCGACCCCGATGCTATTAGGGCATCCGAGGGCTAGGGAGTCTTTCCTTTCTTCCATTTCTTCTTTCCTTTATTTTCTTTTCTTCTCCAGAAAAGCCTGACCAGAGGCTATAAGAAGGCAGCCCCATCACTGGTCTTGCCTTCCTTTGGCCGGCAACCAATCGAAGGAACTATTATTATGCTTTCAAATCTTATACGAGAATTTCCCGGAAGGCCATCCTATGAAACTATAGGATCGTAACAGGCCTTGGCCTAATACTTGGAAGCCAGAAGAAGAAGAAGAAAATTATAAAACTCTATAGGGTCTTATCCTTATCATTATCATTATCGTCATCATTCACCGGTGTGGAAAGCAACGGGAAGCTACCACACCTACAATTCCGTAGTAAAGCTGCAAAGCATAACATCAAGAAAATGCTACGCTTTGCAGCTTTACTAGGGAATTATAGGTGTGGTAGCTTCCCGTTGCTTTCCACACCGATGAATGATGACGATAATGATGATGATGGCCGGATGATTTTCGGGGACCGTTGGGCCCTAAGCTTTCTGACATTTGTCTTACAGATGAGGAAAAACCCCGAAAAACCCTCACCCAGACCGAGAATCGAATCCGGGTCAGCTGCGTAATAGGGCAGCACGCTACATCGAGACCATATATATATTTCGGAATTTATCCATAATTCAGTGATTTTTCGTCACTCTCAAGAAATTCGCGTTCCTCATCTGTAAGTCCCAATTCACTTTTATTTCTCCTCACACCATCTATCCAACCTTCTTTAGGTCCTTCCTTTCTTATTTTCCTACCTATTTTTCCACTCCAAGATCTTATATATATATATATGTGTGTGTGTGTGTGTGTGTGTCTTTGAAACCTCTATGGACCGGAATCATTGCTTTATGGAACTAAATTCAGCATTAGCAAATAGGAAAATGTTAGATCGAATTTATTAACCAGCAAAATCAGATCATTAAGAGGGCGTTATTCTGAAAGGAAAATTTTAAAATATCCTAAGCGGCCGCAATTTTAGTTTTTATTCGCAACGAAACTCGTTTTATACCATTTAAAGTAAACGAAAAAGGCATTCTCATGAAAATAAGCAAAAAAACTGATATTTAAGAGGGTGGGGTTTACCTGAAAAACTTTTAATTTTAATGGCATAAACAGAGCTTCGATTGCGAAAAAAAACGGAAATTGCTGCCACTAAGGTGATGAATATTTGAAATAAATTTATAAAACTTTTTTTTATCATGGATATAACCCCTATAGCTTTTTTCAACCACATGGCAGTATAGCACTTAATAGATTATATAATTTAGACACCCTATTATTTGCAGATGCCATTGTGTTTATAGCGAATTCAGAAGATGACCTACAACGTTCAGTTCACTCTTTTCACCAAATTTCAATAAACTACAACGTGAAAATCTCAACAGAAAAATCGACCCTTAATGTAACATTTTATGAATATTTGTTGCATTTAAGTAGTGTTAAAGTAGGTAAATAAATTTCTGATCAACTTCCACGGCGCTGAATAACTTAATTGGATTATCCGTGTTTTTTTTTTCGTGCATATCTCGGTCCCAATTAACATGTATAATCAGGATTCCGTAACAGACCCCTAGTTCTATCATATGAAAGGAAAAAGAAGAAGAACAAGCTTCATTCTTCCGAAATTCGCTAAAACGCATGAACAGAAACACATTTTAAGGATCTTGTTTCAATACGTACATTTGAATGGGATTTAAGTATGTTACTGAAAGCATGGAAATGTTATGAACACTTGAAATGTAGTTGCAGCAGATGAAACAATAGAGCAATTGGCATGTTACAGCCCGTAATAAGCGAGATCGTAGCTCCGGGTAGAGAGGCTGTTATTCGGAAATGAGATTTCTGTTTCAACTCCACGTGTAAGCGACATCTGGTTCTATGTTTCATTACAATTTTGTTTTCCTATCCCTGGTATAATGATGCATCAATTACCACGCAACAGGCTGCTGCAGACCTCCCTCAGACTAATTATACTCCGCAGCGCTATCACTCAGTTACAACGTTATAAATAAGGCTGGTATTTTTATGTGCACTGCTACAACCCGTAGGTTCATGGCCGCGCCGACATAAGCTCTCCATATATCCCAATCCTGAGCGAATGCTTTCCAATCATTCCCCGTATAATTCTAGTTCCCTCAAATCATAGTTAATATTATTTTTCCCACCTTATTCTTCGTCTACCAACTGGGCGTTTTCCCTCTGGTCTCTCCTACAAGAAGCTTCCATGCAAGTCTTTCATTCCCCATTAAGCGCAACATGTCCTGCCCATCGCAGTCTACGAGACATAACTGTTCTTATTATATCTGGCTTCCTATAAAGACCATGTAGTTCATTGTTATGTAGTCTTCTCCATTCACCTGTCTGTTCATCTCTCTTTGGTCCAAAAATTTCCTAAGAACTTTATTCTCAAAACTCGTAATCTCATTTCCTCCCTTAAAGTAAGAGTCCATGTTTTGCACCCATATAATATAACTGGTAGATAATAATAGTTTTATATATTTTCAGTTTAACGTTTTTTTTTGAAAGGAGTTGGTACATCAAAAGTCTCTACAATGCAAAATAGCACGCATTTTCCAGAAACTGAGCCAATGTTTAATTTATTTGTGCATCTCATTCCTATTTGTGATTATTGTTACTAGGTATTTGAATTCAGCCACTTCCTCAAAATTTCCCTCATTTGTCTTTAGCGGTCCATTTCCATTATATAATGTATCCCGGGTAGCGGATAGGGGAACGGTCGGTGGTTTGCTTGCATTCCTTCCGGCTAGGTCCAGACCGGACACGCGGGCCATTTGTATGGTCGTCAGGACTCGAGCAACCTGACGCACTACATAGCTCATGCTGCGCCCACTTCAGCAGCCAAACGCGTCCTCTCGGTGGCGTAGTGGGGAAAAGGTTGGTGGATCTGCTAGTCAGTTCTCCCTTCCAAGTACGATGGACCATAAGTGGGGACAACAGGAGACGAGCGCCTTGTTGTACTAATGCTCACACTGCCTGGACCCACTAGCAGGAGCGTGCGGCCACCGTGGCGAAGTGGCGGGAGATCGGAGATCAGGAGCTCCTTTCTCTTGGTTCTATGAACCCGAGGTCCATCTGTTGAGGCACCATGGGAGATGAGCACCCTGGATGCCTACATTGTTCAGTGGGCTGGTCTCACAGCAGTGGCACGACTAGGCCTAGTCTTGCGAACGGGCTGGTTGGGACAATACCGGGCGCTATGCTGGGAATCACCACCAGGTCAGTAAGCTCGGAAACGGAGAAAGCGCGGTCTTTTGGGTGTGGGATTTGCGCCGACTCCTGAACCGGGTGACCCAAGGACAATCTGTGAGGTCGTCAGGAGTTGAGCAACCTGACGTACTAATGCTCAGGCTGGACCCACTTCAGCAACAAAACACGTCCTCAGCTGGTGCACTGGGGGAATAGCCGGTGGATCTGCTAGACAGTCCTCCCGGCTAAATCCAAGGGACTCGTGAACTATTAGTGGGGTCGGCAGGAGATGAGCGCCCTGTCGTACTATTCGCTTGCCTGTGGGAGCTTGCGAGCTCCTAGCTGGCCCATAACGGCAACAGGACACGTCCCTAGGGGGCGGACCAGGGCACGGCTCGGACCAGCATAGTGGGGAGCAACTGTGCTGGCTCCCGGCTCAGCCTACGGGCTCGTGGACCAACTATGGAGGTCTCCAGGAGATGATACCTGAATGTACTATAATCTCACACTGTGGGGCTTAAGGACTCAAGCCCTAGCAGGTCTCACAACGGCTCCAGGATGCATCCCTGGAGGCAGAACAGGAAAATGGTCGGTGGATCTGCGAAAGCAGTCCTCCAGGCTAGGCTCATGGAGCCCGTGGACCAACTGTGGGGTCATCAGGAATGAGCGACCTGATAAAAACCTCACCCAGAAAAAATGGCCAGACCGGGGATCGAACCCGAGCCCGCTGCGTGACAAGGCAGCACGCTACCTCGAGACCACAGCAGTGGACTACCCCGAAATGTAGGAAGTTGAACTTTCAATCATGGTCGCCATTGCTGTAAGTACGACAAAACACACCATCGCGCAAAAAAATAATATTTCTTGTTAGTTATATATCTTTATATCAGATTGCAAACAATGAGAAATATGAAATTGCGTTTTTCAACTGTACAAACAGAAGTAGAAGAAATGCGCAAGAATTAAAGTGAGAGGGAATGTAAAATAATCAGAACACAATTAGCAGTAGATGGCGCGGGTTACGCTCGGGTAGGCGTAACATTCACGCTACGTGTTGTTTTCTCTTTTCTTCAAGATCATTTTAGCCACAAGTTTCACTTTACACATTAAAGTCGTTGCACAATGTACAATGAACATAATTTTATTCGTTTAATTTGAATACAAAACTAGTTTAAACTTCATGTCAACCATTTTAAATATCAAAGTTAGCAATTTGCATATTACAAGCCGACATACAGTACTGCCAGTTACAAAATAAATAAGTGAAAATCACGTTTTTCCACCTAATAGTATTTTCAACTTTTATAAGATTCATGATGTGTTCCGTTGAGGTTTATTCAAAATTAATACAAAATTATAGAATATTCACCTGAAAGGTCCGTCTCCTCAACTTAATTATCATTTAACTATAACAAAAACTAATAACAACAACAATAAAGCAAAATTACTTCCAATTTAACAATGAACTATTTATTCAAGAAGACGGGATCCCGATGGGGAGTCCTACATCTGGAATAATGGCAGAAATCTTCCTACAAGAACTGGAAAATAAACATTTTGAGGAACTAATACACAAATTCAACATTTAACTAATAACACGATATGTCGATGATGTACTAGTAATATATGAAAATGAAAACAGAAAAGAAAAAGAAATACTACAAGACTTAAACAACATGCATGAAAAAATCACTTTCACTTAAGAAATAGAAGTTAACAACAGCATAAACTACTTATATTTGTCTATAACCAAAAATCTACACAACAATAAATTAGAAATCGGTATCTACCGGAAACCCACAAAACAATGCTCTGGCCATAAACAAAAATTCTACACACCCTTTTCAACAGAAAATTAGTACATTTAATAGCTTAGTCAGTAGAATGTTGAAACTCCCATTAAGCAAAGACAATTATATCCAAGAACTCAACTACATTAAGTATATGGCAAAAACCAATGGCTATAATGAAGAATTCATAGATAAGCTCGTAAAAAAACAAGAAAGGAAGAACAACATAACCAACATAACTAAACTAGAAAAAGAATCTGACAACAACAAGAAAACATGGATAACACTTACATACACAGGAAAAGAAACGACAAAATTAGCCAATGCACTAAAGAAAGCCGATAAAAACGTAAAAATAGCATACAGAACAACAATAACAAATTAAACAACATAATAAACAATAACATTGAAGAAATAACATTTTCAACAGCAAAGGAGTTTATAAACTGACATGTAAGGACTGCAACAAATTTTTATATAGGAAGGACAAACAGGAGTTTTAACATCAGATTCAAAGAACATTTTCGAGACTTCGTTCACGCAGAAGGTAAATCAAGCTATGCAAAACACGTTATCCATGAAGGACATCGCATGTTAAATATTGAAAACACCCTAACAGTGATGCACAGAGAAAATAATCCAGCGAAGATAAACGTACTCGAAGAGATGGAAATCACGAAAGCAGCTCACAACGACAGCCTGATAAACGAAAACGAACCCAATACATGCAACCCCCTCTACCAGATCTTCAGTGAAACACCAGTTTTGAATCCTGCCGATGATGGGACAAGTCCCGAAAGCGCTACAGTTAAATGATAATTAAGTTGAGGAGACGGACCTTTCAGGTGAATATTCTATAATTTTATATTAATAGTATTTTGGTTATTCTATGCCATTGTGCCACCAGTGAATATTCGATCGGAGCTCAGGTGTCTTTTATCGTCTTGTTGGCCAATGTGATAGCACATGTTCCCGCTAGAGCCAATTGCCAAAATGTTTGCTCACATATAAAAGGATTCTATCTCAAGAGTCCACCTATATTATTTATTTATTTATTTAGCCTGGTGGAGTTAATAACATGTGGTCTTCTCTTCCACTCACCAGGACAAACATATGTTACATCAGAATATAACAATCACAATTAACTCTAATATTAAATAGTAAAAGAATATTTGATCAATAAGATAATATCTATTATATTACGATCTATAATACAACCAGTTAATGATATTTAATATTAAGACTAAAACTAATAATAAAATGTATACAAGCAAGATAAATTAAATTGTATTTATTTATTTATTTATTTAGCCTGGTGGATGTGTCTAAATGGCACAAAGAGTAGGGTGCGTGTAGGCAAACAGTTTTCGGACACTTTTGAAATGCAGAATGGGTTGAAGCAAGGAGATGCACTATCTCCTCTACTATTTAATTTTGTACTAGAGCATGCCATTAAATCTTTAGAGAATGAGGAAGGCTTACAACTCAATGGTATTAATAAGCTGTTAGTTTATGCTGATGATATAGTATTATTGGTCGATAGCGAGGAGATACTGAAGGACAACACGTACACACTATTGAGTAACACTAAGAAATTAGGACTGGAAGTAAATATCAATAAAACTAAATACATGGTCACACCTAGAAATACATTATATAATGGAAATGGACAGCTAATGACAAATGAGGGAAATTTTGAGGAAGTGGCTGAATTCAAATACCTAAGAACAATAATCACAAATAGGAATGAGATGCACAAAGAAATTAAACATAGGCTCAATTCTGGAAATGCGTGCTATTATGCATTGCAGAGACTCTTGATGTCCCAACTCCTTTCAAAAAACGTAAAACTGAAAATATATAAAACCATTATTCTACCAGTTATATTATATGGGTGCGAAACATGGACTCTCTCTTTAAGGGAAGAATTATTTTGGCTATTCTATGCCATAATGTCAACAGTGAATATTCGATCGGAGCTCAGGTGTCTTACATCGTCTTGTTGGTCAATGTGATAGCACATGTTCCCGCTAGAGCCAATTGCCAAAATTTTTACTCACATGTAAAAGGATTCTATCTCAAGAGTCCACCTATATTATTGTATTTATTTATTTATTTATTTATTTATTTATTTATTTATTTATTTATTTAGTCTGGTGGAGTTAAGGCCATGTAGCTTTCTCTTCCACTCACCAGGACAAACATATATTACATCAGAATAAAACAATCACAATTAACTCTAATTGGAATGGTGTCCACCTGGAAGAAGGAGGAGAGGAAGACCTCGAAACTCGTGGATCGTGGATGCAGGAAATAAGAACTCGAATGAGAGCAAGGGGACTGGAGGTCATGGATTGGATGGAGAGAGACGAGTGGAGAAGAAAAATAAAACTTTAGGCTCAGAAAGATGTGTAAACATTAAAATTCTGTATATAAATTAATTAAATACTAAATGAAGATTTGACCAATAAGATATCTTTTATATTATGATCTGTAATACAACCAGTTGTCCACCGCTGTGGTCTCGAGGTAGCGTGCTGCCTCGTCACGTAGCAGGCCCGGTTCGATCCCCGGTCGGGGCAGTTTTTCTGGGAGAGGTTTTTATCGGAGTTTTTCCTCACCTGTAAGACAAATGTGAATAAAACTTTAAGGCCCAAACGGTCCACGAAATCATATGGTCATTATCATATATATATATATATATATATATATATATATATATATGATTAACAAAGTTTTCTTCTATAATCATACTTATATCCGCGAAAAACTGCAATATAATATATCCATCCATAGTAATTCTGCCCGAGGGCAAGTCTTTCACTGCAATCATAGCATTTTCATGCTATGCAGCTTTACTAGGGAATTGTAGGTGTGGTAGCTTCCCGTTGCTTTCCAAACCGGTGAAGGATGATGATGATGATGATGATGATAGTGATAAGGATGATTTCGGGGACCATTTGGGCCTTAAAGTTTTCCTGACATTTGTCCTACAGGTGAGAAAAACCCCCGATAAAACCATCACCCAGAAAAACTGCCCCGACCGGGGATCGAACCCGGGCCCACTACGTGACAAGGCAGCACGCTACCTCGAGACCACAGCGGTGGACAATATATATATATATATATATATATATATATATATATATTATACAGGGTGGGACCGCTCGAATGGGACCTAATTTCAATTGCTTGTTACTGGCAAACGGTTGAAGATAGAAACTTAAAACAACGTTCATATTACAGAAAAACTCACCAAGTTTTGATATCCAGATCACCACATCTCTATATGAGCCCCAGCAGTCACTGTGACGATATCAAAGCGATGAACAATTTCTTGCCAAGTACGTTGGAGTATGTCTTCTGGAATGTTCTCAATAGCCTCTATGATGCGCTCACGAAGATCACGAAGGTCTTTGACTGGGGTGGTGTAAACTTTATCTTTGACATAGCCCCAGAGAAAGAAATCCAGTGGTGTTAAATCGGGAGATCTCGGGGGCCACGCGATTGGTCCTCCCCTACCAATCCAACGGCCAGGGAAAATGTTGTCCAAAGTCGTACGAACTTCATTGGACCAGTGGGGAGAGCACCATCTTGCTGGAAACGATGTTAGGCTGCAGTTGTTCAATTTGTGGAAGAAGAACTGCTCCAGCATGTCAGGATATGTGGTACCACGAACAGTTTTCTCGGCGAAGAAAAACGGTCCAATGACCTTATTATGTGACAAACTGCACCAAACATTCATCTTCGGACTATCACGAACATGCTCTTGAATAGCGTGAGGATTCTCCGATCCCCAGATCCGCACATTATGCCGGTTTACCTTGCCTGACAAATGGAAAGTGGCTTCGTCCGAGAAGAAAATCTTGGTCATGAAGTCAGGATCAGCGCCGAGACGGTCCAGCATCGTATTGGCGAATTCCACTCGTTTCGGCATGTCATTCGGCTCCAGACGTTGCACTAACTGCACTTTATATGCGTGCAGTTTGAGGCGTTTGTGGACAATCCGTTGTAATGTCGATTTTGGTATTTGAAGTTCCCGCGAAGCTCTTCTTAATGACTTCCGGGGGCTTCGCTCAAATGCGGCTTGAACATTTGCTACCATTTCATCGGATGCTCTGCGACCACCACCATGCTTCTTCAACACAGATACTGTAGCTAATAATGTATCACGCCACTTCTTTATGCTTCTAGCAGTTGGAGCATCACGGTTAAACACACGCCGGAACTCCCTTTGAACTCTAATGATTGATTAAACTCCGCATACCACAAAATAGCTTGCGCTTTCATCTGCGGAGTCGCCATTTTCACAAAACAATTAAATCTAAGAAACGAGAAAAGTATATTTGTGCCATCTACCGACAGGATTCGAAACTTGGTGAGTTTTTCTGTACTATGAACGTTGTTTTAAGTTCTATCTTCAACCGTTTGCCAGTACAAGCAATTGAAATTAGGTCCATTCGAGCGGTCCACCCTGTATATTTATATATATATTTATATATATATTTATATATATATTTATTATATATTTATATATATAATTTATACATATATATTTAATATATATATATATATATATAATGTTTTTAAGCATGAGTATAAGTATGTAGCCATGTATGTATTTGTTTATGCAGTATATTCTTTTTTTTCTTACTTTATTCAAGGAACAGAATATGCACGTAAGGCCAAACAGGCCCGTGTGTAATGTAAATAAAAATGTATTTCCTTTCTTTTAAAATATATCAATACACATTTTATAAGTCTGTCGCAGTAGCGTAGTCGGCAGAGTCCCTACCTTCCACTCCGGCGACACGGGTTCAATTCCTGGCGAGGTAGGAGATTTGAAATCTCCACCTTGGGTCTGGGTGTGTGTGTGTCCTGCCCTTATGTGTATGTGAGAATTAAACAAAGTTAACAAACAGGCAAAACAAAAAATAAAAAAGGTAAAAACAAGAAGGAAAAACAGTATAAACAAAAAAACTGTTTCTGTTTATTTATAAACATTGTATATCCAAGAATCTTTGCCTGTTAACTACTTGTCTAGGTTCCAAGTGCAGTAATGCATTCAACCCCAGCTCAAGTGGACACCACACGCTATGCATTAAATAAAAAAAGGTAAACGTGACGTCAGGTTTTAAGAAATATAAAGAGATCGTAAAGTAGATGAGAAGTAGGGACGGTCAACGATGCCCATGGGAGCAACTACATCTCTGGTTATGATCTAGCAACTCCACTAGTACATACTCTTTGCAATTTAATGCCTCGGATCAGACTGGAATTTAATAGCTTCTCTTGTCTATCCTACCAACAACAAACTTTGAAACACAAACATCCTGGGGTTATACAAAAATCTCTAACAATAAACAGTATGATTTTACATCTTAAGGGAAATCGGTTGCATGCTGGGATAAAAAGAAACTCGTAAACAACAAATTACTCTATTATATACTATTTTGTTTATAACATTCTCCACTGCATTATTTCTTTGTGTATACTAAAATGAGTTTTATATTTTGAAACATTCTCCGAAATTTATAATTATTTACTTACTTACTTACTCACTGGCACTATCGAACCCGTAGGTTCATTGCCGCGCGGACATAAGCTCTCCATACATCCCTATCCTCAGCTAATGCTTTCCAATCATTCCCTGTATAATCTACTTCCCTCAAATCATACTTAATGTTGTTCTCCCACCTCATTCTTGGTCTACCAACTGGGCGCTTTCCTTCTGGCTTTCCTACAAGAAGTTTCCATGCACGTCTTTCATTCCCCATACGCGCAACATGTCCTGCCCATCGCAGTCTACGAGACTTAACTGTTCTTATTATATCTGGCTTCCTATAAAGACCATGTAGTTCATTGTTATGTAGTCTTCTCCATTCACCTGTCTGTTCATCTCTCTTTGGTCCAAAAATTTTTCTAAGAACTTTATTCTCAAATACTCGTAATCTCCTTTCCTCCCTTAAAGTAAGAGTCCATGTTTCGCACCCATATAATATAACTGATAGAATAATAGTTTTATATATTTTCAGCTTAACGTTTTTTGAAAGGAGTTGGTACATCAAAAGTCTCTGCAATGCATAATAGCATGCATTTCCAGAATTGAGCCTATGTTTAATTTCTTTGTGCATCTCATTCCTATTTGTGATTATTGTTCCTAGGTATTTGAATTCAGCCACTTCCTCAAAATTTCCCTCATTTGTCATTAGCTGTCCATTTCCATTATATAATGAATTTCTACGTGTGACCATATATTTAGTTTTACTGATATTTACTTCCAGTCCTAATTTCTTAGTGTTACTCAATAGTGTGTGCGTGTTGGTCTTTAGTACCTCCTCGCTATCGGCCAATAATACTACATCATCAGCATAAACTAACAGCTTATTAACGCCATTCAGTTGTAAGCCTTCCTCATTCTCTAAAGATTTAATGGCATGCTCTAGTACAAAATTAAATAGTAGAGGAGATAGTGCATCTCCCTGCTTCAACCCATTCTGGATTTCAAAAGTGTCTGAAAACTGTTTGCCTACACGCACCCAACTCTAATTTATTTTGCTTTAAATTAATACTTTTTTTCAATGTTGTATTAATATATTTTATAATGTTTTTTTGCGCGAAAGTACGTTTTGTCGTACTTACACAAATGGCGACCATGATTGAAAGTTCAACTTCCTACATTTCGAGGTTGCCAACCTAAATAACTGTACTGTTATATAGTATCCTGCTAGAGTTCGAATGTGTCTAAATGACACAAAGAGTAGGATGTGTGCAGGCAAACAGTTTTCGGATATTGTATTGACTTAGGCTTTCACGGCCGGAGTTGCTATGAAATGATCTTGAAGAAGATTTCCGGGCTGTAGGCCGTGTTATCGTGGCTCGAAGTTCCCCGACGTTTCGCCAGAGACTGCGTCTGGCATCCTCAAGGGTTGTCTCAAGAGTATGCCAGATGCAGTCTCTGGCGAAACGTCGGGGAACTTCAAGCTTCGATACCGCGATCTACAGCCCGGAAATCTTGTACAAGTTTTCGGATACTTTTGAAATCCACAACAATGGGTTGAAGCAAGGAGATGCACTACCTCCTCTACTATTTAATTTTGTACTAGAGCATGCCATCAAATCTTTAGAGGATGAAGAAGGCCTACAACTCAATGGTATTAATAAGCTGTTGGTTTATGCTGATGATGTAGTACTATTGGCCGATAGCGAGGACATACTAAAGGACAACACGCACATACTACTGAGTAACACTAACAAATTGGGACTGGAAGTAAATATCAATAAAACTAAATATATTGTCACACATAAAAATACATTATATAATGGAAATAGACAGCTAATGACAAATGAGGGAAATTTTGAAAAAGTGGCTGAATCCAAATACGTAGGAACAATTCTCACAAATAGGAATGAGATGCACAAAGAAATTAAACATAGGCTCAATTCTGGTAATGCGTGTTGTTATGCATTACAAAGACTCTTGACTTTCCAACTCCTTTCAAAAAACGTTAAACTGAAAATATATAAAACTATTATGCTACCAGTTATATTATATGGAAGCTACCACACCTATAATTCACTAGTAAAGCTGCAAGCATGGCATGAAAATGCAGTGAAGGGCCTGCCTTCGGGCAGAATTACTATGGATGGGATATTACATGGATGCGAAACATGGACTCTTACTTTAAGGGAGGAGAGGAGATTACGAGTATTTCAGAATAAAGTTCTTAGGAAAATTTTTACACCAAAGAGAGATGAACAGACAGGTGAATGGAGAAGACTACATAACAATGAACTACATGGTCTTTATAGGAAGCCAGATATAATAAGAACCGTCAACTCTCGTAGACTGCGATGGTTAGGACATGTGGCACGAGTGGGAAATGAAAGACGTGCATGGAAGCTTGTTGTAGGAAAACCAGAGTGAAATCGCCCAGTTGGTAGACCAAGAATGAGGTGGGAGAATAAAATTAACTATGATTTGAGGGTAGTAGATTATACAGGGGATGATTGGAAAAGATTAGCTCAGGATAGGGATATATGGAGAGTTATGTCCGCGCGGCCATGAACCAACGGGTTCGATAATGCCAGTGAGTTAGTAAGTTTTGAGTTGGTTACCTGATGGAGTTAAGGACATCTCTTCCACTTCACCAGGGTTAAATTATACACATAATAACAATAATTATGAATTATCTACATGATTAATAATACATAATACACATAGGTAGGCTACCCAAAGGACAGGATAGGGATGTATGGCTAGCTCATATCCATGCAATCCGTTAACCTTCCTCTTCCAAGGCGAATGAGTTAAGAATGTGAGCAAAGAGTGTCAGATTATGTGGTAAGCCATTAATAAAAAATGAGGCAAAGAGAGTAGACTCGCTAGTAAATCTGGTTGCAAACTAACATATTGAAGGATTTACGTTCACCACGCCCATATATTTCCAGGTCCCCAGCAGCACAGGCGGCCTCTCTCTGTAATGCAGTTTGTAACCATGACAACGATACAACAACTTCACTTCAAACAGATGAGCTCAGCTTTCCGCTCTGCTAGACCCTTCCATCAATATTATTTTGCGATAGAAAAGTAGCTGTACGAACTACTTTTAATATCATGATAGAAAATTCTTGTTATCGTTGGAATGTGCACTTTCCATAGAAACTACGAACGGATGTGGAATTTATCGATTTTCATAACATAATGTACTTTTGTGTCAAAGGTCCACTGGACTCGAGCATATTTTTTTAACGATTACGTAAAAAATTTCTATCAATGTATAGCTTCATATTTAATTTCATACTACGTTCAAATTCTTACCTTTAATTAGATTGATGTATGTATGTAGCTGAACAATAATTATAAATAGGAATGCACAAAGAAATTAAAAACAGGCTCAATTCTGGAAATGCGTGCTATTATGCATAACAGGGACTCTTGTCATCCAAACTCCTTTAAAAAAACGTTGAACTGAAAATATATAAAACTGTTATTCTCCCACTTATATTATATGGGTACGAAACGTGGACTTTTACTTTAAGGGAGTAAAGGAGATAACGAGTATTTGAGAATAAAGTACTTAGGAAATTTTTTTGGACCAAAGAGAGATAAACAAACAGGTGAATGGAGAAGACTACATAACAGTGAACTACGTGGTCTTTATAGGAAACTAGGTATAATAAGAAGTTAACTCTGAACGACTGCGATGGGCAGGACATGTGGCACGAATTAGGAATGAAAGATGTGCATGGAAGCTTCTTGTAGGAAAACCGGAGGGAAAAACACCCAGTTGGTAGACCAAATATGAGGTGGGAGAATAATATTAACTATGATTTGAGGGAAGGAGATTATACAGGGAATGATTGAAAAGCATTAGCTCAGGACAGGGATGTATGGGGAGCTTATGTCCGAGCGGCCATGAACCTACGGGTTCGATAGTGCCAGTGAGTTAGTTATGTAGGTAACGCCCTGGAGTTAACACCAAAGTTATTCTCCTTATGGTTTCCCAATACTTGGATGCCACATGTTGATAATTTTGAAAAGCTACACAGTTTGTTAAATGTTTTCTGTCCATTTCCACACCTTGAGAACACAATATACACTCAGGAGACATTAATACACCAATTCTATGAAGAAATTTTCCTAAGCAGTCATGTCCTGTGGTAAGCCTCAGTATAGCAACTGTATACTTATTTACTTACTCACTGGCACTATCGAACCCGGAGGTTCATGGCCGCGCGGACATAAGCTCTCCATACATCCCTTCCTGAGCTAATGCTTTCCAATCATTCCCTGTATAATGTATTTCCCTCAAATTATAGTTAATGTTATTCTCCCAACTTAATCTTGGTCTACCAACTGGGCGTTTTCCATCTCGCTTTCCTACAAGAAGCTTCCATGCAAGTCTTTCATTCCCCATACGTGCAACATGTCCTGCCCATCGCAGTCTACGAGACTTAACTGTTCTTATTATATCTGGCTTCCTATAAAGACCATGTAGTTCATTGTTATGTAGCCTTCTCCATTCACCTGTCTGTTTACCTCTCTTTGGTCCAAAAATTTTCCTAAGTACTTTATTCTCAAATACTTGTAATCTCCTTTCCTCCCTCAAAGTAAGAGTCCATGTTTCGCACCCATATAATATAACTGGTAGAATAATAGTTTTATATATTTTCAGTTTAACGTTTTTTGAAAGGAGTTGGGACATCAGGAGTCTCTGCAATGCATAACAGCACGCATTTCCAGAATCGAGCCTATGTTTAATTTCTTTGTGCATCTCATTCCTATTTGTGATTATTGTTCCTAGGTATTTCAATTCAGCCACTTCCTCAAAATTTCCCTCATTTGTCATTAGCTGTCCATTTCCATTATATAATGAATTTCTACGTGTGACCATATATTTAGTTTTATTGATATTTACTTCCAGTCCTAATTTCTTAGTGTTACTCAATAGTGTGTGCGTGTTGTCCTTTAGTATCTCCTCGCTATCGGCCAATAGTACTACATCATCTGCATAAACTAACAGCTTATTAATACCATTGAGTTGTAAGCCTTCCTCATTCTCTAAAGATTTAATGGCATGCTCTAGTGCAAAATTAAATAGTAGAGGAGATAGTGCATCTCCTTGCTTCAACCCATATAGCAACTGCATACTAGTAATAAATAAATAGTTGCCACTATTAAAGTTACAACCGAAGTATCTTACTTTTAGTATATTAAAGTCATACCACTTCTAATAAAAGCTACATCTCGTTTTCTTAATGGAGAAAACAACAATGACTATTATTGTAATTTTTTTTGCATTTATATGTAACATATGTTTGTCCTGTTCAATATGACTATTATTGTTTTTTTTGTATTCATATATAACATATGTTTGTCCTGTTCAATATGACTATTATTGTAATTTTTTTTGTATTCATATGTAATATATGTTTGTCCTGTTCAATATGACTATTATTAATATAGAATATTCACCTGAAAGGTCCGTCTCCTCAACTTAATTATCATTTAACTGTAGCGCTTTCGGGACTTGTCCCATCATCGCCAGGATTCAAAACTGGTGTTTCACTGAAGATCTGGTAGAGGGGGTTGCATGTATTGGGTTCGTTTTTCGTTTATCAGGCTGTCGTTGTGAGCTGCTTTCATGATTTCCATCTCTTCGAGTACGTTTATCTTCGCTGGATTATTTTCTCTGTGCATTACTGTTAGGGTGTTTTCAATATTTAACATGCGATGTCCTTCATGGATAACGTTTTCTTAATGGAGAAAACAACAAGATGAAGCTGGGAATATGATTCCATCCATAGTAATTCTGTCCTAGGGCAGGACCTTCACTGCAACCTTAGCATTTTCATGCTATGCTTACAGCTTAACTGGGGAATTGTAGGTGTGGTAGCTTCCCGTTGCCTTCCACACCAGTGAAGGATGATGAAGATAATGATAAGGATGATGATGATGATGGCCATATGATTTCGGGGATAGTTTGGGCCTTAAATTTGTCCTGGCATTTGTCTTACAGGTGAGGAAAACCCCGATAAAAATCTCACCCAGAAAAACCTCACCCAGAAAAACTGCCCCGACGGAGGATCAAACCCGGACCCGCTGCGTGACAAGGCAGCACGCTACCTCGAGACCACAGCGGTGGACGGAATGTCATTAGCAAACGTAAAGTAGTGAAATTTGTGTTCTTGTAATACTGAGTGAGTGAGCTTGGATGCAAAACAGTTTCAAATCCCCGGGGCATTGCATTACTCCATACTCTGCACAGTGAACAAAAGCGTAAAGACCCTAATAACCAAACAAATCCTATAGCGCTAAATACTGTTGACAGAGTTTATCATATCGCTTATAATGCAAAACCTATCACATTCAGGGGTATCAAAATCTACTCACATAAAAATGTATATTAAAGCTGATATAGGCTACAGACACTTATGAATTTGAGAATAAAATTATTAAGACTATTTAACTCATGTCCCAAATGGAATTAAATGACCAATCACATTGCAATATTTTTTTTAATTACAACCAATCACAGTCGTGTTTGACCTCGAATTTACAAATACGTTTATCATATTAAACAAAGCTCCTCCTTTTTAACATTCTGAATAGGTCATAGCATTATTTTGCAGTGACTGACTCTCCAAGAAATACGGCTACCAGATTGTATATATAGTGCACGAATGTCAGCTGATAGTGCTTGCGGGAGATAATATAAAAATATTTGTAGCAATTGATTATACCACAAGAAAAAAAGAAACCACTGTTTGCACTTCCTTAAACAAATTATTTTCCCAGGAAATAAAGTTGTAGAAAAATATAATTGACATATTTACATCATAGGACATCAGAAATTAATTAATACCTATAATGTTGGTTATAAATTTCTCCACTAGGGTGCATTCTTACAATATTGCGATCCTTTGGCAATAAATAATATGATCTGGTTGCAGTGATGAACAAGCGTAACAATCGTTTCTCATTTGCTTTCAAACATCGATTCTGATTTGTTTTCAAACATCACCGTTTACATTAAATAAATAAATATTTAAAACAACTATATTTAAATAATGATTTGTGAGTAAACAGCTTAATATTATTGGTTAAATAGTCCTAACAAATGCCACTCTCGATTTCCAAATTCTCTAGATAAATTTGGAAATCACTCGTGGCATTACTTATGAAAATTTTTGAACCGAAGAGAGATGAACTAATTAACGCATTGGCACTATATTTTTTTGTTTATACTGTTTTTCCTTATTGTTTTACCTTGTTTCCTTTTTGTTTTACATGTTTTGTCAACTTTCTTTTATCCTCACATAAACACAAGGACACACGAATTCGATTCCCGGTCAGACCATAGGATTTTTTTCTTAAAGGAAATTGTTCATGTAGTTGTCCATGGTCTGAAATTTAGGTTATGTTTAAGTTAAGTATTCTCCTGGCATTTCATTATCATTTATCACCAATATCATCGGGGCAACGTAACTCCGCCTTCCAGGTGTCCCAATCTAAGAAATGGATTACAATTCTACCAATGTCAGGGGCGAAGCCAGAAATGTCATAAAAGAAAAGCTGGTGGGATTGAACCAAAAAATACAATTTACTTCAACGGAATTTTATTTTATTTTTTTATTTATTTCACGATTGTTTCTGTTATTTATGCAGGTATCCGCAACCAAAACATACAATTTTTCTTCCACATTTCCCGGTCTTGCGTGTCTGCTTTTGTCATATTTCTCTTCTTGATGTTGTCTTGAATTCCCTTTATCCACGTTGCCTGTGGTGTACCACGTGTCCATTTTCCTGGAGGTATCATTTTCAATACGTCTTTGTTTGTTTCTGTGTCCCTTCTTCTCATTATATGCCCAATTTATCATAGTTGGATTTATTCAATCTCTTGTACAATATCCTTTTCTACATTCATTATATCTCTTATTGTATTATTTCTTATTTTATCCAATTCTTATATTCTTGCCGGAATTATAATATGAAATTTATTAGTATTGAATTTAGCGATTACAAATTGCACACCACCATTTCTCCCCCCCCCTTCGAGATTTAATATTATTGTTTTTTTTATACTTAAATGTAACATATGTTTGTCCTGGTAAGTGGAAGCGAAGGCCACATGGCCTTAACACCACCAGGCTAAATAAGATAAAATAAAATAGCAATAGCAGGATACCAAAGGACCGATAAAAAGAAATACGAAGATATAAGAACAGAACTTAACATATATAATCTCTGTGAAAGAATAAAATACTATCAAAATGCTATCCTTCAGCGCGTATTACGAATGAATGAACAGCGCATAACTAACTAACTAACTAACTGGCACTATCGAGCCCGTAGGTTCATGGCCGCGCGGACATAACCTCTCCATACATCCCTATCCTGAGCCAATATTTTCCAATCATGCCCTGTGTAATCTACTTCCCTCAAATCATAGTTAATGTTATTCTCCCACCTCATTCTTGGTCTACCAACTGGGCGTTTTCCACCTGGTTTTCCTACAAGAAGCTTCCATGCACGCCTTTCATTCCCCATTCGTGCCACATGTCCTGCCCATCGCAGTCTACGAGACTTAACTGTTCTCATTATATCTGGCTTCCTATAAAGACCATGTAATTCATTGTTAGGCAAGTCTTCTCCATTCACCTGTCTGTTCATCTCTCTTTGGTCCAAAAATCTTCCAAAGAACTTTATTCTCAAATACTCGTAATCTCCTTTCCTCCCTTAAAGTAAGAGTCCATATTTGAATGAACAGCGCATACCAAGAAGAATGTTTAATCAAAAATCAAAAGGGAGAAGATTGTTGCGAAGACCATTGAAGAGATGGAAGAACCAATTCGACCTATAATGAGATCGAAACAGGCTATTGGGCTTACTCTTTGTTGTTGATGATGATAAAATAAATATCGGAATTAAAATAATTTAATGAGAAAGGATGCACAAGAGCGGATAGAATAAGGAAAGAAACTATACGAGAAGAATTAAATATATACAAAATTGAAGATAAAATCAGCGAAAAATAATAAGAAATGGACAGAACACTTAATGAGAATGAACAACGAAAGAATGTCAAAAAGAACCTTCTTGTATAATCCCAGAGGAACAAGAGATGTTGGCCGACCACGTAGAAGATGGACTCCACTTTTAACTTCGCCGGAACAGGCTGCATAGCCTAAACCTTGTAGTAGAAGAAGAAGAAAAAATTAATTTAACAATTAAAATGTTCAACCCCGCCGGGTATTAAATTCGGGTCCGCTAATCAGGAAGTAGGTAAGCTATCACCTGAGCCAACACGTGTAATTAACTTGTACTGTAATCAATCTCCATATGATCATACACTACAGTTAGTCTTTATTAAATATTTATTACATATAAATACGTACATAACAGAGTTTTAAATTCATGAATGTAAATGAACATCATTTTGGTTCAATTTACTAATTACACAATGCAAATCACTGTTATTAACAGCTCTATGACGCATTTAACGTGATTTTCAACTTCACTATTCTAATTATATTTTGCTTATAATCCAAATGTAGGGGTGTCCACGTATTTTAATTACCAATTGAAATTGGCTATAGTTATGTTAGGGGTACAGAGGAAAAACCAGATGTGTCACTTTTCCATGAAAACTGGAAAACAGAGTTTCTAAATGGAATGGCATTTATTGCCTTTTTTTTCAAAAGGAAGAAAATACATATGCACTTACATTGCGCGTGGACCTTCTTGGTCGTACGTGCATTATTTTTCCATGAATACAAAATAAAACTAATCATAATATAAACGAAAATATTGATAGACGAAAATATTGGAAGAATCATATAGAAAGAATGGAAGAAAACAGGCTTGCAAAAATAGCTAAAGAAGATAGAGCAATGGACGGGAGAAGAACAAGAGGAAGACCAGCCAAGATATGGATAGACAGTGAACGAAACATCCAATACGTCTTCCTCCGAGGAGTGATTTTGGAAATAAACATGATGAAAATCCTACAAATTAAGTTTAAGAAGAAGATAATATAAACAAAAAAAACATAATTATAATTACACAGAATAAAAGAACAGTTAAGTCTAGTAGACTGCGATGGGCAGGACATGTGGCACGAATGTGGAATGAAAGAGGTGCATGGAAGCTTCTTGTAGGAAAACCAGGAGGAAAACGCCCAGTTGGTAGACCAAAAATGAGGTGGGAGAAAAACATTAACTATGATTTGAGGAAAGTAGATTATACAGGGAATGATTGGAAAACATTTGCTTAGGATAGGGATGCATGGAGACCTTATGTCTATCATCCCTGAAACGTTGCAAACGTAATTTTTACGCCCTGTGTATATATATATGAAGATCTAGTTCTCGCGACATCTAGTAATAATGGAGAATATAATATATATATATATATATATATATATATATATATATATATATATATATATATATATATATATTGTATTGTAAGCCTATGTTTTACCTTTACAGAGATTTAGGCGCTCTCCCCCTACAGGGAAGAATTTGAACCATACTAATTTAGTTACACTTGTTTTCGTATAGATGTCATTTTGAGTGGTACGTGGTCAGCGTTCCGCCTCATACTGACATCTAGGAAACCTAGGTAGTACTAGGACGGGAAAATTCGGTAAATTTTGCTTAGAGGCCTTTTCATTCAGGCTTAAGGATTTTTTACGAGCCTGAAAATCTTCAGACTCGGGACCTACGGCTTAAAGTCCCTCCCGGAGGACTTGCTCCTTGGATTTTTCCGTCCTAAAAAATCCATCGACCACGGCCGGGTTTGAACCCGCGACCCTCGGGACCAGAGGCAAGGAGCATAACCACTAGTCCACCGAGGCCGACATATAAAAGAAAAAATAAGTGTTTGAATTGGATTCGCCTGGTGTAATGGATTACACGCTGGGGTACCGACCCAGAGTTCCGGGTTCGAATCACGTCCAGGCATTTATTTTTCTTATCATGTCATATATATATATATTTTTTTTTTTGAAACTTCATAAAAGTTTTATAAATTATATATATATATATATATATATATAATTTTGAAACTTCATAAAAGTTTTATAAATTACAGGACTGATTCAAGCGAACTACATAACGTGTTGGTGTGAGTGTATTTGCGCGTTCTCCTCCTGTTCCTGAAATTGCTTCACTTCTTTGACCCAAAAAGTAATGCGCACTGCTTTACTTACGTGTTTAAAAAAATCAAATCATGTTTCCGCATGTTGATTTTTCTGGATTAACGATTTTTAAACAATTCTGTTTGTAAGCGGAGTTCTAGCAATCAGAGAGGAATGCTACACACCATATTTACTTAGCGCATTAACAAACAAACAAACAAACAAACATATAGAATCACGTGGTTTCATTTAATCAAGGGCTTCGTTTCGATGAGCATAAAATCCTTCAGTAAATCGCAAAGTAGGTTTGTTTACATATCGATCAATTATTCAGAGTAATCCTACCACACGTCACGGAGTATAGAACCGTTAAACAGATGACTGCGAAGAGAGTGCCACATGTGCTACACTCTAGTGTCAGGACCACGATAAGATTGATAACTCACTGTATGGGGTATCCTAACCAAGTACATGTTCGTTAAACATTTCAGTGCCAGTTTATGTTTATTAGATAAAACTTTTTTGAAAATACTTTGCAACATGTAACGTGATTTTTTTTTTTCTAATTTCCGATCATACAACATGCGCAGGCGCCAATAAACGCAACGTAATTTACACTATGGAATCACGGGATGCAGCCAATGTATATACGATATTTAACGAACTTAAAAACTAATATAATGCAATTTAAGTACTCTAACCTGTCAAAGCTAATATAAAGCAATTTAACCTGTGAAAGAATGCAAGGCCCAAAAATAAATAGTCTTATTCTTCTTCACGCACACACTATTGAGTAGCACTAAGGAATTGGGACTGGAAGTAAATATCAATAAAACTAATTATATGGTCATACGTAGAAATGCATTATATAATTGAAATGGGCAGCTAATGACAAATGAGGGAAATTTTGAGGAAGTGGCTGAATTCAAATACCTAGGAACAATGATCACAAATAGGAATGAGATGCACAAAGAAATTAAACATAGGCTTAATACTGGAAATGCGTGCTATTATGCATTGCAGAGACTCTTGATGTCCCAACTCCTTTCAAAAAACGGTAAACTGAAAATATATAAAACTATTATTCTACCAGTTATGTTATATGGGTGCGAAACATGGACTCTTACTTTTAAGGGAGGAAAGTAGATTACGAGTTTTTGAGAATAAAGTTCTTAGGAAACGTTTTGGACCAAAGAGAGATGAACAGGCAGGTGAATGGAGAACACTGCTTAACAAATAAACTATATGGTCTTTATAGGAAGCGATTTATAATAAGAACAGTCAAGTCTCGTAGACTGCGATGGGCAGGACATACTGCGCGTGTGGGGAATGAAAGACGTGCATGGAAGTTCCTTGTAGGGAAGCCAGAAGGAAAACGCCCAGTTGGTAGACCAAGAATGAGGTGGGAGAACATCATTAAGTATGATTTGAGGGAAGTAGATTATACAGGGAATAATTGGAAAGCATTAGCTTAGGGATGTATGAAGAGCTTATGTCCGCGCGCCATGAACCTACGGGTTCGATAGTGCCAGTGAGTAAGTAAATATTCTTCTGCTTCTTCTTCTTCTCTAGTTGTAGGATTTTCATCTTGCTCTTTTCCCGTCCACTGGTCTACCTTCTTTGCCTTTTTTTGCAAGTCTGTTGTCTTCCATTATATCTATATATTTCCAATATGTTCGTCTTTCTATAATAAATTTGGCTATGTCCTGAATTTGACATTTGTCTCTAATTTCTATACATGTTAAGTATCCTATCAAATAATGATTTTCCCTGAATATTTTTTAAAGTCTTCATTTCACATGTGCTTATTATTTGTTTAGTTTTTGTTTAATAAGGTTACGAAAACGCTGCAGTGTATTTGGTTAAGACAATACGCTACAAGGTGGAAGGTTCGAAGTTTGAATCCTGGGGGGATTATGATGTTTAAATAGTAAGTTCTGAAATTCTGAAGTATATGTGTACAGTTAATTAGTACATGCTTTATGTTGGCTGCACTGGTACACGTCTTTGTTGTTGCATAGAACATTCGTTGAAATCAATATGGCTACCACGTCTTCACGCTGCGTATGTTGTCAAATGTCATTAAAATATTTTGAAATAATCGTCTAAAAAAATATAAGAATAATTGTAAATGGTGGGAAATAATTTAAAAAATGAAACCGTAAGAATAAAATTTGACACAAAACTAAAATTATGGCATTTCATGAGAAGGGCCCCTTGCTAAGTAAAATCTGTCTCCAGAATAAAAGTTTAGAGAGATCTAATCAATTTAAATATATTGGATATTATCTCTCTATCTGGGATGAAAAGGATATCCCTGAAAAAAATTACTAGTTATAATAAAAGTTTAGGAATCATTAATCAAGTTATGAAACCATCCCTTGTACAAAAAACACCAGATCACGTTTATATAACACCTTGGCTAGACCAGTGTTGACCTATGGTAGTGAAGCATGGACACTAAAAAAAACAACATGAAAGCATAATAACGGCTTGCGAAATGAGATTCATGCGCAGAACAGCGGGTTACACCAGATGGAATCGGAAAAGGAACACCGATATCTTAAAAGAATTGAAGACCACGCCAATTTTGGAATATATTAAACAGTACCAACTAAATTGGAAACACCATCTTGAAAGAATGAGTTCAAATCGGATCCCCAAAGCTGTTTATAATTATGTACCAAGAGGAGGGAAGATCTCTGGGCCGTCCTATGAAAAGCTGGAGGGAAAATTTTCTATAGGATCGTAACAGGCCCTGGCCTAATACTTTGAAGGAAGAAGAAGAATAAGGAATTTATGAATGAATTAAAAAAGTAGCGTCACAGGTTATAAAGTTTAGTCCTTTTTTTATTTTGGGATTTATCCACGGTACAGTGGTTTCCTGTTACCCTCAAGGTGACTGTTGGCTCCAGTTGCAGCGGTCCTGAACATCCTCATGTGAAAGTCGCAGTTCACTCATACTTCTTCTCACATCCAACCTTCTTTAGGTCTTCTTTTCTTCTTCTCTTTTCCATTACAAGATCTTATTACGGATTCTATCAGATGCCATCCTATCGAAATGTCCATACAATCTTAATAGTTTATCTTCAATTAGCCTATCTGTAATATATTGAAATCCAAACGGTGTCATTTATTGTGGGTCTTTTGGTCCAGCTCACCAGCATATACACACACAATCCTGAACCTGAGGGATCAGGTAATTTTTAATCAAGGTTTTCTTCCTCTAGCCTTTGACGATCAACGCCGATCTGCAAGGCAGCAGGAGTGTATGTAATCCTAGACAGGGGTCTTCACTGGGGGGAAGCTGCGTAAAGTAAACCGAATTCCTAGGCAAATAGATATAATGGATCGATTTTGCCGGTGTACCGAAAATATGTATTTTTGTTAACCCATAAATAGAAGAAATCTAAATTCTTATGGTTATAATAGAAACACATATAATGCAAATAGGCAGCTAATGACAAGTGAGAGATATTTTGAGGAAGTGGCTGCATTCAAATACCTAGGAACAATAATTACATAAGGTCCACAAAGATTTTAAACATAGGCTCAATTCTAGAATTGAATGCTATTTTGTATTATAGGGACTCTTGTCGTCCCAAACTTCTTTCAAGATGCATTGAACTGAAAATAATGTATACAACTGTTATTCTCCCAGTTGTATTACATGGATGTGGAACATCAACTCTTACTTTGAGGTAGGTGAAAAAGTAAAAGAGTATTTGGGAATAAAGTTCTTAGGAAAAAAATTGGACCAAAGAGAGAAGAACAGACAAGCAAACGGAGAAGATTACACAACAGTGAACTACATGATTTTTATAGGAAACGATACAACAGAAACAGTCGAGTCTCGTAGTCTGCGATGGAGAGACATGTGGCACCAATGGGGAATGAGAGAGATACATGGAATCTTCTTGTAGGAAAACCAGAGGGAAAACGCCCAATTGACAGACTATGGATGAGGTGGGAGAATAACATGATTTGAGGGGAGTGGATTATACAGGGGATGATTGGTAAGAATTGGCTCAGGATAGGAATATGCTTTTGTCTGCGCAGCAATGATCCTATGGTTTCGATAGTGTCAGTGAGTTAGTTAGTTAGTTATAACGTACCATAAAAGATATGGCAATTATATCTTATACTACAGTAAAACCTGTCTTAGCCGGAAACTTTTTTAAGAAGGAAACCTGTAGAGACGGAAAAAAATCTCCAGAACGGTGCAATTTTATATGTAAAATCGTCCTGTATAAGCCGGAAACATTCATAACGCGGAAACGAAATGATTTTTAAAGTAGCGGGTAGTTAATTTTTACCTCAGTAAGACGGAAAATTATTCTTAAGCACGTTCTAATTACAGTATTAATGACCACACGTGAAAATTCTGCATATGACGCTTTCTGCATTATATCGTTTTACCTTCTTGTGTTGCCAATGTATTGCGGGGATACTTTTGCTTACGTGTGACAGCGGGGAATCCCTCGCTTTTCCTTGCCTGCTTATGTTATCTGCGAGGGAGTTGGGAAACTCTTCAGTCTTCCATTAGTTGAGTTCCTTCGCGGTTTTGTGTAATAAAGTTGTTTTGTATTACCGTGCAAACTGAGCTTTGTTACATACACTATTTTGTCTGTATTTCAGTCAATACCTTATGTCTTTATAGCGTGCATGAAAAACCCTTACACTGCGTAAGAAAATTCAAGCTTGTAAATTGGGAACCCTTTATAAGAAGGAAAACTGCCAAGACGGAAATATATTTAAGGAACCGTCATGTTCCTTCATAGACAGGTTTTATTGTATTCCTTATCTCTTGTAAGCCCATGTTTCTCTTAACAGAGATTTAGGTGTTCTGCTCCTACAGGGAAGAATTTGAACCATATTAATTTAGTTATCGGCCGCGGTGGACTAGTGGTTATGCTCCTTGCCTCTGGTCCCGAGGATCGCGGGTTCAAATCCGGCCGGATGGATTTTTTAGGACGGAAAAATCCAAGGAGCAAGTCCTCCGGGAGGGACTTTAAGCCGTGGTGTTCCGAGTCTGAAGATTTTCAGGCTCGTAAAAAATCCTTAAGCCTGATGAAAAGGCCTCTAAGCAAAAATTTACCGAATTTTCCCGTCCTAGTACTACCTTGGTTTCCTAGATATCAGTATGAGGCGAAACGCTGACCACGGACCACTCAAAATTACATCTATACGAAAAGAAGTGTAACTAAATTAGTATGGTTCAAATTCTTCCCTGTAGGGGGAGAGCGCCTAAATCTCTGTAAAGGGAAAACATCGTTCCCCAAGGAACTCCCCCCGTTTTAATACCATTCATAGTTTGTATTGAGACAATTAGAAACATAATTCGACCCGGAACTTTGGCAGTTCGGGCTTACAATACAAAAATACTAATTTAGTTACACTTATTTTCGTATAGATGACACTTGAGTGGTCCGTGGTCAGCGTTCCGCCTCATACTGACATCTAGGAAACCAAGGTAGTACTAGGACGGGAAAATTCGGTAAATTTTGCTTAGAGGCCTTTTCATTCAGGCTTAAGGATCTTTTACAGAGCCTGAAAATCTTCAGAGTCGGGACCCACGGCTTAAAGTCCCTCCCGGAGGACTTGCTTCTTGGATTTTTCCATCCTAAAAAATCCATCGACCCCGGCCGGGTTTGAACCTGCGACCCTCGGGACCAGAAGCAAGAAGCATAACCACTACAGAGTGATTCATAAATATGGCTATACGTTTGATCGCATTTTGTGACGAAAATATTATTATTAAAGGAAACATGATGTTATCATTGGAAAGGGAATCCTTCAAATTACAAAAATAGAACAAAACAAAACAAATCACTGCTCACGTGCAGCTTGGCGGGTTGATTTTTGTGGGCTAGCGTCGAACGCCTCCACAATTATCTTCGTTGTTTCTGCATCCATGCTAATGCGAGGCCTTCCAGGAGGTTTGATTTTCTGCATCCTTCCCGTTTCCAGCAGTCGTTTTCTCCACTTCCCCACAGTCGACGGCTACAATGCTACGTTAAACTCACGTCTTGCCTGTCTTGCGGCCTCACGATCATTAGCATACATTATTGCCCATGCAGCAATTGTAATTTGCTGTTGCATTTTGACTAATGACGTAAGTTCTATACTGTTTTGTTTTATTCCATTGTTGTGATTTGAATAATTGACTTTTCAACGGTAATTTCATATTTCCTGTAATGGTAATATTTTGATCACACAACGCGATCAAATGTATAGCCATATTTATGATTCACCCCGTAGTGCACCGCGGCCGATTGTTTTACTGTATTTATGATTACAGATTGGCTATATTGTGGTCTTCTTCTAAAAATATTTAACTGTATGATCACTTTTTTTACACAGACTGTACTTGTTGTGTGAGAAACTCGAGGCTTTTTCCACTCGACTAGGAACTGCTGTAGTTTAGAGAATCCTTCATCAAACTAGTGATGACATGATTGCCTGCTTCACTCATTAAACTTTCTCATCTCATCTTCTACATATTTTCTATTCTACCTTCACAAAACCTTCATCCTTCAACTGTGTAAAGCATCAACTTCATTATTCACATATTTTGGTTAATTAAAGCGAATAAACAAGCTCAAATATTTACTAACATCACATAATTGAGAGCATCTAAGTGAAATATTTCTGATAGAATCTCGAGTTCAACTAATTAACTAACTAATTAACTGATAAAATCGAACACGGAATTCATGGCCGCGCGGACATAAGGACTCCATGCATCCCTATCCTGACATAATGTTTTCCAATGATCCCCATATAATTTATCATAAGTAATGCCACGAATGATTTACAAATGATCGATAAATTCACGACTCACAAAGTGAGGAGTGAAATTATCTAGAGAATTTGGAAATCAAGAGTGGCATTTGTTAGGACTATTTAACGAATAAAATTAAGCTGTTTACTCACAAATCATTATTTAAATATAGATATTTTTAAATATTTATATATTTATGTAAACGGCGATGTTTGAAAACAAATGAGAAATGACTGGTACGCTTTATTTACTTCTTTTGTTCATCACTGCAACCAGATCATATTATTTGTTGCCAGAGGATCGCAATATTGTAAGAATGCACCCTAGTGGAGACATTTATAACCAACATTATAGGTATTAACAAGCGAATGATGACAAATCAAGAGCTTCAGAATATTTAAATACTACTACTGCTATGAAGATATTAATTAATTTCTGATGTCCTATGATGTAAATATATCAATCGAATTTTTCTGCAACGTCATTTCCTGGAAAATAATTTGTTTAGGAAAGTGCAAACAGTGGTTTTTTTGGTATAATTAATTGTTACAAATGGTTTTATATTATCTCTCGCAAGCGCTTTCTGCTGACATTCATGCACTATATATACAATCTGGTAGCCGTATTTCGTAGCGAGTCAGTCATTGCAAAATAATGCTATGACCTATTCAGAATGTTAAAAAAGGAGGTGCTCTCTTTAATATGACTATTTAACTCATGCCTCAAATGGGAGTCAATGACCAATCACGTTTCAATGATTTCTGTTTTACAACCAATCAGAGTCGTGTTTCACGAAATATTTATCAGTGTTAAATTTACCATATTAAAGAAAGCTCCTCCTTTTTAATATTCTGAACAGGTCTGACCATTATTTTGCAGTGACTGAGCCTGTAAGAAATACGGCTACCAGATTGTATATATAGTGCATAAATGTCAACACATTGCGCTTGCAGGATTTAATATAAAAACATTTGTAGCAATTTATTATACCACCAAAAAAAGAAACCACTGTTTGCACTTTCTTAAATTATCTTTTCCCAGATAATAATCCGGAAAAATATAATTGTCATATTTACAACATACGACATCAGAAATGACTTAATACACAGTTTGATGTTTCATTTTTTCTCCACTAGAGAGCATTCTTACAATACTGCGTTCCTTTAGCAATAAATAGCATGATCTGGTTGCAGTGATAAACAAAACAAGCAGATGAAGCGTAACTATCGTTTCTCAATTGTTTTCAAACATCGCCTTTTACATTAAATATATAAATATTTTAAAATAACTATAGTTAAATAATGATTTGTGAGTAAACAGCTTAATTTTATTCGTTAAATAGTCCTAACAAATGTCACTCTTGATTTCCAAATTCTCTAGATAAATTCACTCCTCACTTCGTGAGTCGTGAATTTATCGATAATTTGGAAATCACTCGTGGCATTACTTATGATAAACTTCGTTTGATAGATTCTAGGCGAAACACGACTGTGATTGGTTGTAAATAAAAAATCATTGAAATGTGATTGGTTATTGACTCCCATTTGGGGCATGAGTTAAATAGTCAAAAGTAATGCCACGAGTTATTTCCAAATGTCGTGAGTCGTGAATTTATCTAGAGAATTTGGAAATCAAGAATGGCATTTGTTAGTACTATTTAACGAACCAAAAGTGAGTATGGCGCTTTTCACTACTCAAGGGCTCAAATAATAATTAAAATTTGACACATTTTTAACTCTAATTCTACCTTATTCCATCACGAAATTTAGTACAAAACTTAATCTTTGTACATGTGTATATTGTTGAATTATTTATAGAAAGATAAATGCCTGCAAATCCAAGAGTTAACATACTGGTTCCCTTAAATGATTTTCTTCCGTCTTTTTCTTCCGAAGATAGAGACTACGTCATATATAAAAGAAGAAACATTTATTCGTTTCTTATCTTACATTTTCATGTCTCTCCATTTTCGTGCCATCAACATAAATTTTCACGCAACCATTATCATGATAATATTGATGGTTTTCAAGAGTCATTTGGCTTAGCTTTCCTTTCCTGAAGAGGCTTTTACTGATGCGTCCATCATGTTCGCAGCACAAACTGAATATGTCCATTTTGCTGTGTACTAATGTCGAATGGAGAATTGAAAACTCCAAATCTATCAGATTTATTGTAAGATGAACCATTTTAATTTCAACTTTATCTTGATCATGTGATCGTGTTATTAGCTACCTATAGAGGCAGTTCGGGTAATGTGTACCCTTCGGTTTGAGTGGACCCTGTTAACATCTTCTTTAATTGATGCTGCCCTCAAACAGAAAATGTTTTAATTTCTTCCCCTCATCAATTTTGATTGGAGAATTGAGGAAGGTGACGAGCGAATCGTGCTCTCTTTCTTAATTAGGTAGACAATCAAAACTAGACAACAAATATCATCAGATTGGATAATGTGATAATTCACAACAAAAGAAAAAAATGATTAAAAAAGAATATAGTGAATGATTGACGCCATTAAGTGCTGTCTACTTAAAATTTGATTTAACAGATATATTACGTATAATAGTGTGCTAAATAAACTCAAAGCGCGACAAGCCTAGAAGGCCGACCAGCCGGCTGCTGGCCTCACATCCACATGTGGTCAGCATGTCGGGTCCCCCAGCCGTTATAGCTGATCTCCTTAACCTGGAGTCACTACTTATTATAGCTACCGAAATACCTCACGATGAGTGTGTTATATACACAGTGAAAAATTAGGTTTGATGTACGCAAATAACATAAATATAATAATATTTTACTTTATTTATGAATTTATAAGAAATGTATATAATATTAAAATTTTGACATTGAGCAATGCAAGCTTAATATGGTATGATAAGAAAAATAAATGCCTGGACGGGATTCGTCCCCGGAACTCTGGGTAGGTACCTCAGCGTGTTATCCATTACACCACCAGCCGAATCCAATTCAAACACTTATTTTTCTTACATATATATATATATATATATATATATATATATATATATATTCTCCATTTTTACTAGATGTCGCGAGAACTCGATCTTCACTGCCACCTAGTAGCTGACTATAACAAGTAATCAAATTAAAGCTTGCATTGCTCAATGCCAAAAATTTAATTATAACATCGATAAAGCGTCACTGCTATAAAGTAAAAATATTCTCTTTAATTTGCTTACTTGTTATACTCAGCTACTAGATGGCAGTGTAGACCGAGTTGTCGCGACATCTAGTAATAATGGAGAATATAATATATATATATATATATATATATATATATATATATCCACCGTTAAGCATTAGCTCAGGATAGGGATGTATGGAGAGCTTATGTCCGTGCGGCCATGAACCTACGGGTTCGATAGTGCCAGTGAGTAAGTAAGTAAGTATATATCCACCGCTGTGGTCTCGAGGTAGCGTGCTGCCTTGTCACGCAGCGGGCCCGGGTTCGATCCCCGGACGGGGCAGTTTTTCTGGGTGAGGTTTTTATCGGGGTTTTTCCTTACCTGTAAGACAAATGTCAGGAAAACTTTAAGGCCCAAACGGTCCCCGAAATCATATGCCCATCATCATCATCAACATCCTTATTATCATCATATCATCATCATCATCATCCTTCACAGGTGTGGAAAGCAACGGGAAGCTACCACACCTACACAATTCCCTAGTAAAGCTGCAAGCATAGCATGAAAATGCTATGATTGCAGTGAAGGACCTACCTTCGGGCAGAATTACTATGGATGGTTGGATATATATATATATATATATGGTATGATAAGAAAAATAAATGCCTGGACGGGATTCGAACCCGGATCTCTGAGTATGTACCTCAGTGTGATATCCATTACACCACCAGGCGAATCCAATTCAAACATTTATTTTTCTTATATATGTATTATATTCCCCATTAGTACTAGATGTCGCGAGAACTCGGTCTTCACTGCCATCTAGTACCTGACTATAACAAGTAAGCAAATTAAAGAGAACATTTTTACTTTATAGCAGTGACGCTTTATCGATGTTATAATTAAATATTTAACATTGAGCAATGCAAGCTTAATATGGTATGATAAGAAAAAAAATATATATATAAGAAAAATAAGTGTTTGAATTGGATTCGCTTGGTGGTGTAATGGATAACACGCTGGGGTACCGACCAAGAGTTCCGGGTTCGAATCCCGTCCAGGCATTTATTTTTCTTATCATACCATATATGATGGAATATAATAAGTGAATATAATATTATTAACGTAATAAATAAATTTAATAATCTTTAAAGATGGATCGTTTAGGAGTTTAATAATACAATCAATTCTTCTTCTTCTTCCTTTCATATGATAGACTTGGCGGTCTGTTACGGACTGAATCCAACGTTTGAAGGGTCTGCCCAATGATCTCTTGCCTGGTGGCTGATAATTTAAGATTTCACGTGGTATTCTTGTTCTGCTCATTCTTCTTACGTGAGATCTCCAGTAGTTTGTGTATTGTTGCACATATAATTAAATCCAACATATTGATAGCAACGTAATTGCAAGTATTACATTAATAGTCATGTTTTTAATAATTGAAAGTTTCATCTTCAGTATCAAAACTTATTTCTGAACATAAAATAATTTATTAAAAAGGAAATTTATTTTATTAAATTTAAAATAATTTCACTCATTAATTATTACAAGAATTAGCTGCCCTGAAGAGAGCCAAATGTCGGTGCAACCCTGAGAAGAGTGGAACATCACAAATTCCATTTTTAAACATTTAGAAATATTGAAATTCCATTATAATAGAACAAGTATCACATTTCCAATATTTAGGATGTGATATAACTTATAGAGAAAATAAAGATGTAGAAAATAAAGTAAATAAATGTCAGGCTATTTGTGGAACCATAAAAAGAACCTTAGGTCGGAAAACAAGGAAAGATACGAAACTTAAATTATATAAAACAATGGCTGTTCCTTTGTTGTTGTATGGAAGTGAAAATTGGATAATCAAATCAAGGGATAAAAGCAGGATACAGACTGCGGAAATGCTGTTTTTACGTAATGTGAAAGGAAACACAAGAGCGGATAGAATAAGGAATGAAACTATACGAGAAGAATTAAATATATATAAAATTGAAGATAAAATCAGCGAAAATAATAAGAAATGGACAGAACACTTAATGAGAATGAACAACAAAAGAATACCAAAAAGAACCTTCCTGTATAATCCCAGAGGAACAAGAGATGTTGGCCGACCACGTAGAAGATGGACTCCACTTTTAACTTCGCCGGAACAGGCTGCATAGCCTAAACCTTGTAGTAGAAGAAGAAGAAGAAGAGAAATTCCATTAGACGAATACAAGTATATATAATGTCTAATGTACTAAAACTGTTTTTACTTTTATTGTCATTAGCTTGTACTACAATATAATTTCCATACATCTCATAACGGCCCTGGGGTTTACTCAGCCTCTAAACGGAAATGAGTACCGGACACTTGTTCTGGGGGTAAAGGCGGCCGTCTCGCAGGGCTGACAACCCGGTTGACATCAAGTGCCGATTGTCTAGAAAAAGTGGGAGCCTTAACTTCCTACTACCCGAACGGCCTCCTGAGGCCTGTTGTGGGATTAATACTTCTACTCATAACCGCGCCGTAGCCGAGTGGTTAAGGCAAGAAGCCTTAGTGCAGAGCTACGGGATTTGCGCTGGTTCGAGTCTCTGATGGGGGAAGAAATTTTCTCACGGAATTTCGGGTGAACATTGTGAGAGAGATGAGTCAAGATATCAAATGATATGTGGAACTATACATAAAACATAAAAAGAACAAAACAACAAGAGGTACTAAATTGAAGTTTTATAAAACATTAGCAGTTCCTGCATTACTTTATGGGAGTGATACTTGGGTAATGACCAAAAAATTACAAAGTAGAATACAAAGTGTAGAAATGAAATTCCTTAGAAGAACAAAAGGCTGCACAAGAATGGATCGGTTAAAGAATGAAGATATAAGAACAGAGTTAAATATATATATCCATTAAATTATGAAATCAAAGGATATAGAGAAAAATGGTTTAGACATGTTGAAAGAATGAACGTAACAAGATTACCAAAAGCAGCATTTACCTACAGACCAAGAGGTTCAAGGAATGTAGGAAGGCCAGAGAAAAGATGGACAGAACAACTGTGTGGCGGAACAGGTATTTTGCCTAGCCCGTGAAGTGAAGAAGAAGACGAAGAATTTTGGCCAGAATGGGACCGATGCCCAGCCAGCACCTAGAGGAATTTCGGTAGCTACAATAAATAGCAACTCCAGGTTGAGAAGACCAGCTATAAAAGCTGGGGGACCCAATATGCTGACCACATATCACCTCTACACTGGCTAGAACTCTGTATTTAACACATGTGGTTGGCCAAGGGCTTCCTAGGCCTGTCGCGCTTGAAGTTTCATTATTATGCTGTCATAAATGGCAGGTAAGAATCTAAAACAAATAATCTAGAAAGTTGTTTTATTGCTTATATACCTTAACAAAATATATTATAATCAAAAGGAAAGTTTAGTTCATTTCTCTGTTGAACCTTTGTTCAATTGACTGATTCAAAATGTGTTCCCCGCTGTTTTCGTTTTCACGCAAGAGTTCCAGCTAAGTTAGGCAACCCAACCAACCGAGGCGTGAGAATGACAGTCTATAGAGGCCATGTCAACCAAAACGCTAGTTTGTGGCGTCCAACTGTTCGCACACTATCAATAGCAACACGATTTTGTTCATATCAAGGAAAACCTGTTGTGCAAAATGTAACTAGTTTAAATAAATAAATAATATATATATATATATATATATATATATATATATATCCAATTCTAAGTACCTGATATTATTATAACAATTTGTAAAATTAGCAGTGTATCTATGCAATATGTAGCGATTATACTTTTAAAATTTCAATAAGTAAAACAAAAGTAATGGCATTTTGTGGAAGAAATACTCTGCGTGCAAAAATAGTAATTAGAGACGAAATTATTGAACAAGTATCCCACTTTAAATATTTAGGGTGTGACATCAGCTATGGGTATGATAAAGATATTGAACACAAAACACATCAGTTTCAAGCTATTTGTGGTACAATAAATAGAACATTGAATAATAAAGCCCATAAACAAACAAAATTAAAATTTTATAAAACAATGGCTGTCCCTGTCCTTTTGAATAGGAGTGAATCTTGGATTACCACTACCAAACAAGAAAGTAAAATCCAAGCAGCCGAGATGAAATTTTTAAGAAGAGTAAAAGGCTGCACTAGAATGGACCAGATAAGAAACGAAGATATCCGTGAAGAACTGCAGATCTACTCCATAAAAGAAAAGATATTTAACAACAAGATACAGTGGAAAGAACATGTAGAAAGAATGGAAGAAAGTAGATGACCAAATAAAATCTTCCATTATTTTCCAAGAGGAAGAAGAGATGTCGGACGTCCTCGGAAGAGATGGTCTTAGATCTATTAGTGAAGACGGAACAGGCAACTCTTGCCTAAACCAGGAAGTGAAGAAGAAGAACAGTGTATCTATACATATATCATTAAAGAAACAAAACAAGAAGAGATGGTAGCTTGAAGTTTTATAAAACATTGGCAGTTCCTGCATTACTTTATGGGAGTGAAACTTGGGTAATGACAAAAAATTACAAAGTAGAATTCAAAGCGTAGAAATGAACTTCCTTACAAGAACAAAAGGCTGCACAAGATAGGATCGAATAAAGAATGAAGATATAAGAACAGAGTATATAAATGATAAAAACCAAGGAATATAGAGATAAATGGTTTACACATGTAGAAAAAATGAATGTAACAAGATTACCAAAACCATCATTTAACTAAGATCTGATTATAGAGGACAGGCATGTAAAAATAAAATAATGTGACGAATATGTACATTTAGGGACAAAAATACGTGTAGACGAAAGTCATGATGCTGAAATTAATGAGAAGAAAAAATTGCGTAAATCTGCTGTTTTATGGGATCATACGTTCTAAAAAAAATAACATTTTAACACCATGATGAGTGCAATGGCATACGGTGCAGAAATTTGGGAATTAAAATCTAGAATAATAAGTAAATTCAATTCTATAATCTTCTTCCCTCAAATCATGGTAAATATTATTCCACCACCCCATTCTTTGTGTACTAAATGGGCGTTTTCCCGCTGGTTTTCCTACAAGAAGCTTCCATGCACCTCTTTCATCCCCTATATGTGTCAAATGTCCTGCCCATTGCAGTCTATGAGACTTAACTGTTCTTATTATATCTGGCTTCTTACACATATCATGTAGCTTACTATTATGTAGTTTTTTTTTTCCATTCATCTGTCTGTTCATCTCTTTTTGACCCAAAACTTTTCCTGCGATCCGATTGAGGGTCTTTCCACTTTTCAGCGGTTGCCCTTTTACCAGCCGGCTGCTGGCCCTTCACATCCACATGTGTCAATCACAGAGGTAGATGATCAACAGCCAGTGTAGGGGTGACATGCGGTTAGCATGTCGAGTCCCCCAGCCGTTATAGCTGGTTCCTCAACCTGGAGCCACTACTTATTGTAGCTACCCAATTGCCTCACGATGCTGGGTGGGCACCGGTCCCATACTGGCCGAAATACCATGAGAACATATCTTCCCCCATGGAGACTCGAACTAGCGCAAGTCCCGTAGCTCTGCGCCAAGGCTTCCTACCTTAACCGCTCGGCTACGGCGGGGGACAAACTTTTCCTAACAACTTTATTCTCAAATACTTGTAATCTTCTTTCCTCCAATAAAATAACAGTCCATGTTTCGCACCCATATAATATAACTGGGAGAATAACTGTTTTATATATTTCCAGTTAAACGATTTTTTAAAGGAGACGACGAGAGTGCATGTAATGCTTAATAGCATGCATTTCCAGAATTGAGCCTATGTTTAATTTATTTGCGCATCTCATTCCTATTTGTAATTATTATTCCTAGACACTTAAAATCAGCCACTTCTTCAAAATTTTCTTCATTTGTCATTAGTTGTCCATTTCCATTATATAACGCTTTTCAATGTGTGAACATATATGTACATTTATTGATGTTTATTTGCAGTCCCAATGTCTTAGCGTTACTCAATAGTGTGTACATATTGTCCCATAGCATTCGAACTTCAATTGTGGATTTCATAAAAAAAATACAATTGTATGGTCATGTATAAAGAATGACAGACATATGTATTGACGTAGATTTTCACGGCCAGAGTTGCTATGATGATCTTGAAGAAGATTTTCGGGCTGTAGGTCGTGGTCGTGCGGCTTGAAGTTCCCCGACGTTTCGCCAGACACTGCATCTGGCGAAACGTCGGGGAACAACAAGCCTCACGACCACGACCTACAGCCCGAAAATCTTCTTCAAGATCATCATAATGACAGACATATTTTCTTCTTCTTCTTCGGCTTTCCCCCACTTATAGGTTTGCCGTCTTCAGTTTCTATTTATCTCTATCATTCCAATCTCCCTCTTCCAAATTCCTATAATCCATTATAGTTCTGACGTAGGTTTTCCATTTTCCATCTTGGTCTGCCACGTTTATTTCTTCCAGGGGGTGACCACTGGTATATATTTTTTGGCCATCTTGCATTTTCCATTCTTTGTACATGGCCATACCATTTAAGCGTTTGATTTTTCAATCCTCTTAACAACAGACGTGGTGATATTCATTTCTCTCCAAATGAATTAATTTCTTATTTTATCATGTCTTGTCTTATGGAGGCTTCTTCTAAAATAATCAAATTCAACTGTTCTAATTTTATTATTTTGTAATTCAGTCAAAGACCAAGTTTCACTTCCATATGACAAAATATTCTGTATTATGCTCTTATAAATTTTGATTTTAGTTTCCTTTGTAATAATTTTGTTCCAAATTATTCCATGTAATGTCTTAGTTGCATTTTATGCCATTGTAATTTTAGTCTGTACATCTCTCTCACAGGTACCTAAACTTGTAATTATTGACCCAAGGTATTTAAAAAATTCACATTTTCTTATTTTCCCTGTTTCGAGTATGAGGTCATATCCTCATCCTTTCCCAAACACATATATTCTGTTTACTGTAAATTTATATTGTCCCCATTTTTATATTCTTCCATTAGTTTATTTATCATATATTTCATATCATCTTCATCCCCTGCAAAAATAATTTGATCATCTGCAAAGAACAATGAATGCAGTACTTTTCCTCCTATAGGAATACCCATTTCAGACATATTTTCAAGAATACTAAAATGTGTGGCATTTGATAGAAGGAGAAACGTGGGTTGATGGTATTTTGAGCAGCATGAGGGAAAAAGGATTAGACTATGGAGATTGGAATGACAGAGAGATGTGGAGGAGAATGACAGTAGATTAATTTGGTGCAGGAAGAACTTATGGAACATTGTGAAATCTGCGAAATAAAATAAAATAACTATAAGTAACTTTCTGGCACTACTGAAACCGACGTTTTATGGCCACGCGTACATAATGTAATTTTCCATTTGTGACGAAGAATCTAAACTAGGGATAGAAGATGCATTGTCAGCAAAGAGGTATTTGTTCTCGCTATAGTTATCAAATATCGTATAAAACAGGAAAATTCTATTTTCACGGATATTCATACATTTTGTTTGGATGTGTAAACTGCAAATGCTTTATTTACACTTCTCATTTCGTATTTGTATATACAATATTTTTATATTCAAAACAAATGCGGGTACATGGATATAATTTCAATAATGTTTTATCATTGTTTATTTCCACTGAGTATTCACAGCTCTGAAGTGTGATATTGACCGATTACTTTCGCAAACAAGGGTTCTCGCCGAAAGTAATAGTCAAAATGTAAAATCAACAGTTTTGGAAGAAGCGTTGTACACTATTGTATCTGTTTATTTGAATCTGCTTGTTCAGCAGTTAGTATTTTATATAATGTCGCTTTTTATCAGCGTTGCAATTAAAAACTGGCCGTGAAAAGGTCGACGAATTTTGCACAGATGCCTCTGTTAACAAATTCCAAAGGAACGAAGCCATTAAGTTTGTTTTAAAAAAATATTTTTTTAAAAAGTACATATATTCACCGATCCTACTTAGTAAACAGGTAAAATCACTATGACAAAATATGTATATATATATATATATATATATATATATATATATGTTATATTGCAGATTTTCGTGGATATAAGTATAAATAAGAAAGTTTTCTTGGGTTTTCCGCGTCTTGGATTCAATTTCGGCCTCTGGCCAATGACTCCGACGTTTCGGCATGATCCCACATGCCATTATCAAGGAATGATAAGTTCAAGTCACAGGTTTAGGTCTTATATAATAAAACGCACAGATTTTTCGCTGTGGTCCGTTTCCGAAGACGTACATCCATCCAAGGTTAGTTCTTATGTAGTTAAATGCATTCAGTTTTCAGTGTGGTCCGTTTCCGAAACCTTGGATGGGTGTACGTCTTCGTAAACGGACCACAGAGAAAACTCTATGTGTTTTATTATATGAGACCTAACCTGTGACTCGAACTTATCATTCCTTGATAATGGCATGTGGGATCATGTCGAAACGTCGGAATCAGTGGCCAGAGGCCGAACTTGAATCCAAGACGCGAAAAACCCACGAAAACGTTCTTATTCTTCGGAAACGGACCACAGCGAAAACTCTATATTTTTAATTATCTGAGACCTAAACCTTGACTCGAACTTATCAGTCCTTGATAATGACATGTGGGATCATGCCGAAACGTCGGAATCAGTGGCCAGAGGCCGAACTTGAATCCAAGACGCGGAAAACCCAAGCAAACTTTCTTATTCATATATATATATATATACAGGGCTACTCAGAAAGAAGGAACAGCCTTCAAACATTTATTTCTTCCAAACTACAAAAAATAGAAGCGCAATTCCAACTTTCGAGGAAAGAGAAAAATCTGAAGTTCCGATCATGGCCGTATTTCTCTAACCACGTCCGACATTACCTGAATAACACCATTCCAGGACTTTGGATTGGAAGAGGAAAAGCAGAAGATCAATTTTATCCCAGGTCACCAGATCTAAGCTCGTGTAATTTATATCTGCGGGGTTACATAAAAGACTGTGTGTTTATCCCCCTATGCCTGACACTCTTGAAAATCTGCGACATGGAATTGTTGAATGTGTGAATTGGGTAACCAGGGACCAGCTGAATCGTGTGTGGCAAGAAATGAGCCACCGTTTTGATACTTGTCGTGTAACACATGGTGCTCATATTGTATGCATAAAATAATGAAATTTAACTTTTCTCTTTCCAGAAATGTTGGAATTGTGTTTATATTTTCTGTTCCTTCCTTCTGAATAGCCCTGTATTATATATAGTAAAACCTGTCTATGAAGGAACATGACTGTTCCTTAAATATATTTCCGTCCTGGCAGTTTTCCTTCTTATAAAGGGTTCTCAAATTACAAACTTGAATTTTCTCACGCAGTGTAAATATTTTACATGCACGCTTTAAAGACATAACGTACTGACTGAAATACAGACAAAATAGTGTATGTAACAAAGCTCAGTTTGCACGGCAATACAAAACTGCATTACACAAAAGTGAGAAGCAACTCAACTACAGGAATACTGAAGAGTTTCCCAACTCCCTCGCAGGTAACGTAAGCAGGCAAGGAAAAGCGAGGGATTCCCCGCTATCACACATAAGCAAGGCTATCCCCGCAATACAATGGCAAAACAAGAAGGTAAAATGATATAATGTAAAATGCGTCATATGCAGAATTCTCACGTGTGGTCATTAATACTGTAATTAGAACGTGCTTAAGAATAATTTTCCGTCTTACTGAGGTATAAATTAACTATTGGTACTTTAAAAACCATTCCGTTTCAGCGTTTTGAAGGTTTCCGGCTTATACAGAAGGATTTTACATATAAAATCTACCGTTCTGGAGATTTTTTCGTCTCTACAGGTTTCCTTCTTATAAAGGTTCCGGCTAAGACATGTTTTACTGTATATATATATATATATATATATATATATATATATATAATTACATCTCAAAACAAGTACTGATTTGGTCTTACTACACCATGATGAAGATCTGTTACAATTGGCTGCTTACAAACTAAATGCAATATGTAGCGATTATAATTTTAAAATTTCAATAAGTAAAACAAAAGTAATGGCATTTTGTGGAAGAAATACTCTGCGTGCAAAAATAGTAATTAGAGACGAAATTATTGAACAAGTATCCCACTTTAAATATTTAGGATGTGACATCAGCTATGGGTATGATAAAGATATTGAACACAAAACACATCCGTTTCAAGCTATTTGTGGTACAATAAATAGAACATTGAATAATAAAGCCCATTAACAAACACAATTAAAATTTTATAAAACAATGGCAGTCCCTGTCCTTTTGTATGGGAGTGAATCTTGGATTACCACTACCAAACAAGAAAGTAAAATCCAAGCAGCCGAGATGAAATTTTTAAGAAGAGTAAAAGGCTGCACTAGAATGGACCAGATAAGAAACGAGGATATCCGTGAAGAACTGCAGATCTACTCCATAAAAGAAAAGATATTTAACAACAAGATACAGTGGAAATAACATGTAGAAAGAATGGAAGAAAGAAGATTACCAAATAAAATCTTCCATTATTTTCCAAGAGGAAGAAGCGATGTCGGGCGTCCTCGGAAGAGATGGTCTTAGATCTATTAGTGAAGACGGAACAGGCAACTCTTGCCTAAACCAGGAAGTGAAGAAGAAGAAGAAGAACAAGTACTGATATCAGAAAGGAATTGAACATAGCACCAATCACAACATTAACAGAAAAATATAGAATAAATTGGACAGACCATGTTCTAGAAATGCAAAATACTAGGATGGCAAGAACTGTTTTAGATTATAATCCGAGGGGGGCAATAAATATAGGTCGGCATTTAAAGATACGGCGTAAGTAATTTGGATCGAAACAGACCAATAGGTCTAATCCTTAAAGAGACGACGATGATGATGATGATGATGATAGTGATTATGAAATATGGGCCTATATAAAGGTGGTAGGGACATGTTAAAACAATGATATCTAATAGAATCCCTGGAAAATAGATCATAAAAGAAGAAACGGAAGACGTAAAGAAGGTTGGATGGATGATATGAGAACAAGAAGTAGTAGTAGTAGTAGTAGTAGTAGTAGTAGTAGGAATCTATTAGACAAAAAGTAAGATATTTGAAATATTATTTACAAATATGGGTCGCACGGGCAGTAAGCCGTACGTGCTGTTGACAATCCGTTACAATAAAGTAATAATTGGTACTAGTGTAAAGAAAAATAAACAACAAAAAAAGCAATAACATTACAATTGCATAAAGAAAACACAATAATATTACAATGAAATAATAACACAATAGCATTATACACTAAAAAACATTAAAATTACAATTACATAAAGAAAACACAATAATATTACAATTAAATAATAACACAATAGCATTAGACACTAATTAATTTATATATAATTGTTACGAATTAATGGTATTGCATTTTGATAACATATATTTATTCATGAATGAGTGTTGTTCTTATTTTCCGCGTTTTGTCCAGAAATTTACCGAGGTTTATCCAATTTTCTGGATTTACCAATAACTCGTAGCATGCCAATCTTTCCCGATTTGAATTTAGAAATCTTTCCGGTAATAACTGACGTCTCCAATATTCTAAATCATTACATTTTCCTAATATATGTATCTCATCTTCAAAGTTCCCGCACATTGGACATATTCGCATATCGTGATCGTCGCTAATTTTTATAAATTTCCATGCGCCTAGCCTAAACCAAGCAAGCCCTGATCTCTCCTTAAATCCTAGGTTGAGTATATACGATTCTTTTCCCCAGACGTGTTTTAGGTCTCTTTGTAAACACAGTGAGCGTTTTCCTGTACATTCGGCGAAAGTATCTTGTTGGTTTATATCTAAGTACCTCCTTCTTATTTTTCTATGAGTGAACTGGTATTTGCAGATGAGGATGTTCAGAACCGCTACAACTGGAGAAGATGAATTTCGTGAGGGTAACCGAAAACCTCTGTATTATGGATTAATTCCGAAATAATAAATATATATGCAGGGTGGAAGTGCAATAGTTAATCCCTGGATGATGATGATGATGATGATGATGATGATGATGAATAATTGACCTGTACGGCAAATATTTATCGAGTTAGGCGACATTTAAAGTTTAGGAAGAAACGTTGTTTTTGAAGAAAAGTATTTATTTGATACCAAAACCTATTCATGAAAGGAAGATCTGGTACTGACTGTGTGTTTACCATAAGTAAAATAATACTGAAACTTAGAGAATGCAATCTACCAACATACATAATTTTCATAGATTATGAAAAACCCTTTGAATATGTCTGCTGAAATAAATTATAGGTTATAATGAAAGAAAACGAAATTCCACAAAATTTAATAACAGTAATATCAGTAAAATAAAATTATAATAGGAATTACACCAATAAAAGGAAAGAATATACCAGCAACGATAAATAAAGCAGTACGACAAGGGTGCCACTTTCACTTTTTAATATTATATTGATGAAATCGTGACAATATGGCTTCCTTTCCCAACCCCCAGGGGGTTCGTCAAAACTTTTCCGTAATGACGGATTTCGAGGTTAGGTCTATTATTGTTTCCTTCATTTCTGCAGCATTGTAATAATAATAATAATAATAATAATAATAATAATAAATAATAACAATTTATTATTCCGGCTTTTACAATGAATATACATTTTTCCGGTACCCATGTTCACAGTTAACTACACATTTGTTTCAACACATTTTTCCATTCTTGTCTGTTCATCCATATATCTTCTTCTATTTCCCATTCCCTCTTAGTTTCATTGATTCCTTGAATCCACGTAATATTTGGTCTACCCTTCTTTTTCCTTCCCTGTGGTACTCAATCCATGATTATCTTAGGTAGTCTTCCTTCTTCCATCCTTCTAATGTGTCCGTACCAATTTAATTGTTTCTTCTTTATAAAATCTAATATCGAATATTGTACCTGCATTTTTTCTTTTATATATGAATTTCAATAATAATAATAATAATAATAATAATAATAATAATAATAATAATAATAATAATAATAATAATGCAATAATAATACAATCATAATCTCTATCTATCTTCGGGTTTTTACAGCTGCTGCCGTCTTCCCGTGCCAAACCTCCAAAGTCTACGGTCTTGGGCATCTTCGATGCTTAGCCCTCTAGCTTGCATTACTGTCTTCATGTTTTCCTTCCATGTTAACCTTGGTCTTCCTCTTTTCTTCTTTCTGTTAGGATGCCATTCATATAGTTGCTTCGGCCATCGCTCATCTTCCATTCTTAAAACATGTCCTAACCACTTTAATTCCTTTTCCTCAATTCTTTCAATTATGCTTTCTTCTGCTTCCATTTTGTTTCTAATTTCCTTATTTGTGACACGTTCTAATTTAGACTTTCTGGCACTTCTTCGTAAATAATCCATTTCTAGAGCTATTAGTCTATTCTTGTAGTACTTATTGATTGTCCATACCTCACTTCCGTACATTGCCACAGATTCCACCAATGTTCACCAATATATTTTTTGTGTTTTTTCCAAATATGCTTATCCCACCATATGGAATTTAATGATGATATATTTTGCTACTCAATTCAATTCTATGTTTATGTTCTCTTTGCCTATACCTTCGATGTTATCCATAATCATTCCCAAATATTTAGTTTGTTTCACTTGCTTTATTTGGATTCCATCTTCCAATACTAAGTTTTCTCTTTCATTGCTATTTATTGCCAGATATTCTGTTTTTTGTAAATTTACTGTGAGACCCCATGATTCATATGTGCTTTTCAACCTTTTTATCATGAATTCCATATCAAAATTGTCTTGCGCTAAAACCAGTTGATCATCGGCAAATTGTAATGTCAGCAAAAATCTATTGCCTATTGGGATCCCCATACCTTTGCAGCTTTGTTTCCATTTCGTTAATATAAATTCTACATAAATATTAAATAAAATTGGTGATAGACTGCACCCTTGTTTCAATCCCTTTGAGGTGTTTATAGGATTAGACATTATATTTCCCATTTTAACATAAGCGGAGTTATCTTTATAGGTTTGTTTAATAATTTCTATTAGGTTTCTGTCAATATTGTATTTCTCCAATACTTCCCATAATTTGTTCCTCGGAATTGAGTCATAAGCTTTCTCTAAATCTATCATTGTCAAATGGGTTTCTTCTCCAACTGCAGTCCGTTTTTCAATTAACTGTTGTATTGCAAATATATTGTCAACACATGACCTTCCTGGTCTGAATCCATTTTGATCTTCTCCTAATTTGTCTTTAACATCTTTTTGTAACTTTGTTTTTAATAACTTCGTAAATATTCTATATAATGTGTTATTTATACTTAGTCCTCTGTAGTTTTTTGCGTCTCTTCTATCGCCCTTCTTGTATATTGGTACTATGTAGCTTATTTTCCATTCATCTAATTATTATTATTACTATTACTATTATTATTATTATTATTATTATTATTATTATTATTATTATTATTATTATTATTATTATTGTACTATTATTATTATTGCATTATTATTATTTTTTTTATTCCGGCTTTTACAATGAATATACATTTTTCCGGTACCCATGTTCACAGTTAACTACACATTTGTTTCAACAAATTTTTGCATTCTTGTCTGTTCATCCATATATCTTCTTCTATTTCCCATTCCCTCTTAGTTTCATTGATTCCCTGAATCCATGTAATATTTGGTCTACCCTTCTTTTTCCTTCCCTGTGGTGAAGGGAAGCTAAGAATATTCCACAACGGGCGGATGGGGCTCGATAGTTTTGGTAGACAGCCCATCTAGGAGAAGAGGACTCCAAAATTAAACTCCTGGTCCTCCAAGTTTGGGGTTGATGCAACGGGCTAACTCCCCGTTCATCGGAAAAAAAAGAAATGTTAAAAAACCCAATTAATTATTATTATTATTATTATTATTATTATTATTATTATTATTATTATTATTATTATTATTATTATTATTATTATTATTATTATTATTATTATTATTATTATTATTATTATTATTATACAATAATAATATTTTTTAATTAAATTAACTCTAGAATACCCCTTGTTGCATATGGAGAATTTATCACATTATTTCCACAATAAATTAAAATTTACCGCGAATGCCTGATTTACAGTTAGCTATGTAACAACGTTAGGAATGTACGTGATTTCGCTACAAGGCCTACACGTTGTGTAATTTTTAAGCCGCAACTAGAGTAACTTTGGGTTTTAACCGTTAAGGGTTAAGTAAATTTAAGGTTACGAAACCTTTTGCATCGAATTAAATTTTATGCATTTCTACTATATGCATATTTAAAAGTCTGTGGTTCACCCAACTCAGATCGTTGTAAAAGGGTTTCGAGAGTCCAAAAAGGTTGGGAACCACTGCAATATGGCAAACGGATTTAAAGGAATTTTAGAATTTAAAAAATGACATTATATTCTCTTCTTTTTAGCGATGACCTGTATTAATAAAATGATGCACAGAAAATTCTATTCCAATTAAATAACGTAAGTAAACGTTTTAATTTGAACAATTCAGTTGACAAATTACAAAAGTAATAGTTACAATTATTTCAAGGGTGAGTTACTTGAATGTAAATGGTAATCAAATGTAAGGGTTGGGAATTTGCGGTTATCAAACAAAATCAAAACAAACAAAACAACTTAGTAATAAGAATATAGTAAAAGTTCCTTATTCACGGGGGATATATTCCGCAAATATGCCGCGAATACAGAAACTGCAAAAATGGAATGGTAATTTGTAGGGTACATAGGGGATACGTTCCAAAGTTACAGAATAAAATAAAAATTATAAAAATAAAATCAATTAATGAGGGATTTTGAACAATTTCTATTAATTATTACTGCCAGGTTTGGGCAAGGACTTAAAGAACTTTGTAATTTTTTCCTGTTTTACCGCTTTTAAAAGGTATTTCAATTAAGATTGATATTCAGCCTCTGAATTCTGCGATAGAATTCCTTATTTGTCTTCGGATTTCTTGATTCATCAACATTAAAACAGCGTTATATAGAAACAAATGACTCGCCAACGCGTATAAACAGTCAAACATTTATATTTTCACCTTAAGCGACAACAGTAACGTTTTTCTCTTCGGTACTAGTTTTTCCTTCCTTTTACTCGACATTATAAACTGGGAAAAAGCACGAGAGATACGTGTTATTCAATCAAAATTATTGCAATAACAAGTTGAAACAATAATATATCAATCGTGGCGATGGAGGTATTTATCAAAGTACATATCGACAAGTGAAATACGACAACAGCTTTTAACAATGAACTTTAGGGTTAGTGACAAAAAGGTTTGTTTTGTTTTGTTATTTATTTGTTCATTTGGTTTGAATCACTATTTGTAAAAGCCGCCTTGGCACCTGCCTGCAGAAAAAGAAAAACTGCTGATGGTTGATAAAGGACACTAATGCTTCTAATATACCGACTGGATCCGCGAATAAAGAAATGTTTAGCCGCAAATACAGGAACTGTGCAGCAATTTTTTAATCCGGGAATAAGGAGCTTTTACTGTAGACCTATATAAAACTGTTAAAACTTATAAGACTTAGTAATAATACTTAGTGGATGATTAATGTACTTACTTTAACGCTTCTTAAAATCCATCCTTGTCTAAATTCTACAAAAACTTACCTGAAAAGAAAGAAAATTGATATTTAATAACATTGCTACAACTATATTAAATATCTAAAAAAGGTGTTAACCCTTAAATTCATAATGTATCCTTTTGGATACATCAGTTGGTTTAATTAATTTAATTTTTTTAATAAATCAGAAGAAAACGAACAAAAATAAACCACTTAAATGTGTGTCAAATTACACAATATACCTAATAATAACAGTTATACAAGATTCCGTTTTCACTGCGGTCCGCAACATTCGAATAACTAACAGAAGAAATTTCTGTTTTGCCAATTTAAGGGTTAAGTTCAAAATTGTACTTTTATGAAAAATGGGATTTTATTTGTCAAACATGTTCAGTATGATCTCATTTTAGTTCATTTTCGACTTAACGCACTTAAATCGAAAATTGTTCTTTTATGAAAAATAGGGATTTAATTTAATTTTTCAAACATATTCTGAAAAAAAAACGATTTTTTTAGAAATTATAAATAACATAATCGGACGCGGTGGACTAGTGGTTATGCTCCTTGCCTCTGGTCCCGAGGGTCGCGGGTTCAAACCCGGCCGGGGACGATGGATTTTTAGGACGGAAAAATCCAAGGAGCAAGTCCTCCGGGAGGGACTTTAAGCCGTGGGTCCCGAGCCTGAAGATTTTCAGGCTCGTAAAAGATCCTTAAGTCTGAATGAAAAGGCCACTAAGCAAAATATACCTAATTTTCCTGTCCTAGCACTATCTTGGTTTCTTAGATGTCAGTATGAGGCGGAACGCTGACCACGGACTACTCAGATGACATCTATACGAAAACAAATGTAACTAAATTAGTATGTTCAAATTCTTCCCTGTAGGGGGACAGCGCCTAAATCTCTGTTAAGGGAAACATGGGCTTACAAGATACAAGAAGATAAATAACATAAAAAATTATACAAAACACCTGTGCCTATCTTGGATACGAGGACACCAGAGAACTGTGGGAAATGAACGTGCTGATCAATTATCTAAATCCACAGCATCTTCTGAGCTTCATTATGCATTTTCAAAGTGTCCAATATCCCATGTTAAAAAGAAAATGTTGGACTACGTAAATCATCACTGATTGGAATGAACATTGGATTATGAGTGCAAATGGCGCTTTGACTAAAGAGCTCTTCTTTCCTACAGTACACCATAGGCTAAATGCAAAACATTGTATTCCAAATGTAATTTTAACACAATTTATGACTGGCCATGGAAAATTTTGAAGTTATTTTAGGAGATTTAATATTAACCCAGACAGTGATCATAATTGTAAATGTGAAGAATCAATGCAATCTGTAAAACATGTTTTATTTTATTGTTCTAAATTCGAAAGACAAAGATTCTGGTTAAACTTACTTTTAAATGATGATGAGGCTTCTGCCTCAATGTGTGAAGTGATTTTTAAGAACCAAAATTATTATAAACATTTTATGAAATTCATAACACACATTCATAACAATATGTAGTATTTTGCTAAAATTCTTATAGACGATTTATGTAATCCATAACACTCATTCAAAACCATAAGATAATATTTCTGTTGTACAATGTATAGTATAATACTGTTATAATAAGCTACAACCCTAACATGCCTATGTGGCGAAATAGGATTTCAAAATATTTGGAGATTCAATAATAATAATAATAATAATAAAAATATACAGACATTCATAGTGATATTAGAAAACGCAGGTTAAAATTCTATGGCCATATTAAACGAATTAACTCAAATAGGCTTACAAAACAGATAATGGAATTCTACGAAAACAGAATTAAAGCTCCAGTGGATACTATGAAGTGGATTTATGAAGTCAAAAAGGACTTAAAATTGGCAGGAATTACTAAAGAAGATATCCCAAACAGAGGTATATTTAGAATTAAGGAGAATAAGTGGCAAGTTGACCAAGAGGACAAACCGAATAAAAAACTGGAACAACTTGGGCAGATGATAGAAAACAAGCTCAAAGCAAAAGAATGAAATAAATTTGGGCTCAAAGGAAACGCCTCTAAGTACTTTGCGTAGTCCTACATGGGCTCATCCGCAATCAAAAAAAAATATGTAAAACTGTTATTTTCCCAGTTATACAATATGTATGCGAAATATGAACACTTACTTTAAGGGAGGACAAAATATTACGAGTAGGGCCTATTTGAGAATAAAGTTCTTAGGAGAGAAATGAATGTCACAACATAAGTTGTTAAGAGGATTGAAAATCAAACGCTTAAATGGCATGGCCATGTACAAAGAATGGAAAATGAAAGATGGCCAAAAAATATATACCAATGGTTACTCCCTGGAAGGAATAAACGTGGCAGACCAAGATGGAAATGGAAAACCTACGTCAGAACTATAATGGATGATAGGAATTTGGAAGAGGGAGATTGGAATGATAGAAATGAATGGAAACTGAAGACGGCAAACCTATAAGTAGGGGAAAGGCAAAGAAGAAGAAGGAAAAAAATTGGACCAAAGAGATATGAAGAGACAGGCGAATTGAGAAGACTACATAACAGTGGGCTATATGAACTTTATGGAAAACCAAATATCTTCTTCTTCTTCTTAAACATAATTTGTAGGATTTTCATCCTGTTTATTTCCAAAATCACTGCTCGAAGGAAGACGTATTGGATGTACATTCATTGACTATCCATCTCTTGGCTGGTCTTCCAAATATAATAGGAATAATTAAGTCTCGTAGATTGAGATGAACAAAGACATGTGGCGCAAATGGGGAATCTAAGAGGGGCATGGAAACGTACGAAAACCATAGAGAAAGCGCCCAGTAGGCAGGCCAAGAATGAGGTGGCAAAATAACATTAACCATGATTTGAGGGAATTAGATTATACATGGGACGGTTCTAAAGCATTAGCTCAGGATAGGAATGTATGAAAGGCCTATGTCTTTGCGGCCATGAACCTATGAGTTCGATAGGGCTAGAGAGTTACTTACGTTACATGTAAAATGCTATAAAACTATTTTTCCTTATTTTTAAGGGTTTCAATAGGAGCGGAAGTGTTATTTCCTCGCGCGCATTCTAAAAACAAATGAGTAGCGGAGAACAAATGAATGCTCTTGTCGATAAAGGCGGGAAACACTTGTTGTTGGAGGGAAACACCTAAGTGGTACGTCTGCTCCATCTGTCGGACAGAGAGAACTTCTCTCTTGTAACGAATTCCGATATTCATCTACGCTCTTGTTTACCTTCACTCTGCTAACAATCCGTTCAGATTTACAAACCAAACTCAATCAACTTTACGTTATTTCGTTAGTGTTTTATTTCCACCTGCTTCTATCTTCATATAATTATGTTACAACTGCACTACCATATAGGCCTATATAGATACACAATATACGTTTATTCAGTTAATTGTATAATTTATTTAGAACTAGCACATCACCTTGCGTTGTCCAGATATATATATATATATATATATAATATATATATATTTTTATATTTGGTAATGAAGGCAAATATGATATGAAAAGAAAAATGAAAGCTTGAGTCGGGATTTGATCCCGAGTCTCTAAACTCTGTACGTTTAGCGCTCTAACCATCTGAGCCACTCAAGTATCCTAACACAAACATACATGTTTTCTTATATATGTAGTATTCTCAATTCACACAAGAGGTAGCGACCATCTAGTGGCCACCATGACAGGTAAGCAAATTTTTAAAGAGAATATTTACTTTATAGCAGTAACGCTTGTATATTTAGATGTTGTAACTATATTTTTTTACATTTGGCAATGAAGGCAAATATGGTATGAAAATAAAAATGAATGCTTGAGTCGGGATTTGAACCGAAGTCTCTAAATTCTACGTTTAGCGCTCTAACCAACTGAGCTACACAAGTATTCCAACACAAACATACATTTTTCTTATATGTGTAGTATTTTCAATTCACACAAGAGGTAGCGGGAAGCCGTTCCAACTGACATCTAGTGGCCACCATATCAGGTAAGCTAATTTTTAAAGAGAATATTTATTTTATAGCAGTAACGTTTGTATATTTAGATGTTATAACTATATTTTTGACATTTGGCAATGGAGGCAAATATGATATGAAAAGAAAAATGAATGCTTGACTAGAGTGGCCACTAGATGTCAGTTGGAACGACTTCCCGCTGCCTCTTGTGTGAATTGAGAATACTACATATATAAGAAAAATGTATGTTTGTGTTGGAATACTTGAGTAGCTAAGTTGTACAGAGTTTAGAGACTCGGGTTCAAATCCCGACTCAAGCGTTCATTTTTCTTTTCATATCATATTTGCCTTCATTGCCAAATGTCAAAAATATAGTTATAACATATAAACACACACACACACACACATATATATAGGCCTATATCCCAAACTTTTTTATCTCCAATCTTAGCCATCCCGAAAACTATGAGTTCGACACTAATATCGCTGATTTTAGATATTTTAATTGTGAATTCTATCCCATCATACCACCTATATATTTTGCTTTCATTCAATGACCCAGGTTGGCATTTCGACATTTCTGGTGTTCTCTCCTAGCATTGGCTTAATTGTAACTCACTTCTGAAGTTGGAGCGCCTGGATGGCGGAGTTACGTTTCCTAGATGATATGATGGGTGATAAATGATAATGAAGCACCATGAGAGCTCTTAACTTAACCTTAACCTAAATTCTAGACCATTGGGCAACCACAGGAATGATTCCCTTTAAGGAAAAAGTCTATGGTTTGACCGGGAATCGAACCTGGGACCCCATGAATGAAGATATAAGAACAGAGTTAAATATATATCTATTGAATGATAAAATCAAAGAATATAGAGATAAATGGTTTAGACCTGTAGAAAGAATGATTGTAACAAGATTACCAAAAGCAGCATTTAACTACAAGCCAAGAGGTTCAAGGAATGTAAGGCCAGTGAAAAGATGGACAGAACAACTGTGAGGCGGAACAGGCAATTTGCCTAGCTCGTGAAGTGAAGATGAAGAAGATGTCTACTTCTTTACATAGCTCATACAATTCACTGTTCGCCTTAGATTAAGTTTAGAACTAAGGACTCTCCTGGCGCGCCATTATCATTAATAGCACCCATCATATCATCGGGACAGCTGTAACCCGTCTTCTAGGCGCCCGAACCTCAGAAGTGTGCTACAATTACGCCAATGCCAGGAGAGAACACCAGAAATGTCGAAATGACAATCTCGGACATTGAATAAAAAAATATTAAAAAACATTAGCTCATGATTATAGGCGCTAGTGGCCATGAGCCCTCCATGGTATCTTTACCTTGTCGTGGTGGAGTGGTTTGCGTGCTTAAATGATCCTGAGAGCTATGCCGGCGGTAGCATTGCTGCCGATAGGGTTACCCATGCCGGACTGGTCGAAGGTGATAAGCCAGACGAAAGAAGTACCTTGGTCAAAAGAGTGACGATCTTTCACCGTAAAAATACAACCGTCAAGAAATGCGGACATGGGTCAAATAGTCCCCCATTCGGTTCTCCGGGCGGGGACTACTTCAGAGAGCCCATGCCAAAGGCTCAAACACAGGGACATGTTCCTAGAAACATGGAATGTTAGGACTTTATACAATAGCGGTGCGCTAGAGATATTAACGCGGGAATTAGATAAATCGTCCTTGGATATAGTCGCTTTACAGGAAGTTAGGTGGCCAGGAGAAGGTAGTCAGGAATCAGGAAGCCTTGCATTATACTACGGGGGTGCAGAAAGACCTGCATTGGGAACGGGTTTTTTAGTCAGAAGGAGGATCCTATCCGCTATCCGAGAAGCCAGATATAATAAGAACAGTTATGTCTCGTAGACTGCGATGGGCAGGACATGTTGCACGTATGGGGAATGAAAGACTTGCACGGAAGCTTCTTGTAGGAAAGCCAGAGGGAAAACGTCCAGTTGGTAGACCAAGAATGAGGTGGGAGAATAACATTAACTATGATTTGAGGGAAGTAGATTATACAGGGAATAATTGGAAAGCATTAGCTCAGGATAGGGATGTATGGAGAGCTTATGTCCTTGCGGCCATGAACCTACGGGTTCGATAGTGCCAGTGAGTAAGTAAGTAAGTAAGTGGCCATGAACACCTGGGTTCAATAGTCCTAGAGAGTTAGATATATGATAAGTAAAAAATAAAATCGTAGCTGTATAAGCGCCCATTCTCTGTCTACAAGTCTCAGTGATCGAATAACTTTTTAACGTCGCGTCGGTGAGAGCAGGCGTCGGGTGAACGTTGAAATTTAGAAATCTATCTCTGTTAGTCTACAGTTTAAGCTCCATTGGCGATGGCGATAGTGGAACTAATGGTGAAATCCTGGTTCACTGGTTGGTCAAACTAGGGACAACGATAAATGCGATCTTGAAGTCAACGGAGAAATTCCTGGGATAAAGACTGGCAAACAATCTAACCGCTTCCTTTTTTCATCCGAACACCTACTACCATTATTTCTTTATTTCACTTATCATAGACGCTTTAACAACAATATCCGGCTAAACTTTACAACCTGCGACGAGGACTTTTTTATTTCCTTCATAAACTCGTGTCAAATGTTATTCTTAGGATTTAATTTTTCAAATTTATTTCCCACCAGTTACAATTATTTTTCTAACGATTATTTCAATTTTTGTACGATATTTCACTACATACGTAGCATGAAGACGTGGCAGTCATATTCATTTTAACGAATATTCTACCCAACATCAAAGACGTGTTCCAGTGCAGCCAACATAGAGTACGTACTAATTAACTTTACACAGATACTTCAGAATTTCAGAACGTACTATTTATTTTGTGCGTCGCATTCTTTCATAACCTTAAATTGCATTAGTTGAGCTTTTAGATTGGTCTTTCACAGGTTAGAGTACTTAAATTGCATTAGTTTAGCTTTGCGGTTGATCTTTCACAGGTTAGAGTATTTAAATTGCATTAGTTTAGCTTTTAGGTTGATCTTTCACAGGTTAGAGTACTTAAATTGCATTAGTTTAGCTTTTAGGTTGGTCTTTCACAGGTTAGAGTACTTAAATTGCATTAGTTTAGCTTTTAGGTTGGTCTTTCACAGGTTAGAGTACTTAAATTGCATTAGTTTAGCTTTTAGGTTGGTCTTTCACAGGTTAGAGTACTTTAAATTGCATTAGTTTAGCTTTTAGGTTGGTCTTTCACAGGCTAGAGTACTTAAATTGCGTTAGTTTAGCTTTTATGTTGATCTTCTTTCACAGCTTAGATTACTTTAAATTGCGTTAGTTTAGCTTTTAGGTTGGTCTTTCACAGCTTAGAGTACTTTAAATTGCGTTAGTTTAGCTTTTAGGCTGGTCTTCTTTCACAGGTTAGAGTACTTAAACTGCGTTAGTTTAGCTTTTAGGTTGATCTTTCACAGGTTAGAGTACTTAAATTGTGTTAGTTTAGCTTTTAGGTTGGTCTTTCACAGGTTAGAGTACTTAAACTGCGTTAGTTTAGCTTTTAGGTTGATCTTTCACAGGTTAGAGTACTTAAATTGCGTTAGTTTAGCTTTTAGGTTGGTCTTTCACAGGTTAGAGTACTTAAATTGCGTTAGTTTAGCTTTTAGGTTGGTCTTTCACAGGTTAGAGTACTTAAATTGCATTAGTTTAGCTTTTAGATTGGTCTTTCACAGGTTAGAGTACTTAAATTACGTTAGTTTAGCTTTTAGGTTGGTCTTTCACAGGTTAGAGTACTTAAATTGCATTAGTTTACCTTTTAGGTTGATCTTTCACAGGTTAGAGTGCTTAAATTGCATTGGTTTAGCTTTTAGATTGGTCTTTCACAGGTTAGATTATTTAAATTACATTAGTTTACCGTTTAAGTTATCTTTCACAGGTTAGAGTGCTTAAATTGCATTAGTTTAGCTTTTAGATTGGTCTTTCACAGGTTAGAGTACTTAAATTACATTAGTTTGCCTTTTAGGTACTATATCTTTCACTGGTTAGAGTGCTTAAATTGCATTAGTTTAGCTTTTAGATTGGTCTTTCACCGGTTAGAGTACTTAAATTACATTAGTTTGCCTTTTAGGTACTATATCTTTCACTGGTTAGAGTGCTTAAATTGCATTAGTTTAGCTTTTAGATTGGTCTTTCACAGGTTAGAGTACTTAAATTACATTAGTTTGCCGTTTAGGTACTATATCTTTCACTGGTTAGAGTGCTTAAATTGCATTAGTTTAGCTTTTAGATTGGTCTTTCACAGGTTAGAGTACTTAAATTACATTAGTTTGCCTTTAGGTACTATATCTTTCACTGGTTAGAGTGCTTAAATTGCATTAGTTTAGCTTTTAGATTGGTCTTTCACAGGTTAGAGTACTTAAATTACATTAGTTTGCCTTTTAGGTACTATATCTTTCACTGGTTAGAGTGCTTAAATTGCATTAGTTTAGCTTTTAGATTGGTCTTTCACAGGTTAGAGTACTTAAATTACATTAGTTTGCCTTTTAGGTACTATATCTTTCACTGGTTAGAGTGCTTAAATTGCATTAGTTTAGCTTTTAGATTGGTCTTTCACAGGTTAGAGTACTTAAATTACATTAGTTTGCCTTTTAGGTACTATATCTTTCACAGGTTAGAGTACTTAAATTGCATTAGTTTAGCTTTTAGGTTGATCTTTCGAAGGTTAGACTACTTAAATTGCGTTAGGTTAGCTTTTAAGTTCGTTAAATATGGTGTATATATTGGCTACATCCCATGATCCCATAGTGTAAACCGCTTAACGTTTGTTGCCGCATGCAAATGACGTATGATTGGAACTTAGAAACTTGCTTTCGCGTCACATGTGAAGTATTTTCCAATAGTCTTATCCAGTTTCTTTCCTTAATATTATGATTTCACGTGTTCATCGCTGTGGTCTCGAGGTAGAATGCTGCCTTGTCAAGCATCGGACCCGAGTTCGATCCTCGGTCGGGACAAGTTTCCTGGGTAACTCTTTTCGGAGTTTCATCTGGCCATCATCATCACTATGACAATCGCTTCATTTAAATTAAGTTTAGGATTAAGGCCTCTCCTGGCGCATCATTACCATCATCACCACCTTTCATATAACCCCGCCTTCCAGGCGCTCCACCTCAGAAGTGGGTTACAAATATGCAATGCCAGGAGAGAATAGCAGAAATGTAATGCCAAACTGGTGGCCTTGATAAAAAAATGATTTCATGTTATATGCCTCGCACCATAGTCGAACAGTTTAAGATACCATGCTTTGATGCAGAGTTACGGGATTTACATGGTTAGAATCCGCATGGGAGAAGAAATTTTATTTAAAACATTCGGCCAGAATCGGACCGATGTGCACCAATATCATGAATAATTCATGTGGCTACAATAATGTGGGCACAGAGTAAACATACATGAGCCTGAAAACGTAACTTACTAATATTCAAATAACATTAAAAATCGTTGATTTCCATTACTTCTGACCAAGATATATTGTCACGTATGACCAGGGTTTTTCCTTTACGTTATTTCGGCGTAAATGAACACACAGATGTTTAAAATCTCATTTAACACTTTATTTCTTTCTACAAATTATCAGTTAACTTTTAATCACAATTTTCACACACAATTAATCTTATTTCAATGTTTATCTCAGACACAATTATTTCACAGTTTCTGATGAATCCGGTCACTATAATTTGTCTTACACTTCACCTTCCAAAACAAGACTAACTGCTATCGCTGTCAAACCAAGACTGACTGACTGCTCTCTTGCCTTCGCCTCATTTTATATAGGCACAAGGAACTTTCTAGGCTTAGATTCGAGACGCTTCGAACCGTAGAAGTCTCTGGCCACCGATCTTTCCCGAACGGGGAAACAGAGATTCACAGAGTCGTCTAGAATAAGGGCTTAGAAATTCCTATGTTTGCGCGGGCCTTTTGATTTGCGATTGGTGACTCGCAAATCTGTTCTAACCAATGTGAGACCAACATTTTCTCTTTGCCCGCGAAAATTAAACGGAGCTTCTACGACGTATCACAATATCTACCATAAAAAATTAGCTACACCTAAGAACTTTAATGTTATGATAGAGGAAGAAAAACGCTGTACTTCTGACTTATTAATATATAAAATAAAAATCACTAAAATTGGACTGTACTTTTTAGGCTAATACCACAGTGTATAAGTAACGGCTCGACGTTGAGAAAATCAGCTATAACGATATAGGTATCCTACATACTGGCTATATGGAGGGCACAGGGATAAAACCAGGTAAGTGATTTTTTCTTTGGAACCCAGACTCTTTTAACTTTACTATCTAACCTCTCTTGTTTAACTCTTGTATTTTTCGACCCCGATGCTATTAGGGCATCCGAGAGCTAGGGAGTCTTTCCTTTCTTCCATTTCTTCTTTCCTTTATTTTCTTTTCCTCTCCAGAAAAGCCTACCCAGAGGCTATAAGATGGCAGCCCCATCACTGGTCTTGCCTTCCTTTGGCCAGCAACCAATCGAAGGGACTATTATTAGTAGTAGTGGGACTTTATTAGACAAAAAGTAAGATATTTACAATATTATTTACAAATATGGGTCGCACGGGCAGTAACTATTATTATACTTCAAGTCTTATACGAGAATTTCCCGGAAGGATCAAACTTATGACGACCAAAGCAGATATCTCTGGGCCGCCCTATGAAATGCTGGAGTGAAAACTTTTCTATAGGATCGTAACAGGCCTTAGCCTGGGAAGGAAGAAGAAGAAGACCTAGAAAATGTACTTTTAGTTGTAAAACATGCATACTTGCTTACTTCCATAAAAAAATGTTCCTAATTACTTGGTACCAACTTATATTGTATTCAGTCTTATTTCTCGTAAAATACGATGTTGCCTAAGACAGTTTCTATCGTGTACAATCCAGTCATATGGCGGTTAAAAATAGTACCACGGTTCCCCCAATACGTAGATGGAGTTGGCGGACTAATATCTTATGCAAGTTTGTTTACTGAACAACTGGAATTTAGCTCAGAATTAGCATATTAAATAATTACCATTAAAATATCCATCCATCCATAGTAATTCTGCCCGAAGGCTATGCTTGCAGCTTTACTAGGGAATTGTAGGTGTGGTAGCTTCCCGTTGCTTTCCACACCGGTGAAGGATGATGGTGATAATGATAAGGTTGATGGTGATATTGATGATGATGATGATTATAATGATGGCCATATGATTTCGGGGACCGTTTGGGCCTCAAAATTTTCCTGACATTTGTCTTACAGGTGAGGAAAAACCCCGATAAAAACCTCACCCAGAAAAACTGCCCTGACTGGGGATCGAACCCGGGCCCGCTGCGTGACAAGGCAGCACGCTACCTCGAGACAACAGCGGTGAACCATTAAAATATATTGAGATAATATTAAGTGCTGTAAATAATGATTAAGTTCAAGGCAAATAATATCTTACCAATACAAAAACCGTTTTAATTATTTTTTTCTCGAACAAGGTCTTTAACTTAAGTTGTTTCTCCAGACTGGCTCTTCCAACTGTTTTATATCTTAGCGAAGTATGGACATTAAAACACAAGGATATACAGAGACTTAGGTCGGTATGCAAGAACCAAACTTTCCGCGAAGATCGACTCTCAGCCCGTCACTCCATGGTTAATTATGTGGGTCATGCAGAACCTACTCTAACTGGCTCACTCTATTCAACATCATGTGCTAACAAGATATTTATTTTAAAAAAGTTTCCGAGAACAATTGAAAGATGAGAGACTCAGCTTACGGAAGACGGAGACGGCACGGCCTAGAGAGCTTGGTCCTTGAATACCGGCCTTAGATCTGCTGAATTGATATATATTCGATGGACTGCAAGATACACTCTACCAGATCATAAAAAAATGAAGACATCGTAGAAATTACACATAGAACGTTTATCAAACAAAATTCCTGATATTAACTCAAGATGGAAGCTACATGTTCATCGTATGGAAGATCACAGGATACCCAAGCAAGTGTTAAGCTATGAACCTGCATGAAGAAGAAGACCAGGAGGCACACTCAAAAAACTTTTGAATGGTGTTTCTATTGAGGCCGAAATAGGTCAATAAATGGCCTAAATTTGTGAATGGACTACGGTGTTTATTCATCCAGCAAAACCTTCAAGCATATCTGTCATTTTACACGCTCATATTAACTTGACTTGTATCTATCTATGTAGCGGAATCTTTCAACACGCCTTTCACTCACTTAAAAACATTGGATCGACTTGAAACTTTGTATACTTGTAAAAGATCAATGACAATACAATAATGTCATATATAATTTATAATAGGTTGCGGACTTATCGACTTTAATCCATCGTTGTAAGAAATTAATATTATATCCTCTGGTAGCTCAGTTGGTGGAGTGGTGAACTGTAGCAGTATATAATTTCAGTAATCCATAGGTCGCTTTTTCAAATCCGGCCGGGATATTTTTTAGAAGAGTATTACTTTTAGCTCATACTACAATAGTATCGAATTTAGAGATATTTACATTTTTATCCTACTTTTTCGTTGTAAACGGTAGATGTTACAGACTTTTTTTAAATTTTGGTTATAATTCAAATTGATTAATTAACGGTACGATGATTTTTAATTGAGTATACAGCGTTGTTAATTTTTATGTCACTATAAACAAGTTTATGTTGGTAATGTGATTATAATCATGGAATTACACCCCATTTCCTGCATTTATACAATATCTTCATGATTAGTATTTAACACGGTTATAAAATTCGCTCTCATTTTGTTCCTCGTTTAACCCTGTTACAAGTGTAATTAAATATTACACTGAGCAACAAAAAATACCCTCCATGGTATCTTTACCTTGTCATGGTGGAGTGGCTTGCGTGCTTAAATGATCCTGAGAGCTATGCCGGCGGTAGCATTGCTGCCGATAGGGTTACCCATGCCGGACTGGTCGAAGGTGATAAGCCAGACGAAAAAGTACCTTGGTCGAAGGAGTGACGATCTTTCATCGTAAAAATACAGCCGTCAAGAAATGCGGAGAAGTAAATATCAATAAAACTAAATATGTGGTCACACGTAGAAATACATTATATAATGGAAATGGACAGCTAATGACAAATGAGGGAAATTTTGAGGAAGTGGCTGAATTCAAATACATAGGAACAATAATCACAAATAGGAATGAGATGCACAAAGAAATTAAACATAGGCTCAATTCTGGAAATGCGTGCTATTATGCATTGCAGAGACTCTTGATGTCCCAACTCCTTTCAAAAAACGTTAAACTGAAAATATATAAAACTATTATTCTACCAGTTATATTATATGGGTGCGAAACATGGACTCTTACTTTAAGGAAGGAAAGGAGATTACAAGTATTTGAGAATAAAGTACTTAGGAAAATGCTTGGACCAAAGAGAGATAAACAGACAGGTGAATGGAGAAGACTTCATAACAATGAACTACATGGCCTTTATAGGAAGCCAGATATAATAAGAACAGTTAAGTCTCGTAGACAGCGATGGGCAGGACATGTTGCACGTACGGGGAGTGAAAGACTTGCATTGACGCTTCTTGTAGGAAAGCCAAAAAGAAAACGCCCAGTTGGTAGACCAAGAATGAGGTGGGAGAATAACATTAACTATGATTTGAGGGAAGTAGATTATACAGGGAATGATTGAAAAACATTAGCTCAGGATAGGGATGTATGGAGAGCTTATGTCCGCGCGGCCATGAACCTACGGGTTCGATAGTGCCAGTGAGTAAGTAAGTAAGTAAGCAACAAAAAAATATATATTTTTTTTTGTCTCAGAAAGAAAAATATATGATTCTGATAGTATTTTTTCTCCTGAATTCAAATATATCCGTTTTTCTCCATCACGCAAGGTTTCCGAGAGATTCCATCCTTTTAGCCGGGAACGAAGCATTTCAGACTGGTTTTTGGATAACTTTAAATCTCGTATGAGATAGTTAAGATCTTCTTGAGTCAGTAAATGAGGCTCAGATGAACAGCTTTGTTCAAGAGTTGTATCACGAAAATCTGTTTCTTCTTCTTCATTACTTCCATCAGAATCTGAGCTCTCTTCATCTAATGTCACATGTTCTGGAGGCTTTGGTATGGGCAATTCTACGCAGTGTGGAAGTGGTCTCATTGCAGATTGCAAGTCCGCGTGCATCACCGTATGTTTTGATTTTGACGTAATCCCTTAATGTTTGTTAAGCAGAAAATAATTATTTAAATCCATCAATTGAAATTGAAATAAATAAAAATTGTGGGTGATGGAGAAATTCCGAATACATATTTGAAAACACGACAAAAAACTGCAAAAGTACAACTATTGTTACTCATGAGACAAAAATCATGTTGACCAATGTTATCTAACTTCTACTGAGGAGAAAATCAAAAATTTATCCTGGTATTGTTAAGTCAACCAAACTTATATCCAATTTTTACATAACTCTCTAAGATAACTTTATTTCGTACTACAGTAAGTTTCACTCGACTTGTGACCGCTGTGGGAAAAGTGACTGCGGGCAGCGAGTCATCAACTCGCGCTTCACGCGCAGTGCCAACGCTTGCGGCCACAAGTCGAGTGAAACTTACTGTATATTTGAAAACTAAAATCATAATCTGCAGATACCCTTATATAATCTAGATATGGCAGTTAAAAAACTATTCTGGCATTTGATAAGTATTGGCAACACTTCTCCTCACTCCGCGCTCAAAGAAGGTCTAGTTTTATTATTATTATTATTATTATTATTATTATTATTATTATTATTATTATTATTATTATTATTATTATTATTATTATTATTATTATTATTATTATTATTATTATTATTATTATTATTATTATTATTCTCATAATCAAAATCTATGTCCTTTTGAGTCCCATTTGAGGGTTGTCATGGAAGAATTGTGAAATCTGCGTCATTAATAACTGGCTTTAGGGAGTGACGATAGTTAGCGGTCGATTTCGAAGAAGAAAAACAGTTATGCAATATATGCGAAGAATTTTTTTTCTTCACAAAATCGTAATATTTCAGTTGTCTCTTGTGATATCTTGAGTCCCCAATTCTTTTTTTTTTTTTCCCCTTCGGAGATACCACGGAGCAACTAGATCCTTGACACGAATTCTATGTATTGTGACTACAGAAACGCCAGTAGCTTCAGAAATTTCTCGCTGAGTAAATCACAAGTGATATAACAGTTGCGTACTATTCTTTGGCCACAGCCAAAGTTTCTCTTGAAAGGGAATGATCTAGTGACATGTCCGCTAGCCGCTATTCCGGTAAGTGAGTTTACCCCCTAATTTTATTACAAATTTTACGTTGTATAATGTTTTTTTTTTCATAAATTGGGCACCCACTTTCTTGGCAAAATTGTAGATGAAATTTATAATAATATAATATTCTCGGCTCGTGTCCAACTCAGAATCGGCTCGAGGGATGAGGTGAGATGGAACCCCTATATAGAGGTCTATGAATGACAAAGGTGTCGGCCGACCAAGCCTGATGCACCATCACAGGGCCAGATGAAAGAAATGAAACGAAATGGATGAGATGAGTATGAATAAATGGTGGAATGAAATTGTGGCTGGGAAAAACGGGAGAAAACCCCGAGAAAACCGTTTCGTGCACCACGAAATTCACATGGAATGGCCGAGACTCGATCTCGGGTCCCCAGCGGTGAGAGGCGAGCGTCTGATCACTTTCGCCATGAAGTTACCTAGGCGAAACTTAATTAACGTAATTGTTTGTTTCAAATGAATTAACTAATAAATAAATCTCACAGAATATTTAAAAACACAAGGAAGGAAACAAAACTAAAATTTTATAAAGCAGTGGCAGTCCCCTTACTATTGTATGGTAGTGAATTTTGGATTTTAACTAAAAGAGAAGAGAAAATCATAGAAGCAGCTGAAATGAGATTTCTGAGAAATGTAGCTGGCTGCAAACTTCTAGATAAAAGAAGAAGTGAGGATATTAGAAATGAACTAAACATTTTTAAGCTATCTTCTTCTTGTATCTTGTAAGCCTATGGTTCCCTTAACAGAGATTTAGGCGCTCTCCCCATACAGGGAAGAATTTGAACCATACTAATTCAGTTACACTTGTTTTCGTATAGATGTAATTTGAGTGCTCCGTGGACAGCGTTCCGCCTCATACTGACATCTATGAAACCAAGGTAGTACTAGGGGGTGAAAATCCGGTAACTTTTGCTTAGAGGCCTTTTCATTCAGGCTTAAGGATATTTTACGAGCCTGAAAATCTTCAGACTCGGGACCCACATTGTCTAGAAAAAAGTGGGAGCCTTAACCTCCTACTACCCCAAGGGCCTCCGGGTCTGTTGGGGGTTTGGGGCACGCCGTAGCGTAGTGGTTATGGCACTGAGCTACAAGCCGGAGGGTCGAGGGTTCAAGTCCAGTTGGGGTCAGGATTTTTAAACTGACCCAAACCCTCTGGTGGCACTATGGCCCTGGGGTCGACTCAGCCTCTAACGGAAATGAGTACCAGACGCTTGTTCTGGGGGTAAAGGCGGCCGTCACGCAGGGCTGACAACCCGGCTGACATAAAGTGCCGATTGTCTAGAAAAAGTGGGAGCCTTAACCTCCTACTACCCCAAGGGCCTCCTGAGGCCTGTTGCGGGATCACTTTACTTTTACTCGGGACCCACGGCTTCAAATCCCTCCCGGAGGACTTGCTCCTTGATTTTTCCATCCTAAAAAAATCCGTCGACACCGGTCGCGTTTGAAACTATAAGATAAAATAAAATAATCTAGAAAAACTGGAAAGAACATGTTCAAAGAATGAAATATGAACGCATACAAAACTTATACTTAATTACAAAAACCAAAAGGACACAGGAATGTTTGTAGACCGAAAAAGATATGGATTCAGCTTTTTGAATGAGAATCTATGAAACCGAAACAAACATAATGGGCTTAATCCGTGATCGTTGCTGTTGATGATGATGATCAATCGAACATAAAAGGACACTTTTACTAGAAACAATTACTCCATTAGAGCAATGCTATTTTCTAGACTTGAAAACCCCTATAGTAACCTTGGCGTGTTTTAAACTGGTTTCCTTTAAAGTTGTATAAAATATGAACAATGAATTATAATGTTGAGTGATTCCGGGTTATGTGGCCGTGGTCCATAGTTGGTGTTGATACCAGACGTTTCGCCCTCAACTGCATTCAACTATGAACAATGAATGTTGTAAAATCTTGTTAAGAGATTACATAAAACCTCCTGTGGGGACAAGTTGAACTCTCGGTCTTAAAGGTGACTCCACGCATACCCTGGATTACGTCGCGACGTCCGGGTGATGCGATGTGATATGTGAGCATTCTCTGTAATGAGTCCAGAGCCTTGCGGGACTTTGTTGTGCTGTATTTACATATTTTTGTAATAAAAAACTTGGACTGGGGACGTCACATTGTGTTATCTAGGGGATCCCTCCAGGGAGTTTCCAAGGTGCGAGAGAAAGAGAGCCATAGAAATATTTAATTTGTGCTCCTACCCGTTGTTTCTGTGTGTCTGCTCTTGCCGTAAGGATTCTTTGTGCAATAAAAATTAGCAACGTCACTTTATTTCGCTGTAGTGTTCTGCATACACGTTTTTAATACTTAGCATAGGACAGGTACTTTCACTCTATTCTTTTTACATAAAAAATGGCTTAATTTAATTACATTTCTTACCCCCGCCATTCCCTATATCCTAGATTTATCATTCTCTAGTAGTAGTAGTAGAATGGAATTTATTGCCTTTTTTTTCAGAATAAAGAAAATACATAAGCATTTACATTGCGCACGGGCCTGCTTGGCCGTACGTGCATTATTTTTCCATGAATAAAAAATAAAACTAATAATATAAACAAATACCTACAAATACACCTGTATCAAAAAACAATAACAGGCTACATATAAGTAAAATCTATGTCTGCACAATATCAAAATAATACATATCTATGACTGCACAATATCAAAATAATACATATCTACATTCATCCACATTCCGTACATTAATATTAAAAAAAATGCTAGAAAACAAATTAGAAAAAAAACACACACACATACACCCACACACCCCCACACATATACACACCGCACGCTCATACCCCCCCTCCCCCCGTCCTTGCAGACATTAAGTGCACTATCAGACTATTCAACTTATCAGACCTACTTATTATATAACATGATTAAAGATCGAAAACAAAGACCATATTGAGATTCTTCTTATTGTTAATACATATATCCTTAATCTACAATTTTGTTATATCTCAATTTTCTTACCGTACCCAAAAATTTGCATGTTTTTGATTCACTCTCGATCCGTCCTAAAAGATCCCAACACGCCACTCTCCCTCGATCCGACCTGAGAAATCTCTCCGGCAGCATCTGTAATCTAAGTTGTTCTGTCTCTCTACAGAATGCTATAATATGCTGCCAGTTTTCATGGTCATCGCATAGTGGGCATAGTTAAAGCCTCCATCATTTGTTAAATTATGAGCCATCCATCCCCCCAAATGAAACCATGCAATAGCACTTTTATCATCCCCATCCAAAGAGTCAATATATTTCTCCCTTCCCCACGAAAGTTTCAGTTCCTGTTATAAGGGTCCGCTCCCTAGCCGAGTGGTTTAAGGCATGAATGCCTTGGTGTAGAGCTATGGGATTTTCGCTGGTTCGAGCCCCAAAAGCGAAAATCTTAAAATACAATTTTAATATATTAATAAGCATTGGTGGTCTCGAGGTAGCGTTCTGCCTTGTCACGCAGCGGGCCCGGGTTCGATCCCTGGAGAAAAACCATTCTAGAAATGCTAGACTACCCTACAAGAACCGCAGTTGCATTGTTCTGCCTAGCAACGGGGCACGACTTGCTGGCAAAACACCTGATTCGTCTTGGGATAATGCAAATACCATCCTGTGTACTATGTAACAACAATATAGATAACCCCATGGTTTTAAGCAAACGTTCACCCATTGGTTGCACAGGAAATATTTTATTTTACAAAAGTTCAAAAGTTATAACTCTAGCCCTACCTATTAACTCAAGTTTTCATCTTATAATAATTCAAAACCCTAGGTTACAATTGTAGTGTGATTTTGCTTATAAAACCAACAATATACCTATCATCGATAACACAGCTCTACAAAAAAAAAAGTTGCCCTGGATATCTCAGCGAATTTCTATGTTTTCAAGTGCACAATTTACGAATATATTCATGAAAGTGCTGAATGTGCTCTAGTTTTTATGATTTTTGCGTATCTTATATCTTAAACAGTAAACGGCTTGTTACTAATAAAATGTATGTTTCCAGTCATGATTTGATTTCTACACATTTTTGTTCGCATATACAAACATCACGCGATCCCCACTCTCACACCCCTCACTCCGCACATCGGCCGTGATCTCAGTTATTTGACAAAATTAAAGTACTCACAACGTGCAACTGGATGTGATAAAACAATCCATCAAAGCGTTGGACAAGGAAGGAAAATGTTTCAAATACATTTGTAGAAAATTTCCTAAGCTCAGTTTGTAAAAGTTAAAAGGCGGGATATTTGATGGTCCTCAAATTCGGCAATTGATGAAATATACAAATTTTATCAAAGTTATGACTGTTCCGGAAAAGTGAAGCTTGGAAGGGTTTTGTATGCGTAGTAGAAAATTTCCTAGGTAACTACAAAACACAAAATTATAAAGAAATTGTGCAAAACATGTTGACGAGCTTCAAGATTCTGGGAGCAAACATGAGTATAAAGTTACACTTTCTCCACAGTCACCTGGATAGATTTCCGGAAAATTTAGGAAATTATAGCGACGAATAGGGAGTTCGCTTTCACTAGGATCTAAAAGTAATGGAGGAAAGGTATCAGGGTAGATGGGACCGTCACATGATGGCAGATTACTGCTGGTCTTTAAAAAGAAATTGTCCCCTAAAAATTAAAGAAGAAAATCTTATAAAAGGCGTTTCACTGAAGTATAACATGGGTTTTCGATATTTGGTCTTTCTATTTACGTCAGTACAAACTAATTTTTCAAAAGACAATTGATAGTATAAATATATCTGTTATATTTTTTTTCATATTTTCTGATTTTTGTAGTGTAAAATGAAAATAAAGATTAAAAAAAACAGAGCAAATCTTCCAAAATATATAAATATATCCGATCCCTCAGGGGTCGTCATCTAGGGGATATGTGGATGGCGACCACAAGGTGCCCAAGCTGAGCAAAACATTTCTTCCACTTACTTGTGTTTTGCACTCTTTTAACTTTACTATCTAACCTCTCTTGGTTAACTCTTGTTTTTTCGACCCCGACGCTATAGGGCATCCGAGGGCTTGGGAGTCTTTCCTTTCTTCCATTTCTTCTTTCCTTTATTTTCTTTTCTTCTCCAGAAAAGCCTGACCAGAGGCTATAAGATGGCAGCCCCATCACTGGTCTTGCCTTCCTTTGGCCAGCAACCAATCGAAGGGACTATTATTATGCTTTCAAGTCTTATATGAGAATTTTCCGGAAGATGCTGGAGGGAAAATTTTCTATAGGATCGTAACAGGCCTTGGCCTAATACTTGTAAGGGAGAAGAAGAGAAGAAATATATCCGACATTAATCTTATATCAAGGGAACAAAACCACTGTTGACCATTGTAATCATGTCTAGTTATTGTAACTGAATTCATAGCAACAAATTACATTTTTAATACAATTAAAAAGAAATGCATATCAACAAATGTAATAAAGTACATGTGTGTAGTGGTTTTGTAATTTTAATACAGCAGATATCATGTAGCGTTCATCAATAAATGTAAACTCATATTCACTTATATAATCTGGTTTTGGCTAAAACTGCCCGTTGGCTAATTTGTTATTGAAGACTATTTAACTCATGCCCCAAATGGGACTCAATGGCCAATCACGTTTCAATGATTTCTGTTTTTACAACCAATCAGAGTCGTGTTTCACGAAATATTTATCAGTGTTATAATTACAACATTAAATAAAGCTCCTCCTTTTTAATATTCTGAACAGGTCTTACCATTATTTTGCAGTGACTAAGCCCGTGAGAAATACGGCTACCAGATTGTATATATAGTGCCGCATGCGGGAGTTAATATAAAACATTTGTAGCAATTGATTATACCACCAAAAAAAAAGAAACCACTGTTTGCACTTTCTTAAATGTATTTTTTCCCAGGTAATAATCCAGAAAAAGTATAATTGTCATATTTACATCATACGACATCAGAAATGAATTAATATACAGTTTGATGTGTTTCATTTTTTCTCCACTAGAGAGCATTCTTATAATATTGCGTTCCTTGGCAATAAATAATATGATCTGGTTGCAGTGATAAACAAAAGACGCAGTAGAAGCGTACCTAACGTTTCTCATTTGTTTTCAAACATCGCCGTTTACATTAAATATACAAATATTTTAAAATAACTATAGTTAAATAATGATTTGTGAGCAAACAGCTTAATTTTATTCGTTAAATAGTCCTAACAAATGCCACTCTTGATTTCCAAATTCTCTATATAAATTCACTCCTCACTTCGTGAGTCGTGAATTTATCGATAATTTGGAAATCACTCGTGGCATTACTTATGAAAAATTCACTGCTGAAATTATAACTTCTGCTTCAAAATAGTAAATAAGTTGTAATATATCTTGGTTTATATTATTCTTTCCTAATGTATTTATAAAATAAAATAAGTTAAAATATACCTTCTTAGGTAAGATCCGTCGTCCTCAACTTATAAAATATGCATTCTTTATTCCTGTAGGCTTTTTAGAACATCCGTTTCATCTTCAGCAGTTCCTTTTTCTCGCTACAATATCTAGTATGATGGTTGATGCTGCTGGTCCTTATGTGGTGTTGTCGTGAGCTCACGAATTTCTCTCTTTACCCCTCATACGACCTAAACGTTAAGGCGGAAGATCCAGCGGCTGCATTTTAGATGAATGAGGGACGGTAATTTATTTTCTTAGAGGCCTCTTTTCTCAGGTTTTAAGTTATTTCACGAGCCTGATAGTTTTCTACAGACTCGGGACCCACGGCTTAAAATCCCTCCCTGAGAAACTATTCCATGAATTTCTCCATCCATCGATCCCAGCCGGGTTTGAACCCGTGACCCTCGTGACTAGAGGGAATGAACATAATCAATTGAACATTGTTTATTTAATAACTAACTCACTGGCACTATCGAAACCATAGGTTCATGGCCGCGGGGACATAAGCTCTTCATATATCCACCAGGCTAAATAAATATATTCTATTCTATTCTATTCTATATCCTTAGCCAATATTTTCCAATCATGCCCTGTATAATCTATTACCCTCAAATCATAGTTAATGTTATTCTCCCACCTCATTCTTGGTCTACCAACTGGACGTTTTCCCTCTAGTTTTCCTACAAGAAGCTTCCATGGACTGTCTTTCATTCCCCATTCGTGCCACATGTCCTGCCCATCGCAGTCACGAGACTTAACTGTTGTCATTATATCTGGCTTCCTATAAAGACCATGTAATTCATGGTATCTTTACCTTGTCGTGGTGGAGTGGCTTGCGTGCTTAAATGATCCTGAGAGCTATGCCGGCGGTAGCATTGCTGCCGATAGGGTTACCCATTCCGGACTGGTCGAATGATAAGCCAGACGAAAAAAGTACCTTGGTCGAAAGAGTGACGATCTTCCACCGTAAAAATACAACCTTCAAGAAATGCGAAACATGAGTTCAACTGGGGTAAAATTTTCCGGAGGTCAAATAGTCTCCGGGCGGGGACTACTTCAGGGAACTCATGCCAAAGGCTCAAACATAGGGACATGTTCCTAGGAACATGGAATGTTTGGACTTTGTTTATTTAATATGTGTAGCAAGAATTAATATACTCTAAATTCTAAAATAATAATAATAATAATAATAATAATAATAATAATAATAATAATAATAATAATACTTTATTTATTTTGGCAGAGTTAAGGCCATAAGGCCCTCTCTTCCACTCAACCATACGATTATACTCAATTATATGATTAATAGTAATAACTGGAAGGCGCACAAATGTGCACATGAGTCTATTACCAACATAGGAACCCCAAACGAATGGTACCTACCCCTCTAGGTGTAATGAATAACATGTGAATTTGGAGTGGGGTAAATGACTTTATGGGAGGAGTCATCGCCCTTATAAGGCAAGGACACGTGACAAAACGCTCTCACATACACACACACACTCATACGTTCTACAAGAAACGAGTCCTACAGCAACCGTCCGCGACCTTTAGTAAATTTTAAAATCTTAAGTATTTTAAAATCCAAGATAATTAGTAACTCAGAATTTTAAGTGATATTAAATACACGTGGACTTAAATAAAATCATCAACTCCACTCCGAATATTAGTGAGATATAAAACGATTGTAATTCTATAATTCTTCTTCTTCTTCACTTCCTGGTTTAGGCAAGAGTTGCCTGTTCCGTCTTCACTAATATATCTAAGACCATCTCTTCCGAGGACGTCCGACATCTCTTCTTCCTCTTGGAAAATAATGGAAGATTTTTATTTGGTAATCTTCTTTCTTCCATTATTTCTACATGTTCTTTCCACTGTATCTTATTGTTAAATATATTTTCTTTTTATGGAGTAGATCTGCAGTTCTTCACGGATATCCTCGTTTCTTATCTGGTCCATTCTAGTGCAGCCTTTTACTCTTCTTAAAAATTTCATCTCGGCTTCTTGGATTTTACTTTCTTGTTTGGTAGTGGTAATCCAAATTCACTCCCATACAAAAGGACAGGGACAGCCATTATTTTATAAAATTTTAATTTTGTTTGTTTATGGGCTTTATTATTCAATGTTCTATTTATTGTACCACAAATAGCTTGAAACTGATGTGTTTTGTGTTCAATATCTTTATCATACCCATAGCTGATGTCACATCCTAAATATTTAAAGTGGGATACTTGTTCAATAACTTCGTCTCTAATTACTATTTTTGCACGCAGAGTATTTCTTCCACAAAATGCCATTACTTTTGTTTTACTTATTGAAATTTTAACATTATAATCGCTACATATTGTATTTAGTTTGTAAGCAGCCAATTGTAACAGATCTTCATCATGGTGAATTCTATAATTCTATATGCAAAATTATCCAATAAACTGAAGTAATAAGTTTATAATATAAACATCCCCGAGTTATATTCTACCCTGAGCTAACCGGCACATAGGGTAGCATAAATCCAGCTATTGATTTTACAAATTTCATTTCAGTTATTTCTACTTTTTTTGTGTGTGTCCTACCATTGTCCAGTTTTCACTCCGTATGTTGCCATTGGCACTGTAGTTACTTTATAGAATTTAATTTGTGTACAAGTATGTAGTCGATATTCCCAGTTCAGTGTGAAACGTGCGTTAGCCAGTGTTTGAATAGAGGTTAACAGAATGTCAAAAAATAAAAGAGCACTAGGATGACCACAAGTTCCGCAATGAAATCGATGTCTGGGATTAGACATGAATGGATTCTATCTACATGGTACAGTTACTGCTGTTCTTTTACCGCAAAATAAAAATAAAAACCTACGTGTTGTGTAGACCGACCTCTCTGTATTAATTTCTGCACTCCCACATCCAACCACACAAACATCTCTAGGCAATTACCAAGCGCTGTTAGAACCTCGTACAGAATGTATGGTAAACTCAAATAATTGACATATTTTTAAAGAATCCAAGTGTGTGTGCATTCCTCTTAGATTTCTTTATATGCATATAGCACAATATAGCTTCAGAGCAACCTTTGTCCAATATATAAAAATTAATGTTTGTTTGTTTGTTCGTACTTTATGCGCGGCCATACTGTTGATCCGATTGTGATAGGGCTTTTTTACAAAATGTTCAGGAGATTCCCGGGATGAACATAGGCTATAAGAGAGTTGTGATACTCAACTCCTACACCCCCAAAAATCGCCCTTTTTATGGAAAAACTGAAAAAAGTAGCTCTTTGGACGCTTAAATGGCTTACGCTGCCTAAATCATAATCCATCCATAGTAATTCTGCCCGAAAGCAGGTCCTTCACTGCAATCATAGCATTTTCATGCTATGCTTGCAGCTTTACTAGGGAATTGTAGGTGTGATAGCTTCCCGTTGCTTTCCACACCGGTGAAGGATGATGGTGATGATGATGATGATTATGATGATTATGATGATGATGATGATGATGATTATGATTATGATTATGATGATGATGATGGCCATATGATCTCGGGGACCGTTTGGGCCTTAAATTTTCCCTGACATTTGTCTTACAGGTGAGGAAAAACCCCGATAAAAACCTCACCCAGAAAAACTGCCCCGACCGGGGATCGAACCCGGGCCCGCTGCGTGACAAGGCAGCACGCTACCTCGACACCACAGAGGTGGACTCTAAATCATAATAAATACACAAAATTGATGTACACAGAATTGAATATCTCAAAAGGCTCTACAAAAAAGTACGCGACAGCATATGTTTATCTCTTACGGATAACTCACAATAACCATTTTTGTCTTTCGTTGATACCAAGAAGATCGAGACAAGTACGTAGATTCCTGTGCAAGCATAGCGGATATTCTTTTACGGTTAACTCACAATAACGAATTTTGTCTTTTAGCTCATTTATGCCAAGAAGATCGAGATAAGTTTATTCCCGGGCAACACCGGATAATCAGCACGGGGAATCTTAAAATAATTACGATATACATTTATAATTATTTTTCATTTTACTTATTCAACTAATCATAAGAAGTACATTAATATTCGTCTTTCAGCTCATTTATGCTAAGAAGATCGGGATGAGTAGATTCCCGGACAGCGTCGGGTATACAGCACGAGGTATCTAAAAATAATTACGATATAAATTTTTCCCATTACTTATTTAACTAAACGTAAAACAATTAATTTTCGTATTTCAGCTCAATTATCTCAGGAAGATCGGGATAAGTAGATTCCCGGGCAACGCCAATAATCAGCACGGAGTAACTAAAATATATAAATTTATATTATTTTTCCTTTTACTTATTCAACTAAACATAAAAGCACATTAATTTTCATTTATTGAGGCGTAGTAGGGCACGCCGGGTATTAACTAGTATCACTATAAACTTGTTGGACGATTTGTTTATCGTCTTTTTGTCTCTTCCATTTATATTTTTACAGGAAATATCCTATAAGTACAGATAAGGATGTTTCATGCAGATCAGCTGGAAAATCTAGAATGGATAGAATACGAAATAAAACAAATAAGGGAAATTATGGGTGTACAAGAAGAACCGGACATCATAGCCATTATAGAAAATAAAAGATTACAGTGGCATGGCCATGTCAAAAGAATGTCAGAGCAAAAATTGCCTATAATTGATACAGAATGGATCCCAATGGAAAGGAGGAAGAGAGGAAGATCAAAGAAAACTTGGATAGAAGGTGTACAAGCGACTGTGAATATCAGAGGATTGGAGGAAGATCAATGGATGGACAAAGAGGAATGGCGTTTGGTTTCCGGAAGATGTCGGCAGCTGCCATGATACCGGATGATGATGATGAGGAAATACTCTAAATAACTAACTCATTGGCACTATCGAACCAGTAAGTTCATGGCAGCGCGAACATAAGCTCTCCATGCATCCCTATCCTGAGATGTTTTCCAATTATCTCCTTATAATCTACTTCCTTCAAAGCATGGTTAATGTTATTCTCCCACCTTTGTTTACCAATTGGGCGTTTTCCCTCTGTTTTTCCTACAAGAAGTTTTCATGCCCCCGTAGCCGAGTGGTTAAGGCAAGAAGCCTTGGCGCAGAGCTACGGGACTTGTGCTGGTTCAAGTCTCCACGGGGGAAGAAATTTTTCTCATGGAATTTCGGCCAGTATGGGACCGGTGCCCATCCAGCATCGTGAGACATTTTGGATAGCTACAATAAGTAGCGACTCCAGGTTGAAAAAAAAACAGCTATAACGGCTGGGGGTTCCGACATGCTGACCACATGTCACCCCTACACTGGCTAGATGATCATCAACCTCTATGATTAACACATATAGATGTGAGGCCAGCAGCTGGCTGGTCAGCCAAGGACCTTCTAGGTCTGTCGCGCTTGGGTTTTTTTGGATAAGAAAATAAATGATATAAGAAAGGAAATAAATATTTTCAAACTTACAGACCGAATAATTAAATATTGGAACGCTTGGAAAGAACATATTCATAGAATGTCAGAAGAAATATTTCCAAAATTATTGTTAAATTATAAACCGCACGGAAGGAGAAATGTTGGACGCCCACACAGAAGATGGTCTGAACAATTTTAACAATTCTAGCTTTCATTAAACCGGAACGAGCCAACAGGCTTAATCCCTGGATGATGATAATTGGAAATACTAGTTCAGGATAGGAATGTGTGGAGTGCTTATGTCCGTGCGATCTCATAGAGCCAGCGAGTTAGTTTATGAAACCATATTTAGTACAAAATAACACAATATTACGAGTTTAAAAGCTACTTGCGAGACCAGTATTAGTGAAGCATGGACAATACGAAGGAGAGGTGAATACCGAATATCAGCAAATGAGATGCGATTTAAAAATTAATAAATAATTATTTTTACGTAAAATATATTTTATTACACCTCAGAAATGTACAGTCTTCTACTTAATATAAATCTTACACATCCTTTTTACAAATAAATCTAAAGAAGAACATGTACACTGGTGGTCCTCCAAACGTCTTACTCACCACCTGCGGTGAACGTTTCTTTTTATAGAAGTTAGGACAAGGGCCCATGTAATGGAATATAGCACGCATTTCCTAAATTGACCCTAACTGTAATTTCTTTGTGCATTTCATTCCTATATGTTATTATTGTTCCTCGCTTAGGAAAATCATCATAATCATCATCACTCCTGGGATTAGGCAATTGCCCGTTCCGACTTCATAATGCATCAGCCCAACGTCTTCTAGGTCTTCCAACATCACGCCTTCCTCTTGCTTGATAATTTTCTTGCTAACAATGGATATCTCTCCTTACTCATTCCATCCATGTGATCAATCCATTTCTGTCTGTAATTCGTGACTTTATCCAATAAAGCCTGTACTTTCAATTCTTCTCTTATATCCTCATTTCTTATTCTATCAAGTCTTGTACATCCTTTTACTTGTCTTAGGAACCGCATCTCTGCCGTCTGTATTCTATCCTTCTGTCTTTTCACTGGAGCCCAAGTTTCACATCCATACAATATTGTGGGAACCGCCATAACATTATACATTTTTATCTTTGTTTCTTTTCTAATTTTTATGTTTGAATGTTCTCTGTATTGTTCCACACACCGTCTGAAATTTATTTATTTTGGAGTCAATTCTCTTTCCACATTGTAGCCAACATCACAGCCCAAATATTTGAAACTAGACACCTGTTCTATACTTTGATTTTCTAAAATAATTTTGGATCTCACTGGATCTCTTCCTCTAAAAGCCATGGTCTTCGTTTTCCTTACAGAAATCTTTAGATCGTATAATTTACATATTTCATTTAATGCATGCTTAGGAAAATAATCGGGGCAAAACGAGATGAACATACATGTGAATGGAGAAAACTACATAATAGTGAGCTACGTGATATGTATAGGAAGCCACATATAACAATAACAGTTAAGTCTCGTAGATTGCGATGGGCAGGACTTGTACCACGTATGGGGATAAAAGAGGTGCATGGAAGCTTCTTGTAGGAAAACGAGAGGAAAAACGCCCAGTTGGTAGACCAAGAATGAGGTGGGAGAATAACATTATCCGTGATTTGAGGGAAGTAGATTATGCAGAGGTTGATTGGAAAACATTAGCTCAGGATAGGGATATATGGAAGGATTATGTCCGTGCCGCCATGAACCTACTGGTTGGATAGTGTCAGTGCGTTAGTTAGTTATTATTGTACCTAGTTATTTCAATTCAGCCACTTCTTAAAAATCTCCCTCATTTGTCATTAACTGCCCATTAACATTATATATACATAAATATATATATATATATATATAATCAATGAGCTACAAGCCGGAGGGTCGAGGGTTCAAGTCCCGTTGGGGTCAGGGTTTTTAAACTGACCCAAACCCTCTGGCGGCACTATGGCCCTGGGGTCGACTCAGCATCTAACGGAAATGAGTACCAGACACTTGTTCTGGGGGTAAAGGCGGCCGTCACGCAGGGTTGACAACCCGGCTTACAAAAAGTGCCGATTGTCTAGAAAAAATGGGAGCCTTAACCTCCTACTACCCCAAGGGCCTCCGGGTCTGTTGTGGGATCACTTTGTATATATATATATATATATATATATATATATATATAAAATTGTATGCTTGTATTGGAATTCTTGGGTAGCTCATATGGTTAGAGCGCTAAAGGTACAGACTTTAGAGACTCGAGTTCAAATCCCGACTCAAGCATTCTTTTTTCTTTTCATATCATATTTGCCTTCATTGCCAAATGTCAAAAATATATTTATAATATCTATATATACAAGCGTTACTGCTATAAAGTAAATATTCTCTTTAAAAATTTGCTTAGCAGTTGGAACAAATTTCCGCTACCTCTTGTGTGAATTGAGAATACTACATGTATAAGAAAATTGTATGCTTGTATTGGAATTCTTGGGTAGCTCAGTTGGTTAGAGCGCTAAAGGTACAGACTTTAGAGACTCGAGTTCAAATCCCGACTCAAGCATTCTTTTTTCTTTTCATATCATATATATATATATATATATATATATATATATATATGGTATAATAAGAAAAATAAATGCCGGAACTCTGAATCTGTACCTCAGCGTGTTATCCATTACACCACCAGGCGAATCCAATTCAAACATTTATTTTTCTTATATATATATATATATTATATTCTCCATTATTATTAGATGTCGCGAGAACTCGGTCTTCACTGTCATCTAGTAGCTGACTATAACAAGTAAGCAAATTAAAGAGAATATTTTTACTTTATAGCAGTGACGCTTTATCGACGTTATAATTAAATGTTTAACATTGAGCAATGCTAGCTTAATATGGTATAAGAAAAATAAATGCCTGGACGGGATATTTTGACAGTGACGGTATGACAGTGTATAAAGTACGAACAAACAAACAAACATTCATTTTTATATATTAGATCTCTGTGTGTTGCCATATATTTAGTTTTAAAAATTGAATTATCAAATTTTTGCGCTGAAATCTTCTTTAAGAAGAATAAAGAGATGTATTACACGCCAATATAAGAATGTATATCGTATTCAAATAACGAAAGCTTTAAAGAGAGAAAGGAAACAAAGTGCTTGTGAGAATTATATCCGAAACCACTTCACAGTTCTCCAATTTAATTTTCGTCAAAGAACACAGAGACAAAGAGAGAGATTAAGGAGGTTCCAGAATGTGATCAACAAAACGTACATTTGATTCATGTCACTAGTTTCCTTTGTCAGTTCTTACTTAGTAAACATTACATGTCACCAAACACATTTCTGCAGAATTCATTTTACATTCTGTCATTGTTATACCATTTTTGTGTCTAAAATCTGAATTGTAGCTTTGAAATAAGAATAAGAATAAATTTTATTCACAAATAAATGTTGTTCACAGTACTGACACCAGAATGAGCAAGTGATCGTGCTCGGGTGCAATTCAGTTACAGAAATAATACATATAGAGTACATATATTACAAAGTTTTAGATTAAGGGAGAGAAAAACAACAAATTTAAATTTAGTTGTCAGTTTCAACATATGAAATAAATTTTGGCACATAAAAAATGGCTGATCTGCACTTCTACTTACTCTCGATTTTTCAGTTTATTGTTGTATTCTGTATTTACTAACATTTTTTAATATTTTAAACTTTTTCAAACAATTTTTTATAATATTATTGGACAATTTTCAAATATGTATTTAAATACGCAAATCGCAATATTATGACACTGTTAGACAATATTGTGATGCTAACTGCTATTTTCTCCACAATGCATATTACTTAGTCTATGATATTTATATCGCTGGTTTGGGTTATCGCTGGTTCGAACGGCGTTAGGAAGTGATAAGTAAGTGTACACACATTTTTAATAAACTTTTGGTAATTTTAATATTATTAATATATTTCTTTAACACAGATTTGGTGATTTATTGCAAAGATCGGTCATTTAAATTCCATAGCGACGTGCTGCTATCAAGCATAAGTTGTATGGACTTTAGTACGATTTGATAATAATAGATATGTGGCAAGGATGATAATCGAATGTGGTTCGATGGTGGGTTATCGCTGGCTCTATAAAACTCTAGCGCATGCGCACTGTTGTTCTATAGGACTTTGAAAATATATCGAGTAAATTCAAGTGCAATTTTTCCTTAAAAAATAATTAATACAAGGGAGAATACAATAAAAAAATACAGAAATATTCTTGTCATCCCAACTTCTCTCAAAATAAATTAAACTGAAAATATATAAAACCATTATTCTCCCTGTTATAGGCCTATTATATGGATGCGAAACATGGACTCGATTGGATGCGAAACAGGAAGCAGAAAAGTCTACCAGTATTTGAGAATAAAATTCTTACAAAAAAATGTTGGACCAAATAGAGAGCGAACTTACAAGCAAATACAGAAGACTACATAACGGTGAACTACATGATCTTTATAGGAAACTAAATAAAATAAGAACAGTTAAGTCTCGTAGACTGCGAAAGGCATGACATTTGGCACGAATGAAAGAGGTACATGGAAGCTTCTTATAGGAAAACCAGGAGGAAAACGCCCAGTTGGTAGACCAAGAATGAGGTGGAAGAATAACATTAAACGTTATTTGATTGAAGGGCTCAACTGCACTTCTACTAGCGCTTGATTTTTCAGTTATACTGTTGTAAACTATAGCTCTTCATCTGCATTTACTAAATTATTTAATATTTTACACTTTTTCAAACAATTTTATAACATTATTAGACAATTTTCAAATATTTATTTAAATATGCAAATCACAATATTATGACACTGTTAGACAATATTGTGATAACTGCTGTTTTCTCCACACAGTATATTACTTAGTCTATGATTTTTCTATCGCTGTTTTGGGTTATTGGTTGGGTCATCGTTAGGGAGTGATAAGTAAGTGTACACGCATTTTAATAAACTTTTGGTAATTTCAATATTATTAATATTTTTAAACATAGATTTGGGGATTTATTGCATATATTGGTCATTTAAATTTCATAGCAACAGATAGTAATCGAGGATGATAATCGATATGTGGGTTATCGCTGGCTCTATAAACTCTGGCGCATTCACAGTGTTATTCTATAGAACTTTGAAAATATTTCACGCTAGTTTAAAAGCAGTTTTTTTTCCGAATGAAGTAGATTATATAAGGTATGATTGGAAAATATTAGCTCAGGATAGGAATGTATGGAGAGCTTATGTCCGCTTGGCCATGAAACTACGAGTTCGAAATTTAGAAGAAAGTTTCAAAATATAAAACACTCACTGACTCTCAAAGAATTAATGTAAAAGAGAATAATATAAAACAAAAACTTCAGACCCATTCATTTATAACGTTCATTCTATTGTCATGAACATTTATTTTATGAACTGGATTGTTTGTGACATTTTGATCACTTTTAGCAGCACTGTGTTAGGGTTCTTCATGTCCTCTGGTCTGTAGCTTGCAGTGAAGTAGAAGATACATAGCTGATTGGTTGTCATCTGAGCATGGACATTTCGGTGAGGCTGCTTTTCCAATTAATAATAGGAAAAGCGCGCACAAAAGTGCATTAGTTTATGTCTCTGCTGTATACCACCAGCAACGATTGTGTTCTCATTAAACAGACACTGAAATGGTATCTTTCACACGGTTTATCACAGAGCTTACACACGCAGTCCTTTGACGGATCATGATAGTTTGAATTTTTGCAGAGTTTGTGGTGATATCCATGCACTGCCAGTCTTATTATTGCACTGCGTATATTGTTGTTTGGTCCAGTCCAGTCTCGATTGATCATTGCATCTGTTGCGTAAAAATCGTCCGGTATTTCTTTTTTCTTATTTCCTTCAATGCAGTTTCCTGTTTAGTAGCTGGTAGCAGGAATTTTGTGCGTAGATCTTCCACGAGGATAGTTTCCCGTGCTAATTCATATTCAAGTCTAGATGGAGCAAATTTCGAGATCCCCATTGCTGTTTTTAGGAATCTTGCTTTCACGTTTTCTAAGGTGTTTAAGTCTCCGTAACTGAGGTCAGTCCAGATGATTTCTATTCCATACGTTAAGATTTGAAGTATTTTTGCCTCAAAAAGTTTCATGGCTGTTAATTTTCTAATTCTATGTAGGTACTGTTGGAATTTTCCATGGTTTGTGAGGAATTTTGCGAGTATGAATGTTGGATTTAGATTGGTTTCTTGTCTGCCGTGGATGTTCGGGAAGAAGAATTTTGTTTAATTGCCTTTGTGTGATGATGTGGAAAAAGTCTAGTATTTGTCGCTCATGAATTAGCGAGACGCTCGAATGTTTAATGTGTCTTCCGCTAGATGGCAGCAAAATCGGTGTGACCAACTTCCCTCATCCTAACCTAACAAAATAATTAAGTAATCTTGTGTACACTAACTTGTCCCATCGGAACCTAACAAAATGAAGTTAAATTCTGGAAATATTTTTTTTGGAATTAATTTCGAATTTTGGTAACACCGATTCCGTCATCTAGTGGAAGTTACATTAAAAATTTGTGCGTCCCGCGCATGTGCACTGCAAGTCTGTAGAACTCCATTCACTATATTTGAGTAATTATATATAAATATTTAAAATCGCAAGAAAAAGTTTAAAGAATCGTTGCAAAATGTTTAAAATAGTACGAAACGTTATTACAAATGGTAAAAGTGAGTACTGCAAACAGTGGCATAAGAATGTTGTATGGAAAATCGTGAGCGACAAATATTAGACTTGAGCGCGTTCCAGATGTTTGTGTAGTATCGATAGAGCTTTTGTTGCAAAATGAGAGGGGTAGTCTATCGTATTATATTGTTCTTTGATACTTTGAGTCTATTTTTGCGAGGAAATGTGCCCTTTCGTTCCCTTGTTAGTTTACTCAGATATGTTCAACTTATGTTTTATTCCTTGTGCCGTTAGTAAAGACAAAACAGTGAAGTCGATTCTTGAGCCAGAAGGTGTACTGAAGAGCAAGTGTTTCTACTGTGAAATACCACTGAGGAAGGAACGCCCTCTGTTTATTTTGAGTAAACGGACGAGAGGAAGTGGCTAACACTAGTTACTTTGACCAGTTTAATAAGGAAATGGCTTAGAAACCGGGCGATAAACATAGAGCAGTCTCTTCCCAAAGTAAACATCTAATGGACGATAAAATAAAAAACATAACAGCAAGATGGAACAATGTATACCTCAATACAAATATTACAGATATATTAACACGGCAACTGATCTTTTCAAATATTTATGACAGAACAAAATGCAAACACATTGTTCCAAATTTCATACTAATGAAATTCCTCACTGGTCACGGAAAATTCGGCAATACTTCCAAAGATTAAGCATCAGATAGAATGGAAGATTAATAAGGATAGGGGTGCATCTTCTTCTTCTTCTTCTTCTTCCTTTCAAGTATTAGGCCAAGGCCTGTTACGGTCCTATAGAAAATTTTCATTCCAGCGTTTCAAAGGACGGCCCAGTGATCTTCGTCCTCTTGGTATATAATTATAAACAGCTCTGGGGATCCGATTTGAACTCATTCTTTCTAGATGGTGTTTCCAATTTTGTTGGTACTGTTTAATATATTCCAAAATTTGCGTAGTCTTATATTCTTTTAAGATATCGGTGTTCCTTTTCCGATCCCATCTGGTGTAACCCGCTGTTCTGCGCATGAATCTCATTTCACAGGCCATTATTCTGCTTTCATGTTGTATTTTAGTGTCCATGCTTCACTACCATAAGTCAACACTGGTCTAGCCAAAGTGTTATATAAACGTAATTTTTTTTTTTTTGTACAAGGGATGGTCCTCATCTAGGGGATATGTGGATGGCGACCCCACAAGGTGCCCAAGCTGAGCAAAACATTTCTTCCACTTACTTGTGTTTTGCACTCTTTTAACTTTAATATCTAACCTCTCTTGGCTAACTCTTGTTTTTTCGACCCCGACGCTATTAGGGCATCCGAGGGCTAGGGAGTCTTTCCTTTCTTCCATTTCTTTTTTCCTTTATTTTCTTTTCTTCTCCAGAAAAACCTGACCAGAAGCTGTAAGATGGTAGCCCCATCACTGGTCTTGCCTTCCTTTGGCCAGCAACAATGTTCCTATAATATGTATGTAATTATTATAATATTCATAAAGGTTCCGGACTATTATTATGCTTTCAAGTATTATACGAGAATTTCCCGGAAGGATAGGGGTGCATAGACTATGAATCTCTGGGTTCTATAATAGTGCCAGTGAGTTTACTTACCGAAATCAATCTTCTAAAATTCATTTTAAAGCGCCATTGAGATTATGTAATAAAATGTCAAAAAATATTGAAATGTGTACCTGATATATCAGTCCTTAACTAAATTAAAGTTATGTTTGAAAACGTCAAGTATTTAAAAATTAGAAGGTCTTTCAAAACCATGTTTCATCTTCCGCATTTCAACTAATGTTGTTCTATAAGTTGTCTACCATATCATCGGAGTAACATAACCCCCTTCCATGATCACCAACTTAATAAGTGGATAATGATTCTGTCATGCCAGGAGAGAATATCAAAAATGCCGTAAAGACAATCTGATGACAATGGCAAACCAAAAATCTGTAATGTTGCAGAATATGAGTTGTTGACGCAATATCTAATCCTACATCAACTATACTTCTTCTTCTTCGTCACGGTTTAGGCTTTTGCTAGCCTGTCCCGGCTCCAAATTGCTGCCATTTCCATATTTTCTTTGGTCTTCCCAAACTTCTTCTTCCTCTTTCTGAATAGTTGTATGCTGATTTTGGTATTCTGTTCTCAGTCATCTCAGTGTTCTTTCCATTTTGTTCTGTATTTCACTATTTTTGTGTTTAATTCCTCTTCTTTTAGTTGTTGTCTTATTTCTGTGTTTGTATTTTATCTGTTCTTTGATATCCTGCAATTGGTCTGAGAAATTTAATTTCAGCAGCTTGTATTCTGGCAGATTGTCGTGTTGTCACTGTCCATGTTTCGGATCCGTAAGTAATAATAGGAACTGCCACTGTCTTGTATAATTTTATTATAGAGTATTTTCTGGCTCTATTTTTCAAAGTTATTTTTAGTATCCCTATTATATAATTAAACAATGCTCAGAGCAATTTGTTATGACCACCAAATTAGGAACGCAAATGGGAAATTCTGGGCAGACGAGGTTAAAAGAGAACTCCAAAAAATTGGGATGGGTTGGATAAGGGAAAAAGGGACTGAAAATCGCAAGAATGTGTGGAAAAAAATTAGAAGGAGGTACTTAGATATAAACCGACAAAATATTTTGACCTAATGTGCGGGAAAACGATCATTGTTTTTACAAAGAGATCTAAAACAAGTTTGGGGAAAATAATCTTATATACTCAATCTAGGATTTAAAGAGAGATCAGGGTTTGCTTGGTTCAGGTTAGGGGCATGGACATTTTTAAAAATTAGCGACGATCACGATATGCGAATATGTCCAATGTGCGGGAGCTATGAAGACGAGATATATATATTAGAAAAATATAACGATTTAGAATATTGGAGGCGTCAGTTATTACAGGAAAGATTTCTAAATTCACATCGTGGAAGATTGGCATGCTACGAGTTACTGGTAAACCCAGAAAATTGGATAAACTTGGGTAGATTTCTGGACAAAACGCCGAAAATAAGAACAACACTTATTCAGGAATAAATAAATCATAATCATCTTCATCTGCATTCATGGATTAGATCTGTTGACCCGTTCCGACTTCAGCCCATCTCTTTCTAGGTCTGCCCACATCTCGGGTGCCTTTAGGTTTGTGTTTTGTTATTTGTTTTGGATATTTATCTTCATTCATTCTGCCTATGTGTTGCTTCCATTTTTGTCTATATGTATCTATTTTATCAGTTATTGCAAATATTTCAAGTTCCTGTGTTCTTGATTCTGTCTTCGTTAGTGCACCCTTTAACAGATCTCAAAAATTTCATTTCTGCCGCCGTTATCCTACTTATATCTGGTTTGTTATGTATCCAGGCTTCTGATCCATAGAGCAGTACCGGTACTGCCAACGGAATAAATAAATATGTTAACAAATTGCAATACCATTAATTCTTAATAATTCTACATAACTAAGTTAATGTATAATGTAATTGTATTGATATCTAATTGTAATATTATTGTGTTTTAAGTATATTATTACCAAACATCAACTTATTGTAACGGACTGTCAACAGCACGTACGGTTTACGTGCGATCCATATTTGTAAATAACATTGTATGTATCTTACTTTTAGTTTACCTAGGATTTAAGGAGAGATCAGGGCTTGCTTGGTTTAGGCTAGGGGCATGGAAATTTTTAAAAATTAGCAACGATCACGATATGCGAATATGTCCAATGTGCGGGAACTTTGAAGATGAGATACATATATTAGGAAAATGTAATGATTTAGAATATTGGAGACGTCAGTTATTACCGCAAAGATTTCTACATTCAAATCGGGAAAGATTGGCATGCTACGAGTTATTGGTAAATCCAGAAAATTGGATAAACCTCGGTAAATTTCTGGACAAAACGCGGAAAATAAGGACAACACTCATTCATGAATAAATATATGTTATCAAAATGCAATACCATTAATTTTTAACAATTATATATAAATTAATTGGTGTATAATGCTATTGTGTTATTATTTAATTGTAATATTACTGTGTTTTCTTTATGTAATTGTAATGTTATTGCTTTTTTTAGTGTATAATGCTATTGTGTTATTATTTAATTGTAATATTATTGTGTTTTCTTTATGTAATTGTAATGTTATTGCTTTTTTTAGTGTATAATGCTATTGTGTTATTATTTAATTGTAATATTATTGCGTTTTCTTTATGTAATTGTAATGTTATTGCTTTTTTTGTTGTTTATTTTTCTTCACACTAGTAGGAATTATTACTTTATTGTAACGGACTGTCAACAGCACGTACGGCTTACTGCCCGTGCGACCCATATTTGTAAATATCTTACTTTTGTCTAATAAAGTCCTACTACTACTACTACTTTTAGTCTAATAAAGTCCTTATGTATGTACGAGGGCGGATCGGAAAATAACGCACAATCATTTTTTTCTGCCTTGGTATTGCAGCTAGAATGTTGAAATTTCACAGAGATATAGATTGAAGTTTTCACTACAGATGGTACTTTTTTTCTCAGGTGCACCTCTTGCGAGAGAAGCTTGAACTATGCAACAAAGATGGCGCGCATGCTACAGTCGTCCACCTGTGAGGAACAGAGAAGTGTTGTTCGACTTTTGTGGGCCAAAGAGCATAAACCCAGTGAAATTCACAGGGACATGCGTGGCGTGTATGGGGATGATTGTATGGACCGTAGCAATGTCTCCAGGTGGTGCACATTCTTCCAAGAGGGACGCGTGAACCTTAGTGATTCGCCACGTGATTCGCCTTAGTGATTCCTGGCCGGCAAACGCTTTGAGACAGATGTGGAAGTGAAATCAGCAGTGCGCAGATGGCTACACTCCAACCAAACGGACTTCTACGAACACGAACAGGGCATATTGAAACTGGTAACACGATGGGAAAAATGTGTTGAGAATGTTGGTGACTATGTCGAAAAATAGGTAAAAGATGTAAGTTCATTTGTGATTTTTTTCCTTTTTTTTACTATTAAACTTTTTAAAAAAAAATTATTGTGCGTTACTTTCCGATCCGCCCTGTGGACGACTGTAGCATGCGCGCCATCTTTGTTGCATAGTTCAAGCTTCTCTCGCAAGAGATGCACCTGAGAAAAAAATACCATCTGTAGTGAAAACTTCAAACTATATCTCTGTGACATTTCAACATTCTAGCTGCAATACCAAGGCAGAAAAAAATTATTGTCCGTTACTTTCCGATCCGCCCTGTGGACGACTGTAGCATGAGCGCCATCTTTGTTGCATAGTTCAAGCTTCTCTCGCAAGAGGTGCACCTGAGAAAAAAATACCATCTGTAGTGAAAACGTCAAACTATATCTCTGTGACATTTTAACATTCTAGCTGCAATACCAAGGCAGAAAAAAATTATTGTGCGTTACTTTCCGATCCGCCCTGTGGACGACTGTAGCATGCGCGCCATCTTTGTTGCATAGTTCAAGCTTCTCTCGCAAGAGGTGCACCTGAGAAAAAAATACCATCTGTAGTGAAAACTTCAAACTATATCTCTGTGAAATTTCAACATTCTAGCTGCAATACCAAGGCAGAAAAAAATTATTGTGCGTTACATTCCGATCCGCCCTGTGGACGACTGTAGCATGCGCGCCATCTTTGTTGCATAGTTCAAGCTTCTCTCGCAAGAGGTGCACCTGAGAAAAAAATACCATCTGTAGTGAAAACTTCAAACTATATCTCTGTGAAATTTCAACATTCTAGCTGCAATACCAAGGCAGAAAAAAATTATTGTCCGTTACTTTCCGATCCGCCCTCGTATATAATTAAACTTATTTAATACTTACAAGCTCCACAGATATCAACTACACATGACACTGTAATTACCAAGCCTCTAGAGAAAGGGCGTCGGGACTTCTTTCACATACAATACGATGGGCGTCACAACTTTTGTTTCATAAACACGTGACTTTATCAAGTGTAAAAACAGCTAAATAATATCATGCATCACATACCCATTAATTTTTACGTAAAAGTTTTCGCTAAACACCGCTAATTATGAAAGTAATCTTGAGAGATCTCCATTATTATATTAGTTATATAACTGGCCTGCGTGGTACCACGGGTGGGGTCAATTGAATTAAACATAAAAATTGCTAAAAATCAAATATTTAAATTTTCTTAGTAATTAATCTCTCCCTTTGTAGGAACATTTACGTGCACCATGCAAACCGGATATTACAGACACACGAAATGTCAGGAGAGGATTTCAAACTCTGCATCACATAATAATAATAATAATAATAATAATAATAATAATAATAATAATAATAATAATAATAATAATAATAATAATAATCACATGCGTAATGAAGATATCCGCAAAGCTCTCAACACACCAGCAATAACTGAAATCATTCAAAAATATCAAAATAATTGGCATAAACACCTTCTGAGAATGCCAAACAATAGACTACCTCTGCAGCTATTGAACTACAGACCCACAGGGCGAAGAGACCCAGGAAGACCTAAGAAGAGATGGAGGGATCAATTTCTTTCCTGAAGCGGAACAGGCCAATGGCCTAATCCATGCCTGCCATTGATGACGATGATAATAATAATGGGCATACCTATCCAAAACACACATGTATATTCACTAAATTTTGCATATGACCAGGTATTAATAGCACAAGATCACGATGACATAGAATATATGGCTAAAAAACTAAAAGAAGAATATGAAAAATGGGGACTTTATATAAACATTGAGAAAACTAAATACCTGTGTATAGGAGAAGAAATGGAAAATATAAATTTCAACAATGGAGAAGAACTAAAACCTAGTATTCAATGCACTTATCTAGGAACAAAATTAGACCATTCAGGCCATAACACAGTGGAAACTAAAAATAGAATCGCACAAACAAAACAAGCAATAAATGCTTTAAACTCTGTTTGGGAGCAAAAATATTACAAAAAATAGAAAATTACAAATATATCAAACCATAATTCAGAGCATTTTAACATGTGATGCTGAAGTCTGGCAAATTCCTACCAGGGAAATGAGAAGAATTTTAAGTACAGAAATGGATGTTTTAAGAAGATCAGCTGGAAAATCTAGAATGGGTAGAATACGAAATAAAGAAATAAGGGAAATTATGGGTTTACAAGAGGAGCCGGACATCATAGACATTATAGAAAAGAAAAGATTACAGTCGTATGGCCATGTCAAAAGAATGTCAGAGCAAAGATTGCGAAAAATTGTTATGGAATGGATCCCAATGGAAAGGAGGAAGAGAGGAAGACCGAAGAAAACTTGGATAGAAGGGGTACAAGCAGCTATGAATATCAGAGGAATGGAGGAAGATCAATGGATGGACAGAGAAGAATGGTGTTTGGTTTCCGGAAGACGGCGGCAGCTGCCATGATACCGGATGATGTTGATGATGAACAATAATAATAATAATAATAACAATAATAATAACAATAATAATAACAATAATTCATCCATAGTATATTCTGCCCGAAGGCAGGTCCTTCCTTCACTGCAATCATAGCATTTTCATGCTATGCTTGCAGCTTTACTAGGGAATTGTAGGTATGGTAGCTTCCCGTTACTTTCCACACCGGTGAAGGATGATGATGATGATGATAATGATAAGGATGATGGCCATGATTTCGGGGACCTTAAAGTTTGAGCCTTAAAGTTTTCCTGACATTTGTCTTACAGGTGAGCAAAAACCCCGAATGAATGAATGAATGATGAGTGACGGTGACTTGGCACCGTCCTGGGCTCTGCATACTGATACCTAATTGGCATTCCTGGCAGTTAATTCCGTAGTGGCTATCGTTTTAGGATTGTGGTTCTTTTAATCCTAGCCATTGTGACAAGATGGTTTCTTTTGGTCTACGGACCTGAATAATAAATTGTGGATATGTCCACACAGTATGTAGACATCAAGTCGCACTGGGTAGTGCAACCCGATATCACACTCCATGCGAGCAACTCGCACAATCTATTTAGTTTGTGGTTCACTTAGCTTTAACCTATGTTACACAGGTTAAAGATCCTGTGCAGGAAAAGGAATCTCTCCATAGGAGAGGGTAGTCCAGCCAATATTGGCTGAAGACCCTGGAGATACTCCTCAACCTGCTGCCCTAGTTGTAGTTTAGGCAATTGCTGGCCCTGGCCTTGAACATTGCTGTTCACCTTTTGGTTTTGTGAAGCGGTGCCCTTCTGTAGGGATTGGGAAAAGGAAACATTAGGTTGGACTTTCACCGAAGTGAAAGTCCTAGGTTGAGATATAGGTTGTTTGGGTTGAGCTGCCCTATTATAACTCACAAGCGCTGCCTGGAAAAACAGGGCAGCCACGATAGGATGCTGGGTGTCCGTTAGCCCCGCAATTTGCGCACTTAAGCAAATTAGCATCTCTCTGTGCAGAGGCCTTTAATGGACAGTCCTTATGTCCATGGGCCTCGGCACAGATTACGCAACGTGGCTTCCGGCAGCATGCGGAGAAGGTATGATTGAATGACTGACACCTGAAGCATTGCTTAATGCCAGTCCTTGGTCTGTAAGATTCCACCGATACGACGCAGTAAACCAGCCGTTCCAGGTCATAAATTTTCAGAGCCTCAGCTGTCCGCTCGAGTTCAAGAATGAAAATGGGAAGAGGTTTCTCAACATTATCTTTTTTGGCAGATATTTGCCTAATACTTTTCAGAGGAAATCCCAAGGACTTAATTTCCTCTTCTATTTCGTCTATGGGAGTATTGGAAGGTAGCCGTTTTAGCACTACCTTCAATGGAAGTTCCTTTTTAGTCAAATGAGTATAGTATTCCTTGTGAAGGGAATTAAAATACTGTCTAAGGACTAAAAAGTCCTCCATTGTAGTTGCGTAATAACGCAAACCTTCTCTAATGTTAACAACTTTGAGTGGTCCACTTATGAGTGCTTTTATCTCTTTATTCATACGAAACATGTCCCCATGACCAGTGACAGTGATTGGTGGGGGCCTCTGTTTCGCAGAGTCAACATTTTGAGAAGGTGTAGTATGTGTCGTATCGGTCGATGGACCAGCAATAACAGGTGGAACCACTGTAGAGGAAGTTCCAGAAGTTGATACTTCCATACTTGTAGCAGCTAATGCTGCAAATTTGTTAGAAGTCTCAACCCCTGATACTACAGTGGGAGACTTCACTTTGACTTGTTTGGATAAATCTTGGGTTCTCTTTCCAGAAATATTTTCAGTGGTTTTAGATACTTTAATACCTTTACTTTTACTTTTATTTCTCCTCTTTTTGGGAGTCGTAGCTTCTCTAGGTTCAGATTCAGTTCTCAGAAAAGGGTTTGGTATGTCAAATTTGGCCGTTTCTTTTGATTTAACTGGTTGCTCTGAATCTGTTTCTGAACTCGCGTCATGCTCTGGGAGAAAGCTGTGTGCTTGGAGCTCAAGCGCAGCAGCTTTTACTTCCTTCAACATGAGCGAGTACAGAGTTACACTTTCCGATACTTGGCCATATATCTTATCTAATTTCTCCATACAGGTCAAAGTGATGTCGCACACCGCATCAGACCTCTCACTGCTGGGGAAAGTAGCCAGATTATTAGTGATGAGTAAGAAAACTCCGCGTATCTCATGAATATATCTTTGAAATCGAGCATTTTCCTCGCTTTTCTTTTTTGGCAATATATGTCTCGAAAAATTGTGAGGCTTCTTCCCACAACTTGAAAGGTCTGATGTCCTCATCATCATCATTTTCGAACAGGTCCATAGACCTTGGATCAAATGCAGCAGCCATGCTTGGTTATACCAAGACTTAGTCTACTACTTCACTTAACTTTATTAGTAAACCACTTGCCACTAGGATAGGATTACACTGCACATTAGTGAAGAAACCACAACACTATAACTTTAGGCACTACACACGTGAATTTATCTAATTTCTAGATAAACACTAGAACACTTGCACTGGACCGGGCCGGTAAGCCCGGTCTGGAATTCACTGCCCTAACCGCCGATTGGTTGCGTAGCGATCACTATTTATATAACAACCAATCACAGAGCCACAGAACTACCAGTAACCGCACTGAATTTAATGTTGGTACAGCACTACGGCGTTTACTGATGGTCACCCATCCATGCACGATCCAAGCTCGATGTCATTGACGGTCACCCATGCAGTCTCGACGTATGCTTGCTGCTACTATTAAGGACGTCTTTCTTCTACGAAGTTCTTAGTAGTAATGATGTTATATCTGATCAATGTAGTCAAAAAAAAAAAAACCCGATAAAAACCTCACCCAGAAAAACTGCCCCGACCGAGCAAAGCTACAAAGCATAGCATGAAAATGCTATTATTGCAGTGAAAGACCTGCCCTCGGGCAGAATTACAATAAATAGATATTTAAATAATGATTTGTAAGTAAGCAGCTTAATTTTATTCGTTAAATAGTCCTAACAAATTCCACTCTTGATTTCAAGATAAATTGGAAATCACTCGTGGCATTACTTATGACTATTTAACTCATGCCCCAAATTGGAGTCAATGACCAATCACGTTTCAATGATTTCTGTTTTACAACCAATCAAAGTCGTGTTTCACGAAATATTTATCAGTGTTATAATTACCATATTAAAGAAGGCTCCTCCTTTTTAATATTCTGAACAGGTCTTACCATTATTTTACACTGACTGAGCCCATGAGAAATACGGCTACCAGATAGTATATATAGTGCTTGAATGTCAACACATGCCGCATGCGGGAGTTAATATAAAAACATTTGTAGGAATTGATTATACCACCAAAAAAAGAAACCACTGTTTGCACTTTCTTAAATGTATTTTTTCCCAGGTAACAATCCAGAAAAATATAATTGTCATATTTACATCATACGACATCAGAAATGAATTAATATACAGTTTGATGTTTCATTTTTTCTCCACTAGAGAGAATTCTTATAATATTGCGTTCCTTTGGCAATAAATAGTATGATCTGGTTGCAGTGATAAACAAAAGAAGTAGTAGAAGCGTACCTATCGTTTCTCATTTGTTTTCAAACATCGCTGTTTACATTAAATATATAAATATTTTAAAATAACTATAGTTAAATAATGATTTATGAGTAAACAGCTTAATTTTATTCGTTAAATAGTCCTAACAAATGCCACTCTTGATTTCCAAATTCTGTAGACTATTTAACTCATGCCCCAAATGGGAGTCAATGACCAATCACACTTCAATGATTTCTGTTTTACAACCAATCAGAGTCGTGTTTCACGAAATATTTATCAGTGTTAGGATTATCATATATTAAACAAAGCTCCTCCTTTTTAATATTCTGAACAGGTCTGACCGTTATTTTGCAGTGACTGAGCCTATAACAAATACGGCTACCAGATTGTATATAATAGTGCTTACATGTCAACATTTGTAGCAATTGTTTATACCACCAAAAAAAGAAACCACTGTTTGCACTTTCTTAAATGTATTTTTTCCCAGGTAATAATCGAGAAAAATATAATTGTCATATTTACATCATACGACATCAAAAATGAATTAATATACAGATTGATGTGTTTGATTTTTTCTCCACTAGAGAGCATTCTTACAATATTGCGTTCCTTTGGCAATAAATAGTATGATCTGGTTGCAGTGATAAACAAAAGAAGTAGTAGAAGCGTACCTATCGTTTCTCATTTGTTTTCAAACATCGCCGTTTACATTAAATATATAAATATTTTAAAATAACTATAGTTAAATAATGATTTGTGAGTAAACAGCTTAATTTTATTCGTTAAATAGTCCTAACAAATGCCACTCTTGATTTCCAAATTCTCTAGATAAATTCACTCCTCACTTCGTGAGTCGTGAATTTATCGATAATTTGGAAATCACTCGTGGCATTACTTATGACAATGATCTGGGATATAAGTGCATTACCTGTGTCCATTCAATTACGTTTCAAATTAGATAGGCGATATTTTATAGCGTTATATCAGAATAAAATGTGTACCAACATTAATTTTTATCAAAAATAATGGCGGGTAGAACTAATAAAATCCATATTCGTGTGGTACAAAACACACATACGCGTAGAGTGGAATAAAATGACAAATCTAATTATTAAAGCGCGAGGCTTCACCCAGTCCGCTTTTTAAACTGAGTTGACACAAAGATGGGGCAATCCCACAGTCCTATTATCTCTGCACACACACACACACACACACACCCGCATGTTTTCTCTTGCTTTTAGTACCATTTTTTAATGTTTGTCATCTCTCTCTCTCTTTTTTCCGTGCCTGTATGTCCCTCTGCATTTTTGCCTTTTACTGGCAATTTCTTTAGGGTAAGGCCTCATAACAGTAAATTCAGAACCCGTGCAAAGTGAGAAAACATAATTTAAGTGCAAGCAGCAAATAAACCCCTTCTAATCGTTCCTGCTTATTTCCGTTCCACGTTTCGAAAATGAATGTGTACCAGGCATATGTATATAGTGCAATTATTGTGGCAGTCATACAGGGCTGACAATGCGGTTGATATCTCGTACCAATTGTCTAGAAAAGTAGGAGCCTTTTTACTGATCGTCAGTTATCCTACCAAATTGACACCGAAAATGACCATAACAATATATATATATATATATATATATATATATATATCCATCCATAGTAATTCTGTCCGAAGGCATGTCCTTCACTGCAATCATAGCATTTTCATGCTATGCTTGCAGCTTTGCTAGAGAATTGTAGGTGTGGTAGCTTCCCGTTGCTTTCCACACCGGAGAAGGATGTTGATGATGATAAGGATGATGATGATGGTCATATGATTTCGGGGACAGTTTGGACCTTAAAATTTCCCTAACATTTGTCTTACAGGCGAGGAAAAATCCCCGATAAAACCTCACCCAGAAAAAACTGCCCCGACCGGCGATCGAACCCGGGCCCGCTGCGTGACAAGGCAGCACGCTACCTCGAGACCACAGCGGTGGACTATATATATATATATATATATACTGGACAGATATTGTCCTGCCCCAAAAGTTTAATTCTCGTGTCATGGCCGGGCGATAAAAATTACTTTTTACACGCTTTATATTAGCTTGAGCTTATCTATCTATGTCTCGTAGACTGCGATGGGCAGGACATGTTGCACGTATGGGGAATGAAAGACTTGCATGGAAGCTTCTTGTAGGGAAGCCACAGGGAAAACGCCCAGTAGGTAGACCAAGAATGAGATGGGAGAATAACATTAACTATGATTTGAGGGAAGTAGATTATACAGGGAATGATTGGAAGGCATTAGCTCAGGATAGGGATGTATGGAGAGCTTATGTCCGCGAGGCCATGAAACTACGGGTTCGATAGTGCCAGTGAGTAAGTAAATTATCTATCTATGTAACGGAATCTTTCAACGCGATTTTCACCCACTTAAAATCACTGGATCGACTTAAAACTTTGCATACTTGTGAAGGACCAATAACAATACAATAATGTCATAATGTTTTTCTAAAATCCTGGCCAGAATCATCAGAAAATAAAAAAGTGTCGGTGTAATTGTGTAACGGAATCTTTCAACATGATTTTAGCCCATTTAAAATCATTGGATCGACTTGAATCTGTGTATACTTGTAAAGGACCAATTACAATACAATAATTTCATAATTTTTTTCTAAAATCATGGGTAGAATCATCAGAAAATCAAAAAAAGTTTCTGTGTTTTAATTATGTAACGGAATCTTTCAACACTATTATCACCCACTTAAAATCATTGGATCGACTTGAAACTTTGTATACTTGTAAAGGACCAATGACAACACAATAATTTCATAAACGTTTTATAAAATCCTGGCCAGAATCAACAGAAAATCAAAATAATAAAAACCGATATAATAGGTTGCTGACTTATCAACTTCTTACTCAATCGTTGTAAGAGATCAGTTGGTAGAGCGGTGGACTGCAGTGGAATATAATTTCAGTAATCCATAGGTCCCCGGTTCAAATCCGGCTCCGAGGATTTTTTTAAAGAATATTACTTTTAGCTCATACTACAATAGTATCAAATTTAAAGATATTTACATTTTTATCTTATTCTTTAAAATATTAAAACTAAAAATAAATAATAGTTTAAAAAACTAAAACAACGCGCTTTATTAGAAAACCGAACTAAAAAATGAAAAATAATTTTAATTTCCAACACGCTTGGGATAAAATTAAAGTGGTCAACTAAAATATCATATCCAACACATCTAGAATAAAACTAGAGTTATCTACTCTGCTTTTCATTTTATTTATTTATGTAACAAGAATAGCCTCAAATGAAATATTTAATTTATCCACTAAATTAACATTGTGTATATTTGTACTAATCCCTATACTTCTACTAAAAAAAATAATTGTACCATCAAAAGCGTGGGGTGCTTTTTATGTTTTTTTATGTTTTCTTCTTAGAGACTTTACTTTTACCAATATCTGTTTATTATCAAATATATTAATTGATATAGAGCACCCCATGCTTTTGATAGTAATATTTTGTAGATAACCCTAGTTTTATTCTAGGAGCGTTGGAGATGATTTTTTTGTTGACCGCTTTAATTTCAACCCAAGCGTGTTGGAAATTAAAATTATTTTTCATTTTTTAGTTCGGTTTTCTAGTCCCGCGCCGTAGCCGAGCGGTTAAGGTAGGAAGCCTTGGCGCGGAGCTACGGGACTTGCGCTGGTTCGAGTCTCCATGGGGGAAGAAATTTTCTCATGGTATTTCGGCCAGTATGGGACCGGTGCCCACCCAGCATCGTGAGGCAATTGGGTAGCTACAATAAGTAGCGGCTCCAGGTTGAGGAACCAGCTATAACGGCTGGGGGACTCGACATGCTAACCACATGTCATCCCTACACTGGCTGTTGATCATCTACCTCTGTGATTGACACATGTGGATGTGAAGGGCCAGCAGCCGGCTAGTAAAAGGGCAACCGCTGAAAAGTGGAAAGACCCTCAATCGGAGTTCGGTTTTCTAATAAAGCGTGTTGTTTTAGTTTTTTTAACTATTATTTATTTAGCATAAAATTCACTAATTATAAATAAGACGTAATTAGATATGATTAAATAAGTTCACAAAAAAACACTTTAATGCCATCTGTGGTTGCTCAAGAACCATGTATAATGACATCGCATTGTTGTTGCGCGCAATATGTCGATAATGCAAATGACTACACAACTGACATTAAAAAAATCATTTAAACCGATCGCAACGTCACCTACTAAATCCAGTTGTGAAACTAAACGATCCAGGGACCCACTCAAACACACAAAAAAAAATTAATCATAATCGGTCCAGTCGTTTAGGCAGTTTTTTTATTTAGGGTTTCAAGTAAACATCCACTTCTAATCGTCGGATGTCACTCAGTTTTTGATAATACATAAATCTGTTTATTTTAATAGGATATACTGAGTTTCGGTGAGAAATGTTGAAGAATATGACCGCTGCAGCTATTTTAAAATTTTTACTTCAGGTGAACTCCTATACCTAATGGTTTTAGAAGTGTCCAATTGTGAATCTAAACCATCGACGGACCCAATCAGACACACAAAAATTTTCATCTAAATGAAACCAGTCGTTTAGGAGGAGTTCAGTGACAAACGCATGTATAGAAGAATTATATAGGCCCTATATGTCCACTCGGTCCACCGCTGTGGTCTCGAGGTAGCGTGCTGCCTTGTCACTGAGCGGGCCCGGGTTCGATCCCCGGTCGGGGCAGTTTTTCTGGGTGAGGTTTTTATCGGGGTTTTTCCTCACCTGTAAGACAAATGTCAGGAAAACTTTAAGGCCCAAACGGTCCCCGAAATCATATGGCCATCACCCTTATCATTATCATCTTTACCATTATCATTATCATCATCATCCTTCACTGGTGTGGAAAGCAACGGGAAGCTACCACACCTACACAATTCCCTAGTAAAGCTGCAAACATAGCATGAAAATGCTATGATTGCAGTGAAGGACCTGCCTTCGGGCACAATTACTATGGATGGATGGTTGTCCACTCGGTAACGATCTAACTCACTGGCATTATCGAAGACATAGGTTCATGCTGCGCGGACGTAAGATATCCATACATCCCTATCCTGAGCTAATGTTTTAACACTCACTATATAATCTACTTCCCTCAAATCATGCATAATTTTATTCTCCCACCCAATTCTTGGTCTACCAACTGGGTGTTTCCTTCTGGTTTTCCTACAAGAAGCTTCCATGCCCCTTTTTTTCATTCTCCATTTGTGCCACATGTCCTGCCCATCGTAGTCTATGAGACTTAACTGTTATTATATCTGGTTTCCTAAAAAATTATGTAGTTCACTGTTAATCGATCTTCTCCATTTGCCTCTCTGTTCATATCTCTTTGATTCAAAACATTTTCCTACTAATTTTATTTTCAAATATCCGTAACTTTTTCTCCTCACTCAAAGTAATATGCACTATTACTTTGAGTAATAAGAGTTTTATAAACTTTTTGTTTAACATTTTTTGGGTGGAGTATACGTAATATCATTTGTTTTTCAGAATTGAGCCAATGCTTAACTATTAATTAAATAAAAATAAAACTTACAGTTTTATTTGATTTCCATATTTATTAAGATATTATTCAATTACATGTTTGAGAAATTGAAAAGTAGTAATGTTTGTGATAAGGGTAAGACGTTGGACCTTTTGGGGGCTGTACAAATAAATAAATTGAAAAGTAGTAATAAACTGTTAAATTCTCAACTTGATTTGAATGAATCGCCTTTGTTAAATTAAAAAATTTAAATAAATTATTGTTGTATTGTTGCTTAGATCAGTTGATATGTACTATAATAACACAATTCATAATTTGTTAACATGTCCGAAGAAGGTACAGTGTACCGAAACAGCTGTCACTGAATTATATCTTAATAAATATGAAAATCAAATAAAACTGTTTTATTGTTATTTAATTAATAAATATGGATTTTCATCAAGTAAACACCAACTAAATTGATTATTCAATGTTCGATTTCTTTTTGCACCTCACTTCTGTTTGCAATTATTTGAATTCAGCCATTTCTTCAAACGTTCACTTCTCTGTCATTAACTATCAATTTCTATTATGTAATATATTTATACGTGTAACCATACATTTAGTTATCTATTTTGACGAAACAGTCTTATTACATCAAAAATATTTCAGGATCGAAAAGAAGTAGTCCGCTCATAGTAATTCTGCCCGAAGGCAGGTCCTTCACTGCAATCATAGCATTTTCATGTTATGCTTGCAGCTTTACAAGGGAATTGTAGGTGTGGTAGCTTCCCGTTACTTTCACACCGGTGAAGGATGATGATGATGATGATGATAATGATGATGGCCATATGATTTCGGGGACCGTTTGGGCCTTAAAGTTTTGTTGACATTTTTCTTACAGGTGAGGAAAATCCCGATAAAACCTCACCCAGAAAAACTGTCCCGACCGGGGATCGAACCCGGGCCCGCTGTGTGACAAGGCAGCACGCTACCTCGAGACCACAGCGGTGGACAAAGAAGTAGAAATATCACTTTTTTCTGCTTAAATAATAATGCTATAAAGATAAGAGGAGATACTATTTTATATAAGATCTGTTCTGAATAATTTACGATCTAAGTTCCATCTCTTGGATGGATATCTCTTGTTTCTTCAAGTAAGTAGAATACTGACACTGTTTCTATATAAATCAGGGACGCACAAACCAATGTCTTCCATGACACTGTATCTAGCACCTGTACAACATGCTAATAAAATAAAATTTGCTAATAAAATGCATATTATGTTATTATATGGGTGCGAAACATGGACTCTTACTTTAAGGGAGGAAAGGAGATTACGAGTATTTGAGAATAAAGTACTTAGGAAAATTTTTGGACTAAAGAGAGATGAACAGACAGGTGAATGGAGAATACTACATAACAACGAACTACATGGTCTTTATAGGAAGCCAGATATAATAAGAACAGTTATGTCTCGTAGACTGAGATGGGCAGGACATGTTGCACGTATGGGGAATGAAAGACTTGATGGAAGTTTCTTGTAGGAAAGCCAGAGGGAAAACTCCCGGTTGGTAGACCAAGAATGAGGTGTCAGAATAACATAACTATGATTTGAGGGAAGTAGATTATACAGGGAATGATTGGAAAGCATTAGCTCAGGATAGGGATGTATGGAGAGCTTATGCCCGCGCGGCCATCAACCTACGGGTTCGATACTGCCAGTGAGTAAGTAAGTATAACAGAAATACTAATGATATTAACAATAATAATAATAATTATTATTATTATTATTGAATTTTTATTATTATTGGTATTTCTATAATAATAATAATAATAATCCATGAAAGTTACTGTAGGGCCTCCTTACGTTTTCTTCAATTTGGCGCTTAATACAAAATGTTTGTGCGTCCCTGATGTAAATTATTACTCTCTGTGATCTCTCTTCTGTCCATTTACGTACGACAATATTGAGTCACAGTTGTTAAATGAAGTCCTCAACCATTGTTATGCACAAATGTAATACCACAAAACTCATTCCTGCTGGAGTAATCCCGGATCACATTTTTTTATAGTGCATGCTTTGTTTGTATATAGGTCAAACTGAGGGTTTATCAATTTTTATGCCTTGAATTTTCCAGACGACTTCTTTGATCAATATCTTTTTATAAATTTATTTTTATGAATTAGATACTCGCTGTACAAATATTCAGGTTATTTTAGAAACAGGGAGATCTTATAAAAATCGATAGGAATAAATTCCTCCTCCTGCAGGGTAAAAAACTGACGTATTTAAGTTTCGGCCATTTAAAGTAAAATAGAAAAAAATTCAAAAACATGTATCAGTATATTGCAATGCGAGTGTGGTAAACACTTGATACGGATCGAGGAAAAGTTTTAAAAAAAACGAGGCGCTTACTCCGAGTATTTGTTTAATTTCCGAGATGTTTACCACATGAGTATTGCATACTATTTTTTTGCACTATGTGTATTTATTTTAGTAATTAAGATCCATTCATAGTAATTTTGTCCGAAGGCAGGTCCTTCACTGCAATCATAGCATTTTCATGCTATGCTTGCAGCTTTACTAGGGAATTGTATGTGGTAGCTTCCCGTTGCTTTCACACCGGTGAAGGATGATGATGGCCATAAGATATCGGGGACCGTTTGGGCCTTAAAGTTTTCCTGACATTAGTCTTACCCAGAAAAACTGCCCCGACAGGGGATCGAACCCGGGCCCGCTGCGTGAAAAGGCAGCACGCTACGTCGAGGCCGCAGCGGTGGGCATTAATAAATATCCATCCATCCATTGTGATTCTGCCCGAGGGCAGGTCTTTCACTGCAATCACAGCATCTTCATGCTATGCTTGCAGCTTTACTAGGGAATTGTAGGTATGTTAGCTTCCCGTTGCTTTCCACACCGGTGAAGGATGTTGATGATAAGGATGATTATGATAATGATGGCCATATGATTTCGGGGAACGTTTGGGTCTTAAAGTTTTCCTGATATTTGTCTTACGGATGAGTAAAAACCCCGATAAAAACCTCACCCAGAAAAACTTCCCCGCCCGGGAATCGAACCCGGGCCCGCTGCGTGACAAGGCAGCACGCTACCTCGAGACCACAACGGCGGACATTAATAAATATCCATCCATCCATAGTAATTCTGTCCGAGGGCAGGTCTTTCACTGCAATCACAGCATTTTCATGCTATGCTTGCAGCTTTACTAGGGAATTGTAGGTGTGGTAGCTTCCCGTTGCTTTCCACACCGGTGAAGGATGATGATGATAAGGATGGTTATAATGATGATGGCCATATGATATCGGGGATCGTTTGGGCCTCAAAGTTTTCCTGACATTTGTCTTACAGGTGAGGAAAACCCCCGATAAAAACCTCACCCAGAAAAACTGCCCCGACCGGAGATCGAACCCGGGCCCGCTGCGTGACAAGGCAGCACGCTACCTCGAGACTACAGCGGTGGACATATTAATAAATATAATTGAAGATAAATGTTAGATTTCAGAAGGTGAATCGGTTATATATGTTGCTTTGCAGAAATAATAAGTATTGTTGGTCATGTCGCCATCTTATATTTGTTAAAACTTTAAAACCAGTTTGATTTGGGATTTATTTCTCATTATGGAGAAAGTTTTAAGACGATGTATGCAGTGATGATGAAATAGAAGAGGCGTGGAAAGCTGGATGTGATGAATTAATATAGAAATTAATACAAATTGCAGTATCACTATCGATATTTCAAAATAAATCGCACTAGTGTGCTTGATCATTTTTAAAGTATTGATGTTTCCACTTATGTTAAAATTGGAAATATAATGTCTAATCCTATAAAAACCTCAAAGGAATTGAAACAAGGGTGCAGTCTATCACCAATTTTATTTAATATTTATGTAGAATTTATATTAACGAAATGGAAAGAAAGCTGCAAAGGTATGGGTATCCCAATGGGCAACAGATTTTTGCTGACATTACAATTTGCCGATGATCAACTGGTTTTAGGGCAAGACAAATTTGATATGGAATTCATGATAAAAAGGTTGAAAACACATATGAATCATGGGGTCTCACAGTAAATTTACAAAAAAACAGAATATCTGGCAATAAATAGCAATGAAAGAGAAAATTTAATATTGGAAGAAGGAATCCAAATAAAGCAAGTGAAACAAACTAAATATTTGGGAATGAATATGGATAACATCGAAGGTATAGGCAAAGAGAACATAAAACATAGAATTGAATTGAGTAGCAAAATAATATCATCATTAAATTCCATATGGTGGGATAAGCATATTTGGAAAGACACAAAAAAATATATTGGTAAAAACATTGGTGGAATCTGTTGCAATGTATGGAAGTGAGGTTTGGACAATCAATAAGTACTACAAGAATAGACTAATAGCTCTAGAAATGGATTATTTACGCAGAAGTGCCAGAAAGTCTAGATTAGAACATGTCACAAAATAAGGAAATTAGAAACATAATGGAAGCAGAAGAAAGCATAATTGAAAGAATTGAGGAGAAGGAATTAAAGTGGTTAGGACATGTCTTAAGAATGGAAGATGAGCGATGGCCGAAGCAACTATATGAATGGCATCCGAACAGAAAGAAGGAAAGAGTAAGACCAAGGTTAACATGGAAGGAAAACATGAAGACAATAATGCAAGCTAGAGGGCTAAGCATCGAAGATGCCCAAGACCGTAGGATTTGGAGGTTTGGCACGGGAAGACGGCAGCAGCTGTAAAAACCCGAAGATAGAGATAGAGAGGTTTCTTTTGTTTCCATAGCAACCAAGATTGTATGCGGGAATATCAAATTACGATGCACATCAACAATAACAGTAAGTACACACTATTTGTTAGCTACATAGTGCAAAAAAAACAATAACTGAGGCAATGCTTTAGAATATCTTTAAAAAGCAATTATATTTTTCAAGCTAAAAGTTGCTTAAACAACAACAAAAAATGAGATCAACTAATTAAATTCATGTAAATAGACACTTTAAAAACAAATGGGAGGGTTTTGAGGAAGTGGCACAATTCAAATGCGTAGGAACAATAATTACAAACAGGAATGAAGCGCAGAAAGAAATTAAAAATTGGCCTCAATTCTTGTTAAATGCATGCAATTATCCATATTAGAGGGATGATGTTGTCTCAACTTCTGTCGAAAACGTCAAACTGAAAATATACGAGTATTTAACGTTTTTCAATACTGTTATTTTAACACTGTTCCAATAATGGATCATATTATAATATTATAATGACATTGTGAAAAGAAAAATTAACGTCTGAACCAGGAATCGAACCGTGGACTTCTAGTTCTCCAGACTAGTGTGCAGCCCACTACACCATTCCAAACCTGACACAAACATTAACAATTCTTTCCACATATAGAAATCTATAATTCTCGTTTCGTCCGCTGTCAGGTAGGTGTCACAACTATCGCCAACGGCCGGCTTCGTTTAGAAGTATTTATAGGTCCACGGTTCGATTCCTGGTTCAGACATTAATTTTTCTTTTCACAATATCATTATAATATTATAATTTGATTCATTATTGGAATTGTGTTAAAATAACAGTATTTGAAAATGTTAAATAACATCGTTTACAGCTTATAAAAGTGGTGGTGTAAAATTCTCAAATATAGATACTTCTAAACGAAGCCGGCCGTTGGCGATGGTGGTGACTCTTACGTGACAGCGGACGAAACGAGAATTGTAGATTTCTATATGTGGAAAGAATCGTTAATGGTTGTGCCAGGTCTGGAATGGTGTAGTGGGTTGCACACTAGTCTGGAGAACTAGGGGTCCACGGTTCGATTCCTGGTTCAGACATTAATTTTTCTTTTCACAATATCATTATAATATGAAAATATTATTCTTCCAGATATATTATGTGGATTCGAAACATTGACTCTTACTTTAAGTGAGGAGAAAAGATTACTAGTATTTGAAAACAAAGTTCTTCGGAAAAATTTCGGACCAAAGAGAGAAGAACAGACAGGGGAATGGAGAAGATTACATAACAGTGAGAGTTACAAAACAGTGATGATATGTTTTTATATAAACCAGATATACTGTGAACAGTTAAGTCTCGTAACTGCGATGGGCAGGACATCTGCCAAGAATGGGGAATGAAAGAGGGACTTAGAAACTCCTTATACGAAATCCAGATACAAAGGGCGCAGTAGACAGGCCAAGAATAAGTGAGAGAATGCCCATAACATTAATCATGTTTTGGGGGAAGCAATTTATATAAGAGTTGATTGAAATACATTAGCTGAGGATAGGGATGTATGGAAAGCTTATAACCATGCGGCTATGATCCTACCGATTCGAAAATACCAGTTAGTCAGGTATATGATTTCAAGAACTTCTTAAAAATGTCTCTAGGTTAACTAAATATAAAAAAATTAGAAAGCTTAACATTTTTTATTCATAAAAAGAAGTGTGCATTGTGAGGAAAGTCTGGGATTATGAAGGAGGGCAAGTGAAGGAGACGACAGAGAAAAGATTTAATAAAGAACCGGAGGTCATGATGAAAGTTTGGCGTGCGAGATCTTGCCACCAGCAGCGTGTTTACAAAGGCCAGAGTGACTCCTTAAATCCCCTGTCAGTGGCTGCACGCAGGAAATTTATATAAGGATTCATATTTTCTGCATTGGGTCGTGCTCTGAAAACAAGAGGGTTTGTACTAATACACACTCGTTTCTAAGGCGGCGATCCGTGCTGTATTTTCAAGACAAGTAAAATACTTACATGGTTCCACCAGTCTCATGGACTTGTGGTCAGACCTTCTCACTAGAGTTCATGAGGTCCCGAGTAAGACTTCCTGACAGACCGTAAGAACTTGTCATAAGTAATGCCACGAGTGATTTCCAAATTATCGATACATTCACGAGTCACGAAGTGAGGAGTGAATTTATCTAGAGAATTTGGAAATCAAGAGTGGCATTTGTTAGGACTATTTAACGAATAAAATTACACTCTTTACTCACAAATCATTATTTAAATATAGTTATTTTAAAATATTTATATATTTAATGTAAACGGACATACAAAATATTTACAAAGACAACACCATAAAGATTAAATTAAATAACAGATTTTCTGAAGAAGGAATTATAAATCGTGGTGTGCGACAAGGTTGCCCCCTATCCCCAACACTCTTTGCAATTTATATCAATGAAGTAATATGTTGCTGGAATAAAACATATAAATTTGGAATAAGAATATCAGAAAATAGCAAATTAAACACCCTATTGTTTGCAGATGACCAAATAATAATAGCAAATTCCGAAGATAATCTACAGCACGGTCTGTATGAACTTAACAAAATTACAGCAGAATATGGATTAAAGATATCTACAGAACCAACAAAAATTTGGGCATTTCAAGGTGTAGCTCCTGTCAGAAGTAAAATTGTTATGGACATGAAAATTTTGGAGCAGGTGAATAATTTGCCCTATCTAGGTTGCAATATCTCATATGAAGAAGAAAAGGATGTAAATGCAAAAAATATCTAAATTTTTAAGAATTTTAGGGTTACTAAATTCTATCTTCAAGCCACAGTTAGTCCAAAAGCATTCAAGACTGAAAGTGTAAAAAACATTGGCTCTTCCAACTCTTTGGTATGGTAGCGAAGTATGGACGTTGAAACAGAAGGATATACAGAGACTTAGATCTGCTGAAATGAGATATCTTCGGAGGACTGCAGGATACACACTACTTAGATCACAAAAAAAATGAAGACATCTTAGAAGAATTACACATGGAATCTTGAGAAAACAAAATTTCTGATTATAAGTCAAGATGGATGCAACATGTTCATCGAATGGAAGATCACAGCATACCCAAACTAATGTTAAGATATCAACCTGCAGGAAGAAGAAGACCAGGACGTCCACTCAAAAGACTTCTGGATGGTGTTTCTCTTGAGGCCGAAACAGGTCAACAAATGGCCTAAATTCGTGAATGTACTATGATGATGATGATGATGTAAACGGCGATGCTTAAAAACAAATGAGAAATGTTTGGTTATGTTTCATCACTGCAACTTGATCATATTATTTATTGTCAAATAGAATCACAATATTGTAAGAATGCACCTTAGTGGAGAATTTATTAAACATATCATTATAGGTTCATTAATATCTGATGTCCTATGATATGTATATGTCAATTTATTTTTCTTTTTCTTGCTTTTTTAATTCCTGGGAAATAATACGTTTAAGAAAGTGCAAACAGTGTTTTCTTTTTCTGTTATGGTATAATCAATTGCTACAAATGTTTTTATATTATATCTCGCAAGCAGAATCTGTTTTTATTCGTCAACTATATATACAATCTGGGAGCCACTTGATAAAATGAAAGCGATAAAATTAAAGTGATAAAATCATGGTTAAAATGACTGTGATTGGTTGTAAATCAAAATTCATTGAAATGTGATTGGTCATTAACTGTCATTTGGGGCATGAGTTAAATAGTCTTTAAAATGAATTCTGTGGTTGTCCACGGTCTGGAATTTAGATTAAGTTTGGGTTAAGGACTCCCCTGGTGCTGCATTATCATTTATCACACATTATATCATCAGAGTAAAGTACTACTATTAGAAAAGCACAAGGAATCAAATATAGATATAGAAACTACATTATCGCCTTCGGTGACTTCATAAAGGACTTTTGACAAAGTAGGAACAGAAATATTATTACTACAAATTTGAGCTGATAATAACGTTCTACAACTATATATTACTAAGATCTTCAACATCTCAACAAGATAATGAAAATCTCTGTTAAGCAAGATGGCAAATTATCTGCTTGGAAAAAGATCATAACGGGAAGTAAAGACAGGGATGTGTGACTTCAACCGGTGCTTTTCATTATATACATAATATAAATTAAATAAATGAATGGAGGAAAACACAACGAGGGATATATACCCATCCATAGGAACCTCAAACTCGATGGCCTTCTTGTTGCAGACGAGTTAGTTTCTTCTGGCACTTTCGAAAAATTATTGGCAACGATCAATTTATAATACAAAAAAAAGGGGTGCCAAATTTAATATGGAAATATCAATTAACAAAAATAAAAGTATGGCATTTCATGGGAAGGAGCCCCATACAAAGTTAAAATCTGTCTCCAGAAAAAATTTTTAGAGAGATCTAATCAATTAAATATCTTGGATTAGTATCTCCTTCTATCTGGGATTTGTTTGGATTGAACGGATATCCCTGAAAAATACCTTAGTTTTATAATAAAATTTAGGTGGTATAATAAAACGTTATATGAAAAAATTACTAGTTATAATAAAGTTTAGGAAGTCTAATCAAGTTATGGAAACATCCCTGCTACAAAAAAAACACCAGATTACGTTTATATAACACTTTGGCTAGACCAGTGTTGACCTATGGTAGTGAAGCATGGACTCTAAAAAAACAACATGAAAGCAGAATAACGGCTTGTGAAATGAGATTCATGCGCAGTACAGCGGGTTACACCAGATGGGATCGGAAAAGGAACACCGATATCTTAAAAGAATTGAAGACTACACCAATTTTGGAATATATTAAACAGTACCAACTAAATTGGAAACACCATCTTGAAAGAATGAGTTCAAATCGGATCCCCAAAGCTGTTTATAATTATATACCAAGAGGATGAAGATCACTGGGCCGTCCTATGAAACGCTGGACGGAAAATTTTCTATAGGATAGTAACAGGCCTTGGCCTAATACTTGGAAGGAAGAAGAAGAAGAAGAGTAAAGTAAACCCGCCTCCCAGGTTTTTCAAACTAAGATATGGGTTTGAATCCCACCAATGTCAGCATAAATGTCATATAAGACAACCTGGTGGCATTGGAGAAAAAAATTATGAACTTTAAGACAGGCCCGGGGTCTAGATACTCAGTTTGAGCGCACTTCTCTTTGTACACAGTTTTTCATCCCTTAGTTTCACTCATAAAACGGCATCAAGTCTGATGAGTGGGTTACAATGCATTTTACGTCACCAGTATATTTCTACTACAGCATAAGCATTTTGAAAGACAAGGCACTGAACTGGTTTGTATTTTCTCTTATCTGTTGCCAGTGCGTCAAATGTTTGTGTGAGCGCACCTGCACTTTGGAAGAACATAACCTCTATACCTTCTTTAAGGTTAAAGTCACAAGCTATCGTTATGGGTAACGAAGGTCTATATACAAAATTGATTACTCAACGTTAGTCCTTCAAGGGTCGGTTTCGCCAACAGAGGTAACTGTATTAGCCAGTTTAAGCTATACATTATACTGTAGCTAGAACTAATAGACTCTAAATACTAAAATATAACTATACGATTAATAGTAATAACTGGAAGGCGCACAAATGTGCACATGAGTTTATTACCAACATAGGAACCCCAAACGAATGGTACCTACCCCTCTAAGGTATAATGAATAACATGTGCATTTGGAGTAGGGAAGGTGACTTTATGGGAGGAGTCATCGCCCTTATAAAGCAAGGGCACGTGACAAAACGTTCTCATATACGCTCACACTCATACGTTCTACAAGAAGCAAGTTCTTCAGTAATCGTCCGCGACCTTTAGTAAATTTTAAAATCTTAAGAATTTTAAAATCCAAGATAATTAGTAACTCGGCATTTTAAGTGATATTAAATACGCGTGGACTTAAATAAACTCATCAACTCCACTCCAAATATTAGTGAGGTATAAAACGATTGTAATTCTCTGTACATTAATAGTGCAAAATTATTCAATAAACTGGAGTAATAAGTTTAAATTTATTTATAATTACATAAATAATATAAACATCCCTGAGTTATATTCTACCCTGAGCGAACCGGCACACAGTTAAATAGGCATATTTTTTGGTCACGGACTTCTTACATCACAACGCTTCTCTGGGAGAAGATAGGTTTCCAACTGCAATGGTTGACAGTTTCCTATTTCATTGCGAGTTCACCTGCATGCGGGCATGTTGAGTAAACAACCTGTGGTGGTTTCGACTTCAACTCAATCGACAAAACAGATCTTCAATAGTGAATGGGAATGGGTTTTGTAATATTTGACTATTATACACTCCCACATAAATAACTATTTTGCAGAATGAAATCAGGAATTTTACTTATTCTGGTAAATATTAGTGCACGCCCTGAGTACAAATATTATATTCGCTTGTCCGTCCGCGCGTGTCTGCGTGCGTCACGCAAAATGTCACTAGAACCACGCACAGTTAAACATTGTAAAACGACCCCCTTTCCTCTCATTCTGTCTTTTCCAAACTTTTTTGGGAGAGAGACAGAGGAAGTAAATGGAAGGAAATATAACCATCATCCATTCTTCAAAAATAAAACAAACAAAAGAAATTCAATATTCGTCCGACTAGAATTGGCCGGCATGCTGTGTTTTTACACGATTATTCCAGCAAGTTCCAACAAAAGTTAAAAACAATATATTTTAAACTTTTTATTCTCCTCTGTCTCTCTCTTTCTATCTCTCTTCTCCCTCCCTCTTCATATTTTATAACGTATCCCACTAGATGAATTTAATTAATTTTTTTTCTTTGTTTCCCCGATTCATTTTTTAATAAAAATGTATTATTGCCGCATTGGGAATTTCAAATTATACAATCAAGTAGAGATGTAAGGAAAGTTTTTGTAAGAAATAACGTAATGTACCTTGCCTTCGGGGACGCTGTGGCGTAGTTGGTTAATGCAATAAATTCAAGCACGAAGGTTGAAGGTTCGATTACCGATTGGGTAAGTATTTTTAAACGGGCCTAAACCTTCTGGCTAGGTGTTTACGTTGTGGAAAGTAACGGGAAGCTACCACACCTACAATTCCCTAGTAAAGCTGCAAAGCATAATATGAAAATGCTATGATTGCAGTGAAAGACCTGCCCTCGGGCAGCATTACTACGGATATGGAGTTTTTTTCGTCGGATATTAAATGTGATGAACCGCGATGACGTAAAACTGATTTCCGTGACGTATATAGTAGACTATGTGCCGTGTATATGTTCCGTGCTCGATCCTCTCCTAGCTTATCCCCTCCTAATTCCCTCTTTCTTATCACATCATCGGCGCGGATTTTGTGCGCGATGCGTGATGTCCGCGACCACAGGTCTTTCATTATTAACAGTCGGAGTCAACTTTGCATTCTGTCAAGTCGGTAGGGATCGAACAAACGATTCCTTGCCTGGGACAGTTCGTTTATCAACATCAAAAGCTGTTAGAAGAATAGTGTACTTTTTTTTGGAGTGACTAAAAACTGGGCATGAATGGACAAGTTTTGTATTATTAATGTATGTCAACAACTCTTCGTTTTTTTTTCACTATCTTTAGAGTCAATTTGTTTCAAACAGCTAACTTTCAGTTTATCATGTATGACTTATTTACTTACTCATTGTCACTATCGAACCCGTAGGTTCATGGCCGCGCGGACATAAGCTGTCCATACATCCCTATCCTGAGCTAATGCCTTCCAATCATTCCCTGTATAATCTACTTCCCTCAAATCATAGTTAATGTTGTTCTACCACCTCATTTCCCGCGTTAATATCTCTAGTGTCCCGCTATTGTATAAAGTTCTAAAATTCCATGTTCCTATGAACATGTCCCTCTGTTTGAGCCTTTGGCATGGGTTCCCTGAAGTAGTCCCCGCTCTGAGAACAGAATGGGGGCCATTTGACCTCCGGAAAATTTTACCCCAGTTGAACCATGTCCGCATTTCTTGACGGTTGTATTTTTACGGTGAAAGATCGTCACTCCTTCGACCAAGGTACTTTTTTCGTCTGGCTTATCACCTTCGACCAGTCCGGCATGGGTAACCCTATCGGCAGCAATGCTACCGCCGGCATAGCTCCCAGGATCATTTAAGCACGCAAGCCACTTAACCACGACAAGGTAAAGATACCATGGAGGGATAATGTATGACTTACTATATTAAATTAATTTTAGTTAAAGCTTACATGCCTTGTCTCTGTTATTTGCTTAGGTATTACTGTGTTGACTTGAACCTAAGTTTTGTGCTAATATCGATCTCCTTCTCTCTCATCATGCCGTAAAGGATATTCTAATCAAAGTTAAATATTATTATTATTGATTTCGTGCATCTCATTGATGGGAATTACAATGTATATAGAGAAGGATTTGCGTTTAGATCGGTACTTGCTCAGGTAGCTCAGTTGGTAGAGCACTTGGTCTAGAGAACCAAGGGTCCCGGGTTCAAGTCCCGGTCTGAGCGTATAATTTTTCTCTTCAAATATGAAAAAGTTAAATATGATTAACATTCAACTGTATTCTGATAAGTAAAACACTAGAGGTGCTTCACTATTGGAAAGATGAATTAAGTCTGTATTTTGGGCCCAGCTGGAGACTGCGTGGCTACTTATGTGTCCCACAAGTTCGTTTCGGAAGTAGTATTAGGTTCTGTTGATTACATTCTCGAAGCGAATTATAAGGCGACGATATTAAGTATTCTCTGGGTAATTTGCACGCATCGTCGACTTTATGCTTGATGGTAAGATATAGCATAATAACGGTGCAAGTATAACGGTGCAGTGAGATGGCCTGATATACAAAATGATTTAAGATGAAGCCATTGAGAAAGTGGAGAGCTTCAAATACTTGAGTTGTACTATCAGTAGTAACATGAACTGCTGTCAAGAGTAAAGCAGAGGATTGCAATGGCAAAATAAGCTTTTAACAAGAAGAGAAGCATTTTTCTTCGAATCTTCGGCAAAAGAATTATGGAAGAGGCTAGTGAAGTGCTATATGTGGAGTGTAGCATTGTATGGTGTAGAGACTTGGACATTACGACGGAATGAGGAAAAGCGACTGGAAGCTTTTGAGATGTGGATGTGGAGAAGGATGGAGCGTATAAAATGGACAGATAAACAAAAATTAGAATATGTTAGACATCTAGGCCCATGCCTCCACCCCTTGGGATACCTCGGTCAAAAGATCATACTCCCAAGTCCCAGACTTGTCCTCCCTATCTATTTCGCGTCCACATTCAAGAGTTCTCAGCCTAAAACCAACACCTCTAGGGAGAAGGTGTTGAAGTTGCAACTTCGGGAATTGCTGAGCTACATAGTACGTCAGGTCGCTCATTCCTGACAACCCCACAGTTGGTCCACGGGCTCCTTGAGTCCACAAGCCCCGCAGTGTGCGACTTTAGTATATCCAGGTTCTCATCTCCTGGTGACCCCACAGTGTGTCCACGAGCCCGTAGGCTTAGCTGGGAATGTGGTAGACAGAATGGGTGAAGGTGGAACAATACTGGAACTCATAAAGAAGAGGAAAATAAATTGTAATCGCCACTGGCTAAGAAGAAACTGCCCGCTGACGGATACCCTAGAAGGAATGGTCAACACAAAGAAGGTTAGAGAAAGAAAAAAAATTTAGTATATTTTTAAGTTTATTTACTCTATTAATTTATACAGACAGGCACAGATTAATCTGAAAATATTTAAGACTGATCATAATTAAAAATCGTTGATTATAACATTCACACGTCATTGAACTCCAGAAAGTGGCGGTCTTTGGGGTTTAGTAAAATTACAATGAAATTAATTAGGTGAATGATTTTTACAGATAGCATACTCATTGATAAAATATACGTATTCGTGTAAAGTCCTCGTGAATGGTCCACATTAACCGAATCCGTTTATGTTTAAATTTTTATACAACCACCATGTCACATAATATCAAACCAAACTCGTCAGTATATCAAAACAGCATCTACATAATATAATATATTTACGAGTTTTTCAACATTTGTAATATTCAATAACAGAAATTAAGAATCGATTCTTAGCTTGAAAAACTTTCAAAATTTTCATTTTCATAAAATGACAAATAACCCTTCTTCGCACAAATAATAAAAGAAACTGGCCTTGAAGCCGTCAAATTTGATGAGGGAAGAAATTAAAATATGTTCTGTTCGACGGCAGCACCAATTAAAGAAGATATCCATTACTACTTTTTTAATAATATGTTTTGTTGCTCTTATAATTTCTTCTCTAGCTCCATAATTCAATGCTAAAATTAAATTTCCAGATGTATTATGTTTTTTTTTCATGAAAAAAAACAGTTCTTCTTGAATAACTTTAGAAAATATTTCTATTTTTCCTATAGTGATAATTTTCACATTTTTTTCATTAATTTCTTCTAAATGAATTTTTAAATTAGTATGAAACAAATGCCTCTAAGCAAAATTTACTGAATTTTCCCGTCCTAGTACCACCTTGGTTTCCTAGATGTCAGTATGAGGCGGAACGCTGACCACGGACGAATCAAATGACATCTATACGAAAACAAGTGTAACTAAATTAGTATGGTTCAATTTCTTCCCTCTAGGGGGAGAGCGCCTAAATCTCTGTTAAGGGAAACATGGGGTTACAAGATACAAGAAGAATGAAACAAATGCATTAAATTATCTATTTCTTGTTTTGGTCTATTCCAATTCTCTGAAGAAAATATGTGGTCCACTCAAACAGAAGGGTCCACATTACTCGAACTTCGCTATATATATTTTAACCCTGGTGAAGTGAAAGAGAAGAACTTACGGTCTTAACTCCATCAGTAAAATAAATAAATAAATAAAAATAAAATGTATAACTTTGAAACTCTCTGTAGTAATATGATCCATTTTCAGATGAGTATGTGACAAACACAATATACACAAGTTATTTTTTTTTCATATGACAAGTTGAGAGATACTTTATACAACAATTACTGTGTTTAGGCAGTTGTGGAGGACACATTAGCAAAAGTAATTACTCCACAAACTGTTGCAAGTTTAGTGCGAGCTTTTACGTGCCCTTAATTAATGTACCCTTTACATAAAACAACAGTGTCATTACTCGCCTCAACATAATTTATACACAAAGTATTCACTTTACAAGTGATTATAATATAAGCTTTTTAAATGTACTCAGTTTTTGGTTATTCTATGCCTCGTGCTACACTATGACTCCTACAATGAAGAACAAGTGACAGCTAGCGGGGGACATGTTTATTCACGACTTAACTAAGCCAATTGCTAACATATTTATTCAGATTAGGTGAGTTAGATTATCTTACATTAGGTAGTTTGGTAACATTAGGTAAAATAAATAGCTTAAATTAAATTACCTAGACTATTTAACTCATGCCCCAAATGGGAGTCAATGACCAATCACGTTTCAATGATTTCTGTTTTACAACCAATCAGAGTCGTGTTTCACCAAATATTTATCAGTGTTATAATTACCATATTAAAGAAAGCTCCTCCTTACAATATTGCGTTCCTATGGCAATAAATAGTATGATCTGGTTGCAGTGATAAACAAAAGAAGCAGTAGAAGCGTACCTATCGTTTCTCATTTGTAAACATCGCCGTTTACATTAAATATATAAATATTTTAAAATAACTATAGTTAAATAATGATTTGTGAGTAAACAGCATAATTTTATTCGTTAAATAGTCCTAACAAATGCCACTCTTGATTTCCAAATTCTCTAGATAAATTCACTCCTCACTTCGTGAGTCGTGAATTTATCGATAATTTGGAAATCACTCGTGGCATTACTTATGATTAGCTTACTTTAAGGGAGGAAAAGAGATTACGAGTATTTGAGAATAAAGTTTTTACGAAAATGTTTGTATCAAAGAGAGATGAACAGACAGGTGAATGGTGAAGACTACATAACAGTGAACTACATGGTCTTTATGAGAAGTCAGATATAATGAGAACACTTAAGTCTCATAGAATGCGATGTGCAGGATATGTGGCACGAATTGGAAACGAAAGACGTGCATGGAAGCTTCTTGTAGGAAAACCAGAGGAAAACTGCTAGGGTTAAAAGTGAATAAATAGCAAAGTAAACTAATCATAAATGTTCACCTAAAAGCAAGGCAGTAATTATTCATCCTAAATGATTAATTGATGAATAGGTTAAGATTTTACGAATTGAAATTTGGTTATATCCTCCTACGGCTCTTCCAGTCGGTAGACCAAGAATGAGGTGAGGATAACATTAGTCATGATTTGAGGTAAGTAGATTATGCAGGGAATTATTGGAAAACTTTAGCTCAGGATAGGGATGTATGGAGAGTTTATGTCTGCGCGGCCTTGAACCAATGGGTTCGATAGTGCCAGTGAGTTAGTTACTTACATTAGATTACATACCAAAAATTAGATTACGAAGCTTACATTAGATTAGATTAAGTAGGTTAAAGATTAGGTTTGTTAGATTAGATTAGATTAGGTAGGTTATTTTAGCTTAGATAGGTCAGATTATATTAAGTAAATTATGTTAGATTAGCTAGGTTAGTTTGTATTAGATAGATTACGTTATGTTAGGTTAGATTAGATAGCTCAGGTTTGGTTAGATTTCATTTCGAAAGTTATGTTAGTTTATTATTTAACTTAAGTGGATTAAATTTGTTAGATTTGACTAGAACAAGGTTAAGTTAACTTACCTGCCTATATATATAAATATATATATATATATATACAGGGTGTTTCATAAAGGATGGCGCAAACTTAAATGGTTGAAAGTACACGATAATAGAAGCAACAATGTTTCAATAACATGGGTCCGCAAACGAGCCGTTTGCGAGATAATTACGAATGTATGGTTACAAGCCGCCACTGACGTCATTATTTGTAACATCGTACTAGGTGATTATCTCATTGGGCCACACATTCTTCCACGAAAACTTAATGGACGGAGGTACCTTAGGTTTCTGCGGCGTCATCTTCCAGGATTGCTTGAGGATGTTTCCCTTCAGCAACGTCGGAGTTTGTGGTACATGCATGATGGAGCTCCGGCACATTTTGCTGCTGCTGTGGAGACGGCATCTAACGCACAGATACGACCAAAGATGGATAGGTCGAGGCGGATCTGTACCTTGGCCTCCAAGATCACATGATCTAAATCCTTTGGATTTTTATGTCTGGGGTCACCTCAAAAGCGAAGTGTACAGCACACCCGTTAACACGATTGAAGAACTGGAGCAGAGAGTTGTACATGCTTGTCAAAAATTCAGAAATGATCCAGGGGTTTTCGAAAGAATTCGACAGTCATTGCAGAGACGAGCTCAGTATTGCATCCAGATGCAAGGAAGACACTTTAACAGGTAACCCGTAAGTGAAGTGAACTGTGAAATGTGAACTAAATGAGATGAAAAATTAATAGTAAAGTCTAAATTCAAATAAATTTCTACTAACCAGGACGATGTTTACAATGAAGTCAGTGGCGGCTTGTAACCATACATTCGTAATTATCTCGCAAACATCTCGTTTGCGGACCCATGTTTATTGGGACATTGTTGCTTCTATTATCGTGTACTTCAACCATTTAAGTTTGCGCCATCCTTTATGAAACACCATATATATATTAGGTAGTTAGGTTATATTAAGTAGATTAGAATAGATTAGATAGGTTAGATTACATTAGTAGTTAGTTTACATTAAGCAGCTTAGATTAGGTGGCTAGATTAAATTAAGCAGCTTACATTACGATAGGTATGCTAGGTTATGTTATGTACGGTTTCTCATACCAACTTATGCTGCACTATAGTGAAAACAAATCAACCATATCCCTAAGTTATTCTGAATATTGCTATAGGCCTGTAGTATTACACCATTTAAATAATTTCTATTGATTCATTTTTCCATTGGTTTGTTTTATAGAAATATTAAACCAATGAGTCTGATAGGACACACTGTCAATTTATTGGTTAAAATGGAGCATTCAGGTTATTTTAAGCCCAACTTTTTGTTAAATGTTAAGGCGCTTTCGAAATTTCTAGATCAAAACCACATATAGGCGCCCATACACACACACACACACACACACACACACACATATATATATATATATATATATATATATATATTAGTTTTAAGAAGATCAGCTGGAAAATCTAGAATGGATAGAATACAAAATAAAGAAATAAGGGAAATTATGGGTGTACAAGAGGAGCCGGACATCATAGACATTATTGAAAAGAAAATATTACAGTGGTATGGTCATGCTAAAAGAATGCCAGAGCAAAGATTGCCAAAAATTGTTATGGAATGGATCCCAATGGAAAGGAGGAAGAGAGGAAGACCGAAGAAAACTTGGATAGAAGGGGTACAAGCAGCTATGAATATCAGAGGAATGGAGGAAGATCACTGGATGGACAGAGAGGAATGGCGTTTGGTTTCCGGAAGACGGCAGCAGCTGCCATGATACCGGATGATGATGATGATGATGATAATATATATATATATATATATATATTTATTTATTTATTTATTTATTTATTTAAATGTTTGACATTGAGCAATGCAAGCTTAATATGACATGATAAGAAAAATAAATTCCTGGACGGGATTTGAAAAACAGGAAAAAATTACTAACATCTTTAAGCCCTTACCTAAGGCTGACTGTAATAATTAATAGAAATAATCAAAATCTCTGGTTAATCAATTTTATTTTGATATTTTTTATTTTATTTCGGAACCTTGGAACGTATCCTCTATACAGACACAAATTAGCATCACATATTCACGATTTCTGTATTCGCGACATATTTGCGGAACGTATCCCCCGCGAATAAAGATCTTTTACTGTATATTAAGAGGACATATTTTTTTTAATTTAATAACGGGAACTGCTTTTTCGCGTACTTGCTGCTTCTACATCCTACGTCGGTGTTCATAACCAATGAAAAGCGAGCAGGTCACATGGTTTAATTTTTGATAAGGATCGCTTTAAGAGTGGATAACCTTTAGGATCGGTGAAGATTTGTATAGATTTTTCAAAAATATTTTCCTGAGAACATTGGCGATGTTGCTTGTCATGTTGATTGTTTGTATTAAAATGGCGACACAACAGGACGTTCGATTGGAAGAGGAGGAGCAGAAGATCAACTTCATTACCGGTGGCCTCCCAGGTCACAAAACCTAACCCCATCTGACTTTTATCTGTGGGGATATCTAAACGACCGTGTTTTTATACCCCCTTTCCCTGACACTCTTGAAAATCTGCAACATCGAATTGTTGAAGCTGTGAATTCGATAACTAGAGACCAGCTGATTCGTGTGTGGCAAGAATTTAGCCACCATTTAGATATTTGTCATGTAACACATGATGCTCATATTGAATGCATAAAATAGTGAAATTTGAACTTTTCTCTTTCCAGGAACGTTGAAATTGTATTTATATTTTTTGAAGTTTGGAAGAAATAAATTTGAAGTCTGTCCCTTCCTTCTGAATAGCCCTGTAATATTATAAATTATGTCACAGAACTTCCACCGCTGTGGCATCGAGGTAACGTGCTGCCTTGTCATGCAGCGGGCCCGGGTTCGATTCCCGGTCGGGGCAGTTTTTCTGGGTGAGGTTTTCTCGGGGTTTTTCCTCACCTGTAAGACAAATGTCAAGGCCCAAACGGTCCCCGAAATCATATGGCCATCATCATCCTTATCATTATCATCATCCTTCACCGGTGTGGAAAGCAACGAGAAGATACCACACCTACAATTCCCTTATAAATCTGCAAAGCATAGCATGAAAATGCTATGATTGCAGTGAAAGAACTGCCCTCGGGCAGAGTTACTATGGATGGATGTCACAGAACAATAGTTAAGGCGGCTCGGTGGCACAAGCGATTAGACGCTCGCCTCTCACTGCTGGGATCCCGAGATCGAGTCTCGGTCACTCAATGTGGGCTTTGTGGTGGACGAAACGTAGCTTGGGCAGGTTTTTCTCCATTCCACCATTTCTCCACACTCATCTCATCCGTTTCATTTCGTTCAGATGATGCTGCGTCAGGCCGGCACACTCGTCATTCAGAGACCTCTATATAAGGGACTTCATCTCATCTCATCCCATCCCTCGACCCGACCCTGAGTTGGACACGAGTTGAGGATATTAAATTTTAACAATAGTTAATATTAGGTTAACTGTTGAATTGCAATTGAAGTAATGAAGCAGATCGGTGATCAAACGAAACGCCGGTCCACAGAGAGTAAAAGTAACGCTAACTGCCACATGCTTTTATGCCCTCAGCTAATTCGGCTTTGTAATGCCGCGAATATATGTAATAAAGCAAACTTAATACGTGCTGAGAAAATAGCGGTTTTCCTCTATAAAATCGCATTAAAATTATATTCGCCAATCACTTTATCAAGCTTTAATGAACCTTCAATGTGGCCATAAAAAATTGAATTTATTATCGCAACCCATTCTAGTTCGAAAATCCAGTTATCTACTAACATTTCTGGGATGAATACTTTTAGAATAGAGAATAAAACACCTCCGTGTAATGAAATAGTATTCTAGTAAAACTCCGCTACGCAGAAACCAGGTAAACTAAGCGAATTTCACATTTCAATTTGATTAGTTCTCTTCGGAGGACTGCAGGATACATACTAGATCACAAAAAAAATGAAGACATCATAGAAGAATTACACATGGAATCTTTAGAAAACAAAACTTCTGATTATAAGTCAAGATGGATGCAACATGTTCATCGAATGGAAGATCAGAGAATACCCAAACAAATGTTAAGATATCAACCTGCAGGAAGAAGAAGACCAGGACGTCCACTCAAAAAGACTTCTGGATGGTGTTTCTCTTGAGGCCGAAACAGGTCAACAAATGGCCTAAATTCGTGAATGTACTATGATGATATAGTTCTCACTCATGGATTCAAGTTCGGTCTCTGACCACTGATTCCGACGTTTCGGCATGATCCCACATGTCATTATCAAGGATGATTGAATACATGACGCGGAGATATATAGTCCACCGCTGTGGTCTCGAGGTAGCGTGCTGCCTTGTCACGCAGCGAGCCCGGGTTCGATTCCCGGTCCGGATAGGCTACTGGGTGAGGTTTTTCGTAGTTTTTCCTCACCTGTAAGACAAATGTCAGTAAGCTTAGGACCCAAAGATCCCCGAAAATCGTCCGACCATCATCATCATCAACATTCACCGATGTGGAAAGCAACGGGAATCTACCACACCCTAGTAAAACTGCAAGGCATAACATGAAAGTGCTATATGATTACAGTGAAAGACCTACCTTCGAGCAGAATTACTATGGATGGACATCTATATATATATATATATATATATATATATATATATGTTGTGTGTGTGTGTGTGTGTGTGTGTGTGTGTGTGTGTGTGCGTGTGTGTGCGTGTGTGTGTGTGCGTGCGTGTGCGTGTGTTATAGTATATATGACCATACCCCGCCGTGGTCAATTGATTTATCATCATCATCATCCGGTATCATGGCAGCTGCCGCCGCCTTCCGGAAACCAAACGCCATTCCTCTTTATCCATCCATTGACCTTCTTCCATTCCTCTGATATTCATAGCTGCTTGTACCCCTTCTATCCAAGTTTTCTTCGGTCTTCCTCTCTTCCTCCTTTCCATTGGGATTCATCCCATAACAATTTTTGGCAATCTTTGCTCTGGCATTCGTTTGACATGACCATACCACTGCAATCCTTTCTTTTCTATGATGTCTATGATGTCCGGCTCCTCTTATACACCCATAATTTACCTTATTTCTTTATTTCGTATTCTATCCATTCTAGATTTTCCAGCTGATCTTCTTAAAACATCCATTTCTGTACTTAAAATTCTTTTCATTTCCCTGGTAGGAATTTGCCAGACTTCAGCACCATATGTTAAAATGAGAACGGAAAAATCCAGGAACAATTTATCCGGGAGGGACTTTAAGTCAAGAGATTAGAATGTATTGTAGTTTCACTTTACTCACAAGGGAACAGTCAACCATCGCTTGAAATATCTTCTAGAGAAACGTAATGTAGTACCATGACTATGTCCAAAATATTATCAGCCTTTTATCTGCAAGACACTAAAATCCAGCGCCAAAGCTCTCATTTAAACTACACGGAAGTAATACGGCTCCTGAATTGGTGAAATGGATAACCCAGATAACCTGTTCGCACTCCGTGTCCCGCCACACGTCAACTCTAACAACCTGCTTGACTCGCGTAGGGAGTCCATCTGCTTCGTACAGTGGGATGCCATACCTGGATTCCTGGTTTCCATTTCTGTGCCTTGTAGTTAAAAACGGCAGAAATGTTGGAGACTGCCTTGGCACATCACAAAGCTCTCTGGGAGAAATTTCCAGGTAGGATTTCGGCATGCAATTGTTGATATTTTCCTTGTTAGTTTTGTTTTATAAACACTTGCAATGTCTCATTTTGATTATTGTGATACTCTTTTTTTACCAATTTAAATACTATTTTCACTCAAAGACTTCGACGTGTTCATAATTCTTGCGCACGTTTTATTTGTGGCATTCGCAAATTTGACCATGTTACACCGTCCCTGGAACAATTATCGTGACGTCTAAGAGATCGTAGGACTGTCCATTCCCTATCCCGTCTCTATAAAATACTTCACACATCATCACCTAATTATTTATAATTTTGTCACGCCGCTTCATTAGACTATTCGACACATATAATCTTGACACTCGATCCCATCATCGCATTGTCCTTTATATCCCTCCTCATCACACTGTGTATTATTCATTATCTTTTACGGTCTCACTCACCAAAACATGGAATTCCCTTCCGCTCAACGTGAGAGAATGTCAAAATATAACATAGTTCAAAAACAAACTAAAGAATTATTTAATAACAAACTATAACTTATATACTTCACTAATAGTATTCTTTAAACAATTAATAAATTTAATTATTTATTAAAATAATATTAAGATTAACAAATATGTCCATTTGTTTATTTTATCATATAATCGGTAAAATTAGTTTTCTATATCAAATTATATTGAATAATAAAATCAAAGAATATCGAGATAAATGGTTTATACATGTAGAAAGTATGAATGTGACAAGATTACCAAAAGCATCATTTAACTACAAGCCAAGAGGTTCAAGGAATGTAGAAGGCCAGTGAAAAGATTGACAGAACAACTGTGAGGCGGAACAGGCAATTTGCCTAGCCCGTGAAGTGAAGAAGAAGAAGAAGAAGATATCTCATTATTTTTCTTTATTTTTTATGTATATTAAACATGGACAGTCTACCAACAATTTAATTTATCTTGCTTATATACATTTTATTATTAGTTTTCGTCTTACCCCTCAGGGGTCCTCATCTAGGGGATATGTGGATGGCGACCACAAGGTGCCCAAGCTGAGCAAAACATTTCTTCCACTTACTTGTGTTTTGCACTCTTTTAACTTTACTATCTAACCTCTCTTGGTTAACTCTTGTTTTTTCGACCCCGTCGCTATTAGGGCATCCGAGGGCTAGGGAGTCTTTCCTTTCTTCCATTTCTTCTTTCCTTTATTTTCTTTTCTTCTCCAGAAAAGCCTGACCAGAGGCTATAAGATGGCAGGCCCATTACTGGTCTTACCTTCCTTTGGCCAGCAACCAATCGAAGGGACTATTATTATGCTTTCAAGTCTTATACGAGAATTTTCCGGAAGAAGCTGGAGGGAAAATTTTCTATAGGATTGTAACAGGCCTTGGCCTAATACTTGGAAGAGAAGAAGAAGTCTTAATCTTAACTAACATTAACTGGTTGTATTATACATGGTAATATAATAGATATTATCTTATTGATCAAATCTTCATTTAGTATTTAATCATCATCATCTTCTTCTTCAAGGTATGGGCATGTTGACCCGTTCCGCTCCCCGGTGCACTATACGCTGCAGGTGCAGGTCGTCTTTCCAACGACGTTTTGGTCTTCCTACATTTCTTCGGCCTAGAGGCCTATAATGAAGCAGCTCTTTTGATAAACGATTATTCGGCATTCTTTGTATATGTTCAAACCAATTATGTTAATTTGTGTGTATTCTCTCGTTTATATTATAGATTTTAGTATTTAATATTAGAGTTAATTGTGATTTTATATTCTAATGTAATATGTGTTTGTCCTGGTGAGTGGAAGAGGAGGCTATATGACCTAAATACATACATAAAATAAAAATATATTATTTGGTTTATTTTAATTATGGATTATATTTTAGAATAATATTTTTATGCTTTCGGAAAAATCCAAGGAGCAAGTCCTCCGGGACGGACTTTAAGCCGTGAGTCCCGAGTCTCAAGATTTTCAGGCTCGTAAAAGATCCTTAAGCCTGAATGAAAAGGCCTCTAAGCAAAATTTACCGAATTTTCCCGTCCTAGTACTACCTTTGTTTCCTAGATGTCAGTATGAGGCGGATATCTGACCACGGACCACTGAAATGACATCTATACGTAAACAAGTGTAACTAAATTAGTATGGTTCAAATTCTTCTCTGTAGGAGAGTGCGCCTAAATCTCTGTTAAAGAAAACATGGGCTTACAAGATATAAGAAGATTTTTACGCTTTCTGTGCTTGTTTGCAGGGCATTCCTCGTTCCACCACCTGGGGACGCGCCCTTTATGGATTAGAGGCTCCTTCGAGAGCTAGAATATAAAAAATACTCGTAACTATATCATAAGATTGGATCGGATAAATAATGAAAATATAAGAACAGAGTTAAATACATACTCATTTAATGAGAAAAATAGAGAATGTAGAGAGAAATGGTTTACACATGTGGAAAGAATGAATGTAACAAGATAGCCAAGAGCAGCATTCAACTACAAGCCAAGAGGTTCAAGAAATGTAGAAGGCCGGTGAAAAGATGGACAGAACAACTGTGAGGTGGAACAGGCAATCTTTGCCTAGCCCGTGAAGTGAAGAAGAAGAAGAAGAAGAACTACATCAAAAATTAAATGAAAACAGAAATACCACTAACCAATTAGTTTGTCAACAACTTTGCGAGATCTAAAAGAACCGAAATTTATATTTGTTTACATTCACGTAATAAATCATTCACAAAATGGGATTTACATTAAATGACAGAATCTTGAGAATTGTTTGATTTTTTTAGTAATTTTTTGAATAAAAGAATTACCACTTTCAATTTCTTGATTAGTTATTGGATCCTCGCAAAACGTTTGTGCTTTAAGAAATGTCTCATTTTTCCCCATGCTGCTACAACATGGCTCTTCAATGTTTGTTTCAAATTCACGTTCCATACAATTTCTATATTTATTATCGTCAGTCAAATTATCAACATCAGCTTTATGATAATCTAATTTCTTGTTGTTGTTGTTGTTGTTGTTGTTCTGAAAGGATGTTTTGATCTTGAAATTGTCGGGTTTTCGTTTATTCCACGACTCCCTTGAGTTTCTAGTCCTGAAGTTTGCTCGAAATGATGATTTGTCATCACTTGTTCCATCATTCAAGTTGCTATTTTGTGATTCGCTATCATTTTCGTCACTAGAATTGTTATTCAATTTTGTTTCAGTCTTGCTTGAAGATTCTTGTTTGTGATTCTTTTCCTTCTCAGCTATATCACTTACTTCATCTTTATCCCCCTTTCTTCTTCCTGAAATATTGTTCACAACATATGTCGTCACAGTCCTGCTAGATGGACTACTAACAGCTTTAAAGCTACCTCCCTCATTCTGATTTCTTTTGCGTTTAGAAGATTTTGTTTTCTTTTTTGTAACACGATTTCTGCTGTTACATATTTTGCTTCCTCTAGATCTTTGCCTGTTATTTTTTTGGCTGCTAGATAATATATGTTTCCTCGTTTTACTGTTTTCTTGTAGAAACGATTTACCATTTGTAGAACATCTACATGATTTTCTATGCCTCGCTGATTTACTCCTTCTTTGATCTGTAGAAACACTTTTACTGCAATATTTGCTCCTAGCAATTCTTTGTTGCATTGAATTTCTCTTTTTACTCTTTGGAAATGTTTCCTTTATATCAGCTTTTCGCTTAATTGTTATTTTTCTAGACCTACATCTAGAATTTTTCTCTCTTATAGTATGTCCACTTTTAGTCCTCTTTGCACTTCCACGTTTCAATGATTTAGTTCTATGACTGGCATTCTGTTTTGCTGATGATGTGCACATGCCTATAGTCCCACACTTAAGCTTTCTGGATTTTATAGTATCCCTGCCTTTACAAATTCCACTTCCTGCAATTCTCCTTTTAGCCGTATTCTTATTTATCTTTGTACGAATATTACTTTTGTTTATCCCAGTTATTTTTGTTTCCCCTTCATTGTTAATCTCTGATCTGTGTCTATTCTCCAGGGAGATTCGCCGTCGTAAACGGCACTCACTCCCCATCCCACATGTCCAGAATTTTCCCACATACGATTTTTTTGTTTTCTGATTTAAGTGATACTTTTTCTATGTTTCCGGGGAATAAGTTAGATTTCTTTTGTTTACACTAAGCTTACGTTTTTTGTTTGAATTTAGATTTCTTTTGTTTACACTAAGCTTACGTTTTTTGTTTGAATTTAGATTTCTTTTGTTTACACTAAGCTTACGTTTTTTGTTTGAAGATACTTGCGTAATTTTGGAGCAACGTTTGGACGCTGGACGTCGGCGTTTCCTCTGGATATCAGGACTAGAGGATGATAATCTTCTTTTTTTAATAGGTCCACAATTTTTCAGTCGGCATTTTGCCTCTTTTTTCTCGGTTTTTGACGAAATTCCTTTTTTTCTTGGGGATTCATTTCCGAAAATAGAGGCGTTTGGGCATCTTGGTCTTTCTTCAGTTACCAGCACATATTTTCCACGCATTTTATCAATCAAGCCATCTTTATGTGCCATATCCAGCGCTCTCTTTACCCGCGGAAGGATTCTACCACTCCGATTTCCGAAATTTCTGAAGCCACTCTGAACGAAGTCCGCGATCTGTTTGATAGAAGATCCATTGGATTCGCCTAGAAAACGTACAGCATTCACCACGTCTCGCGTAAGGTCCATATTGAATTATTTTTGTTTTAGTATTTGGTTGCAGGCCTAAATTTAAACCGTGAATTTGTGAAATTTGTATGAAATTGCCTAGAAACGATATTAATTTTCTGGAAAGACAGCATTTAACATTGTTGCAGCCAGATCCACCAACACGATCACGCTTTACACTAAGTTATCGATCGATATCGGTGGTCCAGTGGTCACAGGGTTTCCGGGTTCAAACCCAGCCAGGGTTTGAGAGTTTAGAATGACAAGAGTAAGCCTACAATACATAACAGTATTAGTTTCCAAAGTTGAGCCTATGTCCAAATAATTTCTGCATCTTATTAAACTAACCAACTATATCATTGTCTCTATCGAACCCGTAGGTTCATGGCCGCGGGGACATAAGCTCTCCATACATCCCTATCCTGAGCTAATGCTATCCAAATCATCTTCTTCTTCTACTACAAAGTTTAGGCTATGCAGCCTGTTCCAGCGAAGTTACAAGTGGAGTCCATCTTCTACGTGGTCGGCCAACATCTCTTGTTCCGCTGGGATTATACAGGAAGGTTCTTTTTGGTATTCTTTCGTTGTTCATTCTCATTAAGTGTTCTGTCCATTTCTTATTATTTTCGCTGATTTTATCTTCAATTTTATATATATTTAATTCTTCTCGTATAGTTTCATTCCTTATTCTATCCGCTCTTGTGCATCCCTTCACATTACGTAAAAACAGCATTTCCGCAGTCTGTATCCTGCTTTTATCCCTTGATTTCATTATCCAATTTTCCCTTCCATACAACAACAAAGGAACAGCCATTGTTTTATATAATTTAAGTTTCGTATCTTTCCTTGTTTTCCGACCTAAGGTTCTTTTTATGGTTCCACAAATAGCCTGAAATTTATTTACTTTATTTTCTATATCTTTATTTTCTCTATAAGTCAAGGGTGATGTTATTCTCTCACCTCATTCTTGGTCTACCAACTGGGCGTTTTCCTTCTGGTTGTCCTACAAGAAGCTTCCATGCACCTCTACAAATGACCTGCCCATCGCAGTCTACGAGACTTAACTGTTCTTATTATATCTGGCTTCCTATATGTTGCTCATTGTTATGTAGTCTTCCCCATTCACCTGTCTGTTCATCTCGTTTTGGCCCAAAAATTGTTCTAAGTACTTTATTCTGAAAAACTCGTAATCTTTTTTCCTCCCTTAAAATAAGAGTCCATGTTTCGCACCCATATAAGAAATCTAAATTTATATTTGCTCTAACCTCGACTTCATCATTACCCAGTGTAAGGTAATATACTAATTGGTGTTTCTCGTATAATTTATCATATTTATACTATTTTTATTTTTATATTAATTATTATTACTATCATTATTATTATTATCATCATTATCGTAAGTATTAATATTGTTATTACCGTATAAAATGTTATTTGTACATGAATTTTATATGCTGATGATGTAGTACTACTGGCCGATAGCGAGGAGATACTAAAGGCCAACACGCACACACTATTGAGTAACACTAAGAAATTAGGACCGGAAGTAAATATCAGTAAAACTAAATATATGGTCACACGTAGAAATACATTATATAATAGAAATGGACAGCTAATGACAAATGAGGGAAATTTTGAGGAAGTGGCTGAATTCAAATACCTAGGAACAATAATCACAAATAGAAATGAGATGCACAAAGAAATTAAACATAGGCTTAATTCTGGAAATGCGTGCTATTATGCATTCCAGAGACTCTTGATGTCCCAACTCCTTTCAAAAAACGTTAAGCTGAAAATATATAAAACTATTATTCTACCAGTTATATTATATGGGTGCGAAACATGGACTCTTACTTTAAGGGAGGGAAGGAGATTACAAGTATTTGAGAAAAAAGTTCTTAGAAAAATTTTTGGACCAAAGAGAGATGAACAGACAGGTGACTGGAGAAGACTACATAACAATGAACTACTTGGTCTTTATAGGAAGCCAGATATAATAAGAACAGTTAAGTCTCGTAGACTGCGATGGGCAGGACATGTTGCGCATATGGGGAATGGAAGACGTGCATGGAAGCTTCTTGTAGGAAAGCCAGAGGGAAAACGCCCAGTTGGTAGACCAAGAATGAGGTGGGAGAACAACATTAACTATGATTTGAGGGAAGTAGATTATACAGGGAATGATTGGAAAGCATTAGCTCAGGATAGGGATGTATGGAGAGCTTATGTCCGCGCGGCCATGAACCTACGGGTTCGATAGTGCCAGTGAGTAACTAATGCACCTTTAACTCTATATAATTAGTATAATGTATATCTATATCTTGGATCTATAATAGATAAATCTGGTACTTGTGAAAAATATATTATTAACAGAGTAAATTGTGCAAGGAAGGCGATTAGATCCCTGAATGGTCTTTTATGGAATAGAAATTTGACCAGAAAAACAAAAAAAGGGATTATACAGACAATAATAGAAAGTATACTTACATATGGATCAGAAAGCTGGACAATAAATGAAAGGATGCAGAAAAGAATCTTGGCGACAGAAATGGATGGATTACGGAGAAGTATGAGAATATCCAGGCTACAACATATTCGAAATACATATATCAGACAAGAAATGGATGCACAAGAAACTGTTATCGATAGGATAACAAAGAGAGCTCTACAGTGGTATGGACATGTACAACGGATGCCGGAAGACCAGTGGCCTAAACAGGTGTTGGATTGGATGGTACCAGGCAGAAGGAGGAGGGGAAGAAGTAGAAGAGCATGGTATGAGGGAATATATGATGCCATGATGAAGAGGGGTATGGACAATGGGAAGATAGGAATCTCTGGAAAGCAGGAATCAAAGGCAAACTGCTGTAAAGTGAAAAGCCTGTATTAAGTAAGTACGTAAGTATATCTATATTGTCAATTTTTTTTTGTAATTGTGCTGGTTGAGTGGAAGAGAAGGCCTTATAGCCTTAACTCTGCCAGAATAAATAAAACATTATTATTATTATTATTATTATTATTAATATTATTATTATTATTGTTATTATTACTATTATTATTATTACTATTATTATTATTATTACTATTATTATTATTATTATTATTACTATCATCATCATCATCATCATAGTACATTCACGAATTTAGGCCATTTGTTGACCTGTTTCGGCCTCAAGAGAAACACCATCCAAAAGTCTTTTGAGTGGACGTCCTGGTCTTCTTCTTCCTGCAGGTTGATATTTTAACATTTGTTTGGGTATTCTGTGATCTTCCATTCGATGAACATGTTGTATCCATCTTGACTTATAATCAGAAATTTTGTTTCCTAAAGATTCCATGTGTAATTCTTTTAAGATGTTTTCATTTTTTTTGTGATCTAGTAGTGTGTATCCTGCAGTCCTCCGATTATTATTATTATTATTATTATTATTATTATTATTATTATTATTATTATTATTATTATTATTATTATTATTATTATTATTAACTGGGACAATAACTGTTTTATATTTTTTTCAGTTTAAAGTTTTTCAAAGGAGTTGGGATGACAAGAGTCTCTGTAATGCATAATAGCACGCATTTCCAGAACCTGCATCTTATTTCTGTTTGTAATGTTTGCTCTTGGGAAATTGAATCTAACTATTATTTTCAAAATCTTTCTCATTCGTCAATAACCGTCCATTTTCGTTATAAAATACAGAATGCGGCATAAGTCAGTTAACCACATGGTTGCAAACTCGATATATGCTAATAGTGGTAATTTTTCAGGAACACGGTATCTTATAACCAACTGACTGAAATTCAATCTAATAACTTACGCTAGACAAAAAGGACAAATACAAAGTTAGA